>LN483430.1:230316-244915 GCA_900002565.1 Culicoides sonorensis
ACATTAAAAATAACGAAGAAGAATATGCTGGAGGAGACATTGGTAATGCACTAGGCCGATATTGCTGGAAACTTATAAGAGAAACCGATCCTACTACTCATAAAAGACAAACTTTTTACGATAGAAAGACCACATACTTTTATATAAATAAAAACAAATAACCTTACTATTTATGTACAAATTTCAATAAATTAATTTATAACATTAATCTACTTATTAACTTTTTTCACTTCATCAAAATATTTTTTGACCTTGAACACCCCTATTAAGGTTGGAGATGGATTCAAAAAAATTGCAAATATGATATTCTTAAAGGAAATTGTCCAAGCTTTCCAAAAAAATAAATTATTTGCCATTACAAAGTCTTTATTTCACTAAATTAGCCGTAAAATGTACTTTTTTACGAGAAAAGTGTCGTTTTTTGACTTTGAACACCCCTGTTGAGGTTAGAGATGGCTTCAAAAAAAATTGCAAATATGATATTCTTAAAGAAAATTGTCCAAGCTTTCCAAAAATACTATATATTTGGTGTTTTGGACGCATAGTAAGGCCACAGATCCATAAAAACGATGCCCTATTTTTGAATCTCTTTGGAAAATTGCTCTAAAACGTCAATCCACTTTAAAAAATCAAAACGAGGTCCAAATGAAAAACGGGAAACGCCAAACTTATTTTTTTTTATATATAAAATGGGCCCCCAAAAGGATTTTGCGTTCGTTGACAATTTTTTCAAAATGTTAAGCAGTGTAATTTTATCTTGTATACTTTTCAAAGATTAAGATAATGCAAAGAAAAAAAAATGTAAGACGACATTTGTTTTTAAAATACAGATAATTTCATGATACACGAGATATAAGATGATGAGAGATCAAAATAGTGAGCATTAGGTGAATAAGTGATTTTCTATAGCACTATAAATAATTTAAGATATAATAATAAATATATAAAATATAATAAAAATATAAGGAATGCAACAAAAGTGTTGTCTGAAGGTTGTTTAATTTGATTTTTAATTTTCCTATGATTGGTGATCGATTTTGAGTCAATCAGTAACCTAATTTTGGCATACTAAGACAGTTAAATTGAACGAGCCGACCGAACCGATCAATATTTTGGCAATAATTTCAGGTTTGGTCTAAATTCTCGAGGGCAATCATGAGCGAGTTTGGTTCTTGGAAATTTCCGAGACCATAAAATGGTTGTTGAACCAGTATCAACTTGACTTATTGCAATTTTATCGATTTAACCCGATCAGAACAGGAAATTGATACAAAAAGCCCATAAAATATTTAATTCAAAACAAGATTTTAATTGCAAAAACAAGAAAATATAAACATTCATCATAAATTCATCTTCAATTCAACCTTGACCCTCTGCATGCTGCTTACTCTTACATGAACTTACATACAGATACAATATAATTTTATAATGACAGCCAAAACATCATGAGAAATCAAGTCTGTTAACTGTGTATGATCGTAAACAGTTTTAAAAAGATAAAAGAAAATCATCAATCGCCAAATTCTCATTCATTTTTTTTATTTATTTACGTTCTCATTTTTTTTGTTACTGTAATTTTAATAGAGTAAAATGAAAAATCATAATAAAAAAAATAAGTACTTACCAATGTTTGTTTATATTTTCAAGAAAATTTCAAGTAATTTTCCTCCAGAGGAAATCAACGTTGAACGGTATCAACCCATTGAAAAACCAGACACTTTTTTTTTGTGGTGGCGAATGTGTTATCGCATCAAATCTCTGTGATTTTTTATTGAAAATAAATAGAAAAAAATACAAAAAAAATAATTGTTTATTGTTAATTTTATTTTAAAAAATAGTCAAGAGAGTGGTTTTTTATTAATATTTTTTTTTAATTCAATTTAATGATGATGAGAATGTGGTGTTATTTGAAATAAATTGTTTGTTTAAAGAAAAATAATAATAGTAATACTTGTTAGTATTGCGAAACATTGTCTTATGATCAGGTGTATGAAGTGAAGTGCAATTTTAAAATGAAATGAAATGTAGATTGAAATATTGCATTGTCTTATTTCAAAGAGTGATGTTTTGTTATTTTTACATGATTATTACATTGATTATTGAAGTGTTTGTATATTTATTGAATTTCAATTGTTTTGTTTTGTCTAAGAAAATAACGAATGTAACATGAATTGCAATATGTAGGTTTAAAATATGCAAATATTCATACCGGAAAAGAATGAAATATTTGTGAGAAAAACGACCATTGTTTTAAATATGATTTGTATGAATGATCAAATGCAAAAATGATTTTTAGGCCGCGCCTAAAGTTTCTTTAAGCGAACCAGCTTGATTGACCTAGCAGTCTTGCTCAGGTTGGGCTTTCTGTGCATAACGTTTGGCATGCCAGATTCTTAAATGGAAGCTGTGAAACTCGATCAAAAAGTTTTTGCTTTTAAAATATAATGAAAAAATAAAATTATCTTGTAGCATCTCTTGATACAAAAATATTGATAATTACAAAACTGAAATTCAACACTCCCTTTTATTTCTTTATCAATTCAATTAAATCCAACTAATTTAAAGACGTAAAATATCACGCAATCATCATGGTCAAATCTTGCCATTTTTGTCCAACAATAATAATCGAAAAGTACATTTTTACCAGTCATTAACAGATGTTTTCGCTAATAAGTCAAAAATACCGCCATTTATCCATGCCTCACACATATTTCTTAAATTAATGTTAATTGAAATCGTCATCAGATACCCACATAATAAACTTTTAAAAATGATTCACAATTTTAATGCGAATTCATTTGCACAATTAATTTCCAATCATAATATAATAATAAGATAAAATATGCTAAAACACCTTTTGTGTCAATAAATGTTAACAATTTTTTTTTCAATTGTGCTAAAATGAATGGTGCCACAAATCTTGTAATTTAATATTTCAACTTTAATTTAATCGCAAAAAATATTTTCGTAAGGTGATGAAATATTAAATGTCACTTCTTTACATAAACAGATGATAATTAAACGCGCAAATTACTTGAGAATGGTAAAACTTGGATTTTTCTAAGAAATTGTATGATATCAATTTGGAATTTACGTTAAATTTCAATAAAAATGAAAAAAAAAATTTTATATTAAATAATAAAAAGTGTTGAGATTAAATTGAGATCACATCAATTAATTATAGTTTAAATAGAACAATAACATTTGTTCTATTGTTACTTTAATTCTCTAAATATTTAGATTAAACAAAAAATTTTGAAGTCATTGTCTATTTTTTTTTTACTTTTCGTTATTAATGTTGATAGTTACCGTTTAAATTCAACGATCTTTTTATGTTTGTAAAAATAAATAGTTCAATGTACTTTTCATTTGATTCTTCTTTCTTTTTCGATATCATTCTTAAAATGTGTATCAACGACCGATCGACACGATGCGTCTCGACATACGTAAGACAACATAATTGCAATACTTTGATGCACATCGGTTTATAAATTAAATTTGAATGAACAAGGTCGTGTTACGTGTATCAGAACATGTTTTCATTGTCTTACAATGAAAAAAAAACACCATCATGGAATGTGTCGATGTGAATACACGGAAGAAATGAATAATGTGAAAGATCTTGTAGTAACCCGATAAATGAATGTTATTCATGTGAATGAAATAAAATAAAAATAAGTTTGTTATTGTTATTATGAGGCATCATGTCTGATGAAATATGAGATTTGTTGGTAATGAAAGAAAAATAAACAATTACGATTTGGAGCACTTACTACTACTTTTTTTTTTGTTTATTAGGTAGTTTGAATAAATAAACAAATATTAAAAGGTAAATGATTTTGTTAAATGATAATTTTGATGTTTTATAGTGGGATTGATGTTTTTAACCAGAATTAAACGAAGATCAAGTTTTATTCCTAATTTTTTTTATCTAACTCATAATATAATGTCATTTAATTATCTTTGCAATGAAATTTTTATCATATTTCTGTTAAATTTAGAAAACACCTCTCAAAGATAAGAAGGTGACATGAAATTATCATTGCATGTGTATTCTTATCAGTATCTTTCCACCACTAATTAAATCAATTATTATCATCATATTGCATTAAAACATTTATCAATACAATTTATTTATTAAGTGTTACGCTGATAACTAGAAAGTATTGATTGTGAATAGAAATGATAAGAAATGCCTTTGATGCTTTCGAGCACTTTGGTAACTTTAAAAATTTAAAATTTTTAACGGTTTTTTTTTGAATTTTGGGTCTGTTGTTCAGCCAAAGTAGATTCTCGTGAGCTTTCCTTTTCATCATAAAATACTCGAGTAAAGATTATTGGACGTTCTTATAATGCTATTTTTTTACAAAAATCTGGACAAAATGTTATAAGTGACTAATTTCATAAATTCAAAAATAAACAGCTTCTTAATGCCAAAATGGTTTAATTTGCTTATCATAATGGAGGCTTTCCAGATAAAGTTTATGGCTGTCATTTACTTGAATCATGAGCTAAATTTTTTATTTTAGATAAAATTCCATAGTTTTATTACATTTGCACATAATTTGCAAAAAAAAAATTGATAATTGTTCTAATAATGATAAAAATGAAATTGTGTGTGCTGAACGTAATTAAATCCAAATATTTATTCAGATGCTTACTCGTTATCTAGAGTTATCACCTTATATTAATCTAGAGTTTTTTTTAATTACTCTTAATTGGTCTTAAAATTTCTAGAAGTTTCTTTTTTATATAATGATTATAACCATGCTCATTGTTAATTCCTAGAAGAACAAATTCTCTTTCAATGTCATACCAAATCGCAAAAATCGCGAGTGTCCTTCAACTTTTTTTTTATTGTTAAATTTTAAAATTCATCAAAAATATCTAAGCACGTGTTTAGACATTCATTGTATTCCACTCTCTACACGTTCTACTTCTTTGATATCATGTGAACTAAATAAACTATTTTATTTTAAGTAAATTTTGATCACCTCTTAACATTTGTCTGTCTGTCTGCTTCATTTATAAAATAAAATAAAAATAGTGAATCACATTTTGAACAAAATGAATCAATCAAAACACTTTACATTCAAAGAGAGAGACAATTGATAAGGAATTTCTAATTGCTCATTATTGTAATTCAATGTAATGCGAATGATTAAAATAAAACTAAAATGAAGAGAAAGAGAAAAAAATTTGTATTTACTAACTAACCTTGCAAAATTTATAATTATTTTCTTTGTGATCACGACGATGCACGTACTTTCACCACTTATTTTTCAATGATGATGAAGATTTTTTTTTGTCAAATTTGAAAAAAAAAGAAATTTCTCGATGAAACTTGATTTTTTTTTTATAAATTATGTACTTTAAGTAAGATTTTGATTTTTATCACATTTATTACTATTCTTCTCAACTTATATATTATATTCCACTTAATTAATGAAAGAAATTATGGTACAGATTTAAATAAATTTTATCCGTATCGACTACATTGGAAATAGATAAATTTTTTGGTGAAATGTCTTACAAAATGATTTCGACCGAAAACTAGTAAGATTGATCGTATAAAAAACACGTTTAAACAGTTTGAAGTTCTGAATACAAATGAATGGCAAAAACAGATGAGAAAATATATCAAATGTGAGTCAATGTTGAATGAAATGAGTATGAAATTGCTGTAATGAATGAATTCTTTGTTGGTTGTATAGCGAAATATGAATGGTGGTGTGGGGTTACAATGAGGTGATCATATGATCGAGGACAATTGTATGGAATTGGATCTTCTAAAGTGAAATATCAAAAAAATTTAATGAAAAAAAAATTAATTCATGAATGAAATGTCACATTAACTAGACTTGGGAATTTCAAAATGTCATATTTCACGAGATTCAAGGCTTAATTTTATAAAATTTTAATGATTTGAATGAAAATTGTGTAACGGTTATTTCGCATGATTGAATTTCAAATGCCATTAAATTTTTGTATCTACGGATTGGCATCTATTTGACTTGAGCTCTCATTTTTCAGTACAAATTCGTATTTTGAGAAGCGCGCATTCACGTTCAAGGAATTTTTTCATAAAATCTCAAAATAACATAATCAAAATGACATATAATGCGTTAAAAGAAATTGAACAAGCCAAACTTGCTTTAGAAAAGTCAATTAAACTCATATCTGAAGTTGCAGAGCCAGATGAGTCAAAAGAATATTTAGAAAAATATACCGAGCTAGTAGATGCAGTTTTCAAGTCAGAGTCTTACATCAAAGCCCATCAAAATGCATATTATATGGCGAGAACAGCTCAAACAATAGAAGAATATGATACCATGTACTCTCAAGCCAAATCACAAATACAGACCGATTTCAAGGAAACACCAGCTTACAAGGAAATGATTCAAAATGGTCAAAATTATTTCACAATTGCAGCTGGTGGTGATATTGGTACGACAAACACTGTAGTGGACGATGATGTCACTGTGGAGGAAAATATTCCAACTTTAGATCCTCTGACAAAAGGCCCATTGATGAATCCAGTGAAAAATTCAGTTTGCGGTCATATTTATGAGAAATCAACGATGGAACAGGCAATTAAAGAAGGTCAACGAATGCGATGTCCTACTATGGGATGCAACAATCCACAATGGGTTCAATTACAGCATTTGCTTGAAGATAAGCAGCTAAAGATCAAGTTAATAGCTTTGATGAAAAAGACCCAACAAGACGCTTCTGATGAGGAAATGGATGAAGATTAAAAAATTCCATTCAAAACAAGTAACTCACGGTATCTCATTAACTGTCAAAATATGTAAATAAACAACAAAAACAAAAATAAACCAAGTGAAATGTGCTTTTGAATAATAATAAATTTCAATGAAAAATAATCAAATTAAATAAAAATGTTTCACAATTTATTACGTACATCATTTAACGTGATGTCAAGGTCACAATTAATGAGAAATCATCCAGTGAAAGTATTATCAAATTATTTTGTTTCAACACCGACCGGTGCTCCATTAAAAGTTGATAAAAAATTGAAACCATGGAATAAGAGAAACGAAATTGATGAAACTTCATTTTTGCTGAAAAACCATGATCCAGACAAATTTGGAACAATCGGAAGTGCCCAAGTACGAGAAATTGAGGAATTGGACGAGGATGATGTCAGAGAAGATGAATACTTGGAAAATCCTCCGAATCCGATGAATAAACTGGGAATGAGGCAATACGCTGATATGATGAAAGCACACTTGAAACGAAATAAATTACATGAAGCAATTAAAGTCCTGGAAGAGCGAATGCTTAAAGAGGATCGTGTCCAACCAACAAATTATATTTACAATATTTTGATAGGGGGTTGTGCTCGTTTGGGGTATGATAAGAAAGCATTTCAGTTGTATTCGAATATGAAACAAAGACAATTAAAAGTCACAGGTGCCACATATACAAATCTATTTAATGCATGTGCGAATTCACCGTATCCGAAACAGGCCTTAATAAAAGCTCAAGAATTGCGAGAGAAAATATTGGAAATCGGTTTTATCCTCAATACAACAAATTATCATGCGATGATCAAAGCTTTTGGCAGATTAGGTGATATTCAAACAGCATTTCATTTAGTTGATGAAATGCAAACCAAAAAATTACCAGTCAGAGTTGAAACGTATAATTTCCTACTTCAAGCGTGTGTGAGTGATCCTGAACTTGGATTCCGACATGCTCTCATAGTGTGGCACAAAATGCATCGGAGACGAATGGCAGTCGATTACTATTCATTTAATTTAATGTTACGTTGTGTTCGTGATTGTGGGATTGGTGATGTCGAAACAACCGAACGCTTGATCCAAGAAATAATTGAATTGAACAAAACAAATAAGAAAAATAAAATTGAAGCACCAAAGAAAGAAATCATCACGATTGGAGAGACCAAAATCGAGGAAGATAATATTATAAAAGTTCCAGTAACAGTCCAAACGAGCGAAGAATCAACCACGGGATTTAATATGCCAAATCTTTTAGCGGAAAGTCCTCAGCTAGGAAATTTATTAAGTATTTCTGAAATTAAAAGACCTGAAGAACGTCTTCTACTCCTTGGAGGCCTTACAGGATTCCTACAAGAATTGGATGTTCACAAAGTTAATCCTGATATAAAAACTTTCACACAACTCTTAGAAATTATACCGTCAACTCTTGAATCTGAAAAGAAACTTCTTAGAGCAATTAAAGAACGTGGAATCAAATGCGATATTGATTTTTTCAATATATTAATCAAAAAACGTTCACTTAGGTCCGATTATGAAAATGCCCGTCGTGTCTTAACAATGATCAAAACTGCAAAATTAAAACCAGATATCGTCACATATGGTGTTTTAGCTCTTGCTTGTGAGTCAGAAGCTGATGCCAATACATTACTAGCTGACATGGAATCGAAAGGAATTCGCATTAATATTGAAATTTTGGGGGCTATGTTGAGAAAAGCTGGACATGCTAAGAATTTTTCATACATTTTACACATATTAAACCTGATAAAAGAAAACAATTTGAAATTGAATCCAGTTTTTGTGAGAAATGTCTATAATATCAAATTGATGTGCTCGAATATGAGTAAAGAGGGGTATGCTCAGGAAAATGATAGAAAATTTCGTGATCAACTTAAAAAGTTTAAATTTGAATTGTATGATTGGATGGAACATATGGGACTTAAAGGACTGAAATTCGATGAGGCAATGAAAAAAGCCAAAGAAAATCCATATAAACAGTTTAAAGAACCGACTGAACTGAAGGGATATGAACCAGAAAAACAAGTTATGAGGAGAAAGAAAAAACGAAATAATGAAGGATTTTTAAAAAAAATTGTTTAGTCTTAGATTATTATTAAAAAATTTAGTATGAAAAATTAATAAAATTCATAAAAAAAAACTCTTAAAATCCAAAACTCTTAATTCTAGTCAATTTATAAATTCGTTATAAATGTTCGTCATCACTCTCTGTCTCGTGCCTTTCTTCCGTCTTATCTGATTTTGATGGTGACTCTTCTTCATATGACGTTTGTGATGTACTTGCAGATTTTCTTTTATCTACCTTTGGCATTGGACAATCAGCGACTAGATGATCAAATGACTTGCAATTATGACACCGTTTTCCCATTGGTCCAAGTGAACATTGACTTGCCACATGATTTGCAAATTCACCACAATTGTAACATCGAACTTTTCGAAATATTCGTTTTTTGCCACGTGGTCGAAATGTACTGCCATGACAAGTTTGTTCCGATGGTCCACACACAAAAGTTGCTTCTAATCCTTTATCACTATATTTACACTCAAATTCAACTTGTTCGTTTTCACCTAATGATCGGAAACCACCCATTTTTATGACACTCTGAAAAGAATTGGATTTGTATTTTTTTTGAATCATGAATATTCCACAAAAACTTACTTGATGAACAAAAACTTCTTGACCTCCATCATCTGGTGTAATGAAACCCCATCCTTTTGTAACATTGAACCATTTACATTTTCCTCTTCGCCGACCAAGGGTTGGTGATGTTGATATTCGTTCTATAATTATAAAAAAATGAATAAATTCAGGAAATTTGAAATTCAGGAAAAGTTTTCTTGATGCCGGTCATAAGACAGAAATCAGTTTAATTTTATTATTTCTGTGATAAGACAACCTCTTGTTCTCATTTAAAAAGTAATGCGCTGGACAGAGCGAAGGTTAATAATTCTAAATTAATTTAGTGAATTGTTAATAATTTTCTAATATTTTCAAGAACCCGTTAATTTATACCCTCATGATCAAGGGTGAACAAACTATTTCCCATCAAAGAAATATTACAGTAAAACAGGTTTCTCTTATTATTTGATATTCTTTTACCGCCTCAGGACATTGTTACTCAGGAAAATTTAATATGAGACATAAAAGTAGAACAAATAAATTTTCGTGATTTTATTTTTCCAGTCAAAAATTTTAATTCAATATGATAAAATATTATAAGAAAATATAAAATCCCATCAATGCCGATTTAAGGCGGTAAAGGGATAAAAAAAATCGTCCCGATATAAGACATGAATTTAAAATAAATTAGAGGAACCTGTGTGAAATTTTTGCAGGTAAAAATGATATTCATGAATTAAATTATAATAAAAAAGGGAATAAATACAAAGTAAGACACCGTTACTTTTATTCAAATTATGAAAGTAAGTGATATTCGATAAGGGTTTTTTTTTGCCAATTATTTTTTTATGCCAAAAAATAACGCTAATGAAGTTGGTTTTATTTTTATGTTTAAATCTGTATCAATTAGTTGAGAGAGCTATAAATTTTTAAAATAATAACCAATTTAGCTAATTTTCTGACCTATGAAAGAGGCTTTCTAACAATTTAAAAAAAACCAAGAATTAAAATTATATAATTTTATCAGATTTCTTTCTAATACGTCTTAAAAATCATAGAAAAATTTGGGGTTCGTAGTAGGAGTCAAAAAATATTTCAATTAAAACATAAACCGAAACGTGATTCAAGATTTGAAACCTTAAAGAAATTTCGATGCTTTTCATTTCAACAGAGATTTTTCAAAAAATGTACCATTGAAAGACTAGAATTGTATTGTTTAGACCATTTAACAAAATAATCGGAGTCGAATTGATTGGGCACTTTCCAGGTCATTGTTCAACATAAATGTTCTAAAAATTCATTCAAATTGACCAGAAAATGCATCAAAAGACCTAAAAATTCTCATTAGTGAAAAGTTATCTGATATCTATTTAAAATTCTTTCATAGAACGTTCAACGAATATGTTTTTTTTTCATGTAAGCACATTTTGTTTCATTTTAATTGCGCATATTTTAAATAAATATTTTTGACTTTGCATTTACAAATTAACACGAGGGTGTTTTAACGCTTAAAAAAATTGATAAATATTCTACCATTTATAAGTTGTGTTGTTGTTCCTTCATCTGTTTTACTTTCAAGATTTTGATTATCTTCCATTTTATTTTATTTTCGTATTTTAATGAATTCACTTTTTTGTTTTTATTTCATAAAACCATGTTTTCTTAATTTTCAATTCAGTTTTCCCATATTTTATTTTATTTGAACAAAATATTCTTCAAATTTAATATTATTATTAAATATCATTCATATTAATTTAAATATATTTTTTTAAATTTTATTAGATAAGGAATGCACTTTGTAACATAAACTATACAAATATTATGAAAAATAATCCATAAACGATTCAAACGCAACAACGTTTTCACACAAACTAACTCAATAATCCAAATAGTAAAATATGTATTTCATTAAACTCACACACAGTCACATGTGAAAAAAAAATGAAAAAAAAAATTAAATGCGTTTTTATTTGTTTGTATGAGAGAATTAAATGCGTGTCTTTCTTTCTATTACAAAAATTCTTTTGTGTGCCGTTTACACGCACATGTCTTATCGTTTAGTTGTGTGCATTTCAATTCATAAAAACTTGTTTATTTAAGAAATTTTTTCTATTTCTAATGTTTCTAATGAAAGAGAATTGTAAGAAAAAAATAAGTGAAATAGAAAAAAAAGGTCTTTTTTGTATGAATGTGAGTGTGTGTGTCTTCTAGGATTAGACGAAAAAAATTGAGGGGTGATTGAGTAAGCAGTTCAGGATTACAAAATTAGAAAGAGATAGTAATAAAAATAAATTCAGAGAAAAGAAGAATTGCTTTCAATGTTTTATATTTATATTTTCAATGAAATTTCAAAGATAAAGATTGTTATGTGATATAATTTTTTTACAGATTAGATGCGATTTTCTTATAAGAATGATAAAAAAATTATAAGAACCATTCACTTTATATTTCTAGCATGTCATTTTAAATTCCATTATTCTTAAAAATGTAAAGATTTTGGTTAATTTTACACATTTTTCAGATTAACGTATATGGAAAATCATCATTAAATTCGTTTTTTATCATTGGCTTACAATCACCCCTCAAAAAAACATTAAACACCTTCATAAAATTCGGTCAACCAATCCCTCGTCATATAAATTTCAATTTTCATATTAAAAAAATGATAATGTGTAAAAAAGTGCTAAAAAATCATCCAACCAAATTGTTCATTCACATTGAAGCTCGAAAATATCCAACGATATCATAACAAAAATTGAGGGTGATTTTTTTTACTCTAATAAGATATAAGGGGAATGTGTGTGGAATAGTGTTTGATGTGTGTAATAATTATGTGAGAATGAGATATTAAAGTACAAATAAATGGACCCTTCTTGATTTTTTTGCACGAATATTTTAGGAAAAAAATCTTGTTTTGTAATGATGGTCAGCATTTAAGATGCTTGAGTAAAATGTGTGAAATATTGTTAAAAATTTTATGGTCTTTTGTTGATAAAGAAAAAAATTATTCTCAAAATTCTTGAGTAACGGCCAACGATTCTACAAAATTCAGAACGATCCCAAAATATAATTTTTCGCAATGTTTTGTTTGCAGGTTGAGGAAAATTTTACTGGTATGCATTTTGTAACTTTAGGTTTAACAGTAAACGAATTTTTTTCCATGAAAACACTTTCCTTTGCACAACCTTTCAATAAATATCAAAATAATTTTATGCAAAATATACTCAATTGAATGGACATTACAGGACAATGATTGACAGATCTATTATTTGTGACAAATCATGTGTATTGAACATTTTTAATGTTAATCCCTATTGACATGCTAACAAACAAAAGGAAGAAAGGCGATTCTATTATTTGTCCATATATTTGAATATTAATTATCAATGTCAAACGAAGGGAGAAAGTTGTGAAAGTCCATTGTCCAGTGTGCAAAATGTTTTTGTATTCATTATAAATAAGGTCTATTATTATCCTTAAAAAAGTGAAATTAAATATAGGGAAACGATTAGCTAACATTACAGTAAGCACATGTTTCGTTAGCATGCATGTTGCGAAATTACTCATAAAAAATTGAAGGGAAAATTTGTCTTGTGTCTCCTGTCAATCACTTACACAATTTGCATGTATTAAAATGTAACTAACTTGAGAGAGCATAAAAAATAGAAATGCACATAGGTCAGAGTATGTTTACCAAAATAATGTTGCAGACAACAATGCTTGTAAATGTCTATCAACTTCAGTTTATTGAAGGGACCTAATTCCACTTTAATCTGCTTTATTTATAGGTTTTTTTTGTATGCTAAAAAAATCACAACAATAAGTTTAATAAAAAAATAGAATCACTTCCGGATTAATTGTTGCAATGTTATGAAACATTTAGATGACCATATGATTAACGAACAAACTGTTTAACGGTATAAAAACCGTTGAATATTGCGTTTTTAAATATGATAAAAAATATTTTTATTTTAGGTGTTTAGTTATGGTCCGTTCCATATCAATCGTATTGAGTGTGGAAATCATAGTCTCCGATTTCATTTATACGCTCACAGTAGAAAGCCCTATTGGTCTCCATCACAAAAGTACCATGGTATATATACTTTTCCCATGGGTTAACCCATTAAGACGTATTTTATGTTTTAGCTTCAAACCCTGGTATCTCCTTTATTTCTTAAGATACAGAAACGTAATTATACTCAAATCGCATCAGCTTGAGAAGACCTACAACTTGTAGAAGAAAATTTTTCCCACTTTGGTGGAAAATGTCGGAAAAATCGGGAAAATTAGTTTTTCATCGGGAATTAATGGGTTAAC
This sequence comes from Culicoides sonorensis, assembly GCA_900002565.1. Taxonomy (NCBI): domain Eukaryota; kingdom Metazoa; phylum Arthropoda; class Insecta; order Diptera; family Ceratopogonidae; genus Culicoides; species Culicoides sonorensis. Next base: position 244,036 of record LN483430.1, read on the forward strand.
CCGGTGTTCTCCATCGCCAAATTCTTAATAAAATGAAAGCTCTATTTCCTATCTATATTTGCTCCATACATCATTTTGATGGAGGACATACAGAACTATGAGAAAAAAAAAAAATATAAAAAAAATTATAAAAAGTGTGCCTTGTCCTCAAGAAGTTATTAACTTCTAAAATAAACTTTTATGAAGAGGGGATGGCTAACTAAAAAGTAAAAAACAAGAAGTTTTAAGCAAAATAAAATGTTTGAGATAACAGCTTCACAAATTTTTTAAAAGTTGAATTTTTCTGTGAGACTGGTTTTGCGATGGTTTGCTCATAATACTCAAAATTCAACTTTTAAAAAATTTGTGAAGCTGTTATCTCAAACATTTTATTTTGCTTAAAACTTCTTGTTTTTTACTTTTTAGTTAGCCATCCCCTCTTCATAAAAGTTTATTTTAGAAGTTAATAACTTCTTGAGGACAAGGCACACTTTTTATAATTTTTTTTATATTTTTTTTTTTTCTCATAGTTCTGTATGTCCTCCATCAAAATGATGTATGGAGCAAATATAGATAGGAAATAGAGCTTTCATTTTATTAAGAATTTGGCGATGGAGAACACCGGGTTAACCCATTAATTCCCGATGAAAAACTAATTTTCCCGATTTTTCCGACATTTTCCACCAAAGTGGGAAAAATTTTCTTCTACAAGTTGTAGGTCTTCTCGAGCTGATGCGATTTGAGTATAATTACGTTTCTGTATCTTAAGAAATAAAGGAGATACCAGGGTTTGAAGCTAAAACATAAAATACGTCTTAATGGGTTAACCCATGGGAAAAGTATATATACCATGGTATTTTTGTGATGGAGACCATTAGGGCTTTCTACTCTGAGCGTATAA
>LN483430.1:245015-309973 GCA_900002565.1 Culicoides sonorensis
GGAAATTTGTGGAAATTTTTTGATTTTTGTTGAAAAACCGGTATTTTAAACCAAAAGTTGTTCGGCAACTCTATTTTTTTATATGAAAATCAAAAATTCTAATGATGAGGCTACCTCGGCCGGTAAAAATAAGCTAAAGTTTCAGAAGAAACCATGGGTCTGCGATAGTCCAGAAAGGCTGTAGCGGCACTTTCGCACACTCACACTTTTTAGATTTGAATAAATATAAAAGTATTATAATAAGAGAATTCATGTGTATGGAAAAAAAAAATTTTTTCAAGTTCGTCCTAGGTCTTTGGTGTCTTCAGCAAAGTTGTAGCTTATTTTAAGAGGATTTTAGTGATATAATTTTTTTTTTGATTTTCCGGGAAATTTGTGGAAATTTTTTGATTTTTGTTGAAAAACCGGTATTTTAAACCAAAAGTTGTTCGGCAACTCTATTTTTTTATATGAAAATCAAAAATTCTAATGATGAGGCTACCTCGGCCGGTAAAAATAAGCTAAAGTTTCAGAAGAAACCATGGGTCTGCGATAGTCCAGAAAGGCTGTAGCGGCACTTTCGCACACTCACACTTTTTAGATTTGAATAAATATAAAAGTATTATAATAAGAGAATTCATGTGTATGGAAAAAAAAAATTTTTTCAAGTTCGTCCTAGGTCTTTGGTGTCTTCAGCAAAGTTGTAGCTTATTTTAAGAGGATTTTAGTGATATAATTTTTTTTTTGATTTTCCGGGAAATTTGTGGAAATTTTTTGATTTTTGTTGAAAAACCGGTATTTTAAACCAAAAGTTGTTCGGCAACTCTATTTTTTTATATGAAAATCAAAAATTCTAATGATGAGGCTACCTCGGCCGGTAAAAATAAGCTAAAGTTTCAGAAGAAACCATGGGTCTGCGATAGTCCAGAAAGGCTGTAGCGGCACTTTCGCACACTCACACTTTTTAGATTTGAATAAATATAAAAGTATTATAATAAGAGAATTCATGTGTATGGAAAAAAAAAATTTTTTCAAGTTCGTCCTAGGTCTTTGGTGTCTTCAGCAAAGTTGTAGCTTATTTTAAGAGGATTTTAGTGATATAATTTTTTTTTTGATTTTCCGGGAAATTTGTGGAAATTTTTTGATTTTTGTTGAAAAACCGGTATTTTAAACCAAAAGTTGTTCGGCAACTCTATTTTTTTATATGAAAATCAAAAATTCTAATGATGAGGCTACCTCGGCCGGTAAAAATAAGCTAAAGTTTCAGAAGAAACCATGGGTCTGCGATAGTCCAGAAAGGCTGTAGCGGCACTTTCGCACACTCACACTTTTTAGATTTAAATAAATATAAAAGTATTATAAAAAACCTCACAAAAGCGGTCATATTTGAGTTCTACGTATATTCACCATATAAAAGTAATAAATTTCCTGTTAATTCAGTTAAAAATCGAAATGGTCATTTTTACAGAGCAAAAATCAATAATATTTGCAAAAAATAAGTATCTAAGATTAATTATTTTTAAAAAAAATTAGTTTTGAATAAAATCCAATTTTTCAGATTTTTCTCCAATTTTTCACTAAAGTTAGTAAATTTTTAACTTTTATATGGTGAATATACGTAGAACTCAAATATGACCGCTTTTATGAGGCTTTCTGTATCTGACGTTTCTGTATCTGCAGAAATAAAGGAGATATCAGGGTTTGAAGCTTAAACATAAAATACGTCTTAATGGGTTAACCCATGGGAAAAGTATATATATCATGGTATTTTTGTGATGGAGACCATTAGGGCTTTCTACTGTGAGCGTATAAATAAAATCGGAGACTATGATTTCCACACTCAGTACGATTGATATGGAACGGACCTTATGTAACTTTTGATCCGACCATCTTACAAAAATACCATAATTTGGCATAATCTCACCTTCAATTAAGTTTCCTCTTTCATACAAATACAAAAAAAATTACAAAATTTTTCATAGGATTGACTCATTTTCTTGATTTGTTTTATTATTCATAATTTTTATTATTCCTTTTCAGGGTTTCATGTTTCTTCATGATAATTCAGTTTTTCTTTTTATTCTTCCATGGTTTTATGATGTTAATATTAATTATCATGTAAGATAGTCGTATAATGAATGTTCTAGTTATTTGCTAAAACTAACACTTTATAATATTGATCATTATAAGTAATAAATACTAAAGATTATAAATGTTTTTTTTTTTTTTTAATTTTATTATTAATAATAATTGTATACAATTTTTATTGTTATCATTATTTTTTTTATAATAATAATAATTTCAATTATAAATTTATAACAGTTAAATATTAATAGTATCAGGATTCAATTGTTGCTTTTTTTATTATTTTAGTATATTTTAGAGTATAAATGTACCAATATGTATGTATAATAATAATGATAATAATTAATATTTTTATTCCTTTTATCGTGTTTTTTTCATTTATTTGCACTTTCTTAGATTTGTTTTAAATTATTACTGAATTAAAAATTATTTTTATTATTTTTTCTTGTAACATCAATGAAAATATTTTTATTCAAAAGAAAATTTCATTTTAATTTTCTCGTATTTATTTTTTTTGTTGTTTAATAAATATCCTGAGCTATTGAGAGACATGTTTTAATGTTTAATTTTATTATGATATCTGTTTAAAAAATTGAACCTGTTTAAAGTTTTACAATTTTGGTATTTTTTTTTTTTTGATAGCTGTTTAACTTAAAAAATGGATTTTCATTATTAATTTTCTGTGATTAATGTTTTACTTTAATAATTTTTATTTAATTTTAATATTTATGTTGTATGAAAATGTTGTTTATTATTTTAATTTTAATTTAATATATTATTAAAAAGGTACATTTAAAAGGTAAAACATTGCATTTTTATCTTATTTTGTAATATTATGTTTTTTTGAATATTTGTTTACCAGTTTGTTTTTCTTTTAGTTGATAATTTTATGTGTGTTTGTGTGTATTTGTTTAATTTTTCAAAGCGAGTGAAATATTTTTATATCAGCTTTTAAATATCAAAAGTATAAAATATTGTAGTTGTTTTAAAAATTGTGGCATATGTTTATAATTAGATTTTGGGTAAATTTTTTATATGAAATTTGAGAGTTATCAGCTAATTTTTTTTCTTTTTTGAAATTTTCTATATTTTTATCTTATTAATTTTCTTTTTGAAAGTTTCTAAGGAATTAATGAAAATAAGAGGGGAATAATATTTTCTTTGGTGTCGTATCTTGTTATTTGAACGAAAAAACTCAGTTTCCGTTTATCTAAATTTTATTATATTTCGATCTGTACCGTGGCTTTGACTGGAAATTGAACACCGATTTCAATTTCTAAGCATTTAACGAAGCAATGATTTTTATACGAATTTGAACCTTAGTTTACGAGGATTTCTACAAAGACGTCAATTCCATCTAATTCGGCCACTGGGACAAGAAATAAAGTTCCGATAGATCTGCGAAAGCTACGTAAATGAGTCGAAACTTTGAAACTAATTCCAAAAAAATGGATGAAGGATTCCTGAGCTATGGAGAGAAATTTTCGGGCCCTTTTGTCCAAAGCCAGAGGTCAATCTTCAAAACCAATAAGTAACTCCAAAGAATTCATGAGTTCATCTTTCCAGCGCAAAAAACTTGACATCACTACGAAGGACCATTCTGAAGTAATGGCTAAAGAAATGTTATTTTTCATGATTCTCTTACTTTCTGAGTTATGGTCGTAACACATTAAACTTTTTCTTATTATACTTCCATGTTAGTATATGTATAAAAACTCAGAAAAGTTACGATTAAAGTTAAATATTTTCTTACAATTTTTACATCTAAGTATATCATCATATAAAAAAATATACAAATAGACAAGTTAAATAAAAAAATATTTTGAATGCCTTTAATCCTAAAGTCGACGAATCATTCTTACTCGTAATCTATATATTTTATCTTATAATTTTAAAATATTATTGCAATTTTTTCTTATTTTAATACCTTATTTTACATATTTTATTTATCATAAATCAGTCGTACCTTGATATTTTCATTAAAAAAATAATGATGAAAAAAAGAATAAAATCCAATTTTTGAATACTTACTTTTTCAGAATAAAAAATCAATAAAAATTATCATAAAATAAAATAAAAAAACCAATTTTAAATAGGAAATTTTATCAATTTATTTTCTTAAATTCTAATTTTTCATTAACTTTTAAACTTGAACATTAAAAAAAAATTAATATGATAAGAATTTTTAATGATCATGATGAGATAAAAATGTTCATTAAAAAAAATGATTTTTTCACTTAATCACTTAAAATAAAATAAAATACTATAATTATCCAGTCAATTCAATTGTATCCTAAACTTAATTTTATATAATTTAAATTTAATAAGAAAAATAAATTTCTTTAATCTATAATTTTAAAGTTTGTTATTTAGAGCTAATATTTTAAGATCAATGATAAAAAAATTACATTTACGTACACTCGATAATCATCGGTTGATTTGATTCAATTACACTGGGTCTCTGAGGAGGCGTCGGACCATTATTACCAGAATTTGGTCCGCCTCCATTTTCACCATTTTGTGTCAAATGTGATAGGGGGTGGTGTGAAGAAGGTTGATAGTGTGCACCAGGCACAGAAGAATGTGATGTTGAGGGTTTATTAGATTGTTGGTTGTTGTTGTGATTTGGTGAAGATGATTGCAAGTGATGAGGAGAAGAGGAATTTATCATTGAATTTGAATTGTGATTTATATGTCTTAAATGCGGATTTGATTGTTGTTGTTGAATTTGGGAAATTGGAACTGGTTGACCTTGATGGATTTCATGATAAAATTCACGATGATGATCAACTAATTCATTGTGTTCCTTATCATTAGGACCTGATTCAAAAATTACAAAATTAGTATTGAAATTAAAAAGAAAACTCAAATAAAAACTCACTCAAACATTCTGAAGTAGCAGCAGCAGCTAATGCCAATTCTTCTTCAATGTTATTGGGCTTGCAACTTGTCGTTTTCCAATGTGTACGTAAACCGGATGCACTGATATACTTTTTATCACAACCCTGACAAACATAGGGTCTATCATTAGTATGAAGTCTTTTATGTAATTTCAAATGCACAAATTGAGTAAATTTCTGGGGACACAAATCACATGCATATGGTTTTTGACCACTATGAAGTCGTAAATGGGTCTTGAGATTAGAAGTTGATGAAAAACGTTTTTTACAAATATCACATTGGTGTGGTTTTTCTCCTAAAATTAAATGAAATTAAAAAAATTTAGATTGATATTTAAATTTTAATGATCATAATTAACTCACCTGTATGTACAAGATGATGTTTTTGCAAATGTGCAAGTTGTGTGAATGATTTTGTGCAAACATTACATTTAAAAGGTCTCTCTCCCGAATGTGTCCGTAAATGCACTTTCAGATTTGACAATTGACCAAAAGTCTTGCAACACACATTGCACTCATAATGCATCTTGCCATCACGTTTTTTCAATGGATATGGTAAACTACGATATCCTCGGGATCCTTGGGAATTTGGACTCATTGGACTTTCACTGCGTCGACCACTTGAATCATTGGGACTCAAACTGCATGGCGACATTGGACCACTTGGTGATGTGAGATGTGTAAGCGGGGATAATGGTCGCATAAGTGGATGTGACAGAGAAAGTTGACTTCCATTTTGTAGTTGAATGAGCCCACCTGAGGATGCGTGAAGAGTGTGAGCTGATAATCGTTCGTAATGTCCACTGTTTAATGGTGGTGAGTATGTTGATGATGGAGATGAATTTGAAATTGTGATGTTGTTTGGAGATGCATATACGGTGTATGGATATGGTGGGGATGCGCGTTGATGTTGACTCTCATAAGGTGATGCAATATTTTGTCCATTTAATGGTGATCGACTGTTGTATACGTAATTTGCTTGTTGTGGGGCTTCCATTGGGGCTAGTGCAGCAACTGCTGCTACTGCAACACTACGAGGAACAACAATTTGTGTTGTTGTCATGAGAGATGCATTATTTGCTTCATTATTGTTATTGATTGGATTATTTTGAGAATTTGAGCTCGAGTCTGGACTACAAGCATTACCGTAACGCTGAGATTTCTTGTATGAGTATGCCATTTCAGTTGGTGATGTTGGAGGTGGAGTTGCATTTGGTTGACGATTCCTTGATGTGTTATTAGAAGACTCATTTTCCATTCGATTTGCAGTCAAAATTGTCTCTAAGATACTTGAACTTGGTGGTGTATAACGCATATATGTTGTCGTTTCAGATGATGATGATGGAGGTACTGGAGATGTTGTCTCAGCCTCATAATGTAATTTTTTCAAAGGAACAATTGCATGCGGTGGTAGTTCGCCATCTAATACTATAACGGTACTCGTTGCTGGTGTTGTAATGATACGCTTTGGTGATCCAACAACAACTGTCGATGGTACGTTAGTTAAATTTTCAGTCATTTTATTATTATTATTAAGATTATTATTATTATTGTTACTACTACTATTTACGACACTATCTGATGTATCTTGCATTGTTTCTGGTGCAAGTTTCCGATTCTTAAATTCATACTTGAGGGGCATTTTCATTTTAACCTTACGATATTCATTTTTGTTTGTATCATTTAGGATCAGGTCACACTTTTGCTGGGTAATAACAGTCTCTTTTGGCTCAATTGCTTTTTTGGAACAGTCTAATACATAATTATGTTCACTCTCCTCACTATCACTTGAGTCTTCGGGTGGTGTAAACCCGTCATCATGATACCCATTACTATGATATCCCTCATCAGATCGTACCGAGCCGTCATTTGGTGTCAATTGATGTTCATGTGACAATGGAGACGGCATATCTTTTTCTTTACTTTCACCACGTCGCACTTCACTACCGTTTGCTGAAGTAGTTTGATCATGTTTCATTACAACCCTGACAGGAGAACTTTGCCTATTAATATTTTGAACAATACGGGATTCTCTCAAATTCAAAACACTCTGATGATGCAACGAATTTGTTTGATTTTGTCGTACATTGTGATGATGATGTGCATGATTGACAATTTGAACAGGAACTGCAGAAAATTGATGATTATTATTATTACTTGAGTCTGTTAGTGTTGGTGGTGTAGGACATTTCATTTTCTTTGCAGCAACTGTGGTAGTTGAAGTTGATGATGGAATATGCAATCCCATTACATATTTGACATGATTGTAAGCAACATCTGGATGCACTACAGGTTGAGTGGGATTTTGTTGGTTTTGAGATTGTTGTTGTTGTTGTGATGATGGTATTACTGCAAAAGTCTTTTTTAATGCCTCCTCCTTACAAATTGAATATGTAGCACGTTCAGGATCGATGTCGTAACCGAGTCGTTTTGCAAAATCGCGACAATACCAGACCATTAACTCTTCATTTGGCATAATATCTCTTAGTGTATAGAAGTATATGTGTTCTTGGTGTTGACAAGCAACGAGATTCATTACGGAGAAGCTGTAGGCCGATGCAACATATCTCATCCAATTGGCTTGAGATGTATCGGACCCGTCTAAGTAGTAGAAGTCACTATCTTTGAATATCTGTTAAAAGAAATCAAGTAAAAATTATATAAATAAGTGATTTCTTTTCATATGAGACTTAAAGATGAGGGTTTATGTTACATTTTTGTTAGCAAATAAATAAAAGATTTTTGATAGAACGTTCAGTACCTTAATATTTCCAAAGGACACGTGTCTCAATTCCTGCACCTATGTTAAAAAATAAGGAAAATTTTGTATTTACAGTTGTATAGAAGAGATATTTTTTGAGAGACGAGAGTTCCAAAATTTGCTTTTCATTTTAATTCAATTGAATCGAAAATCAAAGAGAGTTAAATTTGATTAGTCTTAATATTTTCAGGTTAATATTTTTTTTTAAAGTAATTTAAGCAAAGAATGAGGTCTTAATAATTTAAAATGCCAAGCACCATTGGAATTTAAGGCAAAGGGTTCCTATTTACATGTTTTTTTTTGTTTGGGTGTAGGAAAATAAAAATTCAACTTACCCTCCAAAAATACCTCCATTGCGATTGCTCTGTTGGCTTATTTGGTGTTCGAACGCCCTCGAATGGGCCAAATCTTGTACCTTTTGGTATGACACCAGTACTCCAAACACCTTCAGTCTATTTTTTTCAAAGAAAAATTAATTAGTTTCTAATTTTTAAATTCAATTTGAGAAAAAATTCGAATACTTACCGGAGTCGTAGGTGTTGATAATACTAATGATGGTTTTAATGTTAAACTTCGGGGTAGTGTTTTATCTGCACGTCCCAAAGTACCACGCTCACATGGCACATCAGGAACTATATAAACAGCCAGTCTTTCAAAATCTTCTTCACGCATTCGTGTTACATCATAGTCTTGTTGTGGTCCCGGTGTGGGACTTCTTGAGTGTGTCGTCTGTTGTTGTGGCATTTTTTTTAATATTAATTTAACTGTAATTACACAAAAAAAAATAAAATTCATTAATACAAGTGCGTCACTAAATATATTTATAAATAAAATCACATTTTCACTCTAATTTTTTTTAAATTTTATCATACAACGCCTTTTATTTCTAATTCTACGCTCACATAGAAACACATATAGGAAAATTAACACCCAATGATTCGAAAATAAGAATGACGTCGAATTGAAAAATGAAATTTAATTTCACTCCACAATAAAATTTTAAATTTTTAGGTTTTTTTTCTCTTTAATAATACTTTAAGTATAGTAGTACAATTTTTAGCCTTACCCCTAGACGAGGTTAGCCAGTATATCAAATCAACGACCACACACTAATAAAAGTGCATTGCCAATGAAATTATTTCACTACAAATAACAAGTTCGTTAAAATTTCGTTAAAAGTGGGGAAACAAATGTTGCACTTTAATGGATTTTTCATTAAAGTTTCCTTCAATCCTTTCCAATGGAACTTCCTTGTTGTTATGTAGAAATAAAATGAACGTACAACGAGGAAAACCGTACGGAATGGAGGTTTATAGGTGAAGAGTAAGGACGAACCGGTATGCAACGTTAACGCATTGTGTTGTACATGAAACACAAAGCGATAGTGAGAGTGATAAAAAAAAACTTTTCACTATTATCCTTTTTATAAAATAATAGAAATTCGAATACAAAATTTCAAAGTAATTTTACATGAATTTCATTCCATTTAAATCCTCGATTGCTTCACAAATGACTTCCGATTCTTATCTCACTTGAAATATCTCTTATTTTAAGATCAAAAATCGATTTTATATGCATTTCCTTTTTTTTATTTATTATCTATGTAACGTAAAACAGCAGCCGATAAACTGAAATGAAAGCATAACAATAAGGAAAAGTGTATTCATATGTACTTTTACCTCTACTGACCCAGTTCTTTGTCTATGTATGATGCGCGCGATATGCATTTTAGCGCATGTAATGCACTTTTCCATATAGAGATAGAAATATCCTGATTCTGTACATTTGTATATAAACAGAGATGATTTTAAGGGGAGCTTTCATTATGTTATTGGTTGAGCTTTTTTTTCGTTAATTTTACTATGATACTATAAATAATCCCAAAAATAGAAAATGGCACTCCCGATATGGCTCGACACGAAATTTTTTTATAAAAAAATATATTATCATCTTTACAATATCCTTCAAATTCAATTATTGTTTTTTTTTTAATTGAAAATTATTTCTTATGAGTTGCCTTGACATTTGAAGAAATGAATCTATTTTTAACTTAATTAAAAGAAAGTTGTTTATTTTTAGATAATTTCTTTTGACTTTGAATTATTTTTTTATGTTGACGTAACACAATTCGAAGGGATTGATGCAGTGGGTCCGTTTGTAGGTTTGTAAAATCGTATCTCCACGTAATAAATCTGAATCTCCACACAATTCTAAGATTATAAAAAAAATTAAGTTAAACATCTCGGTATTTTCTCCAATTATTTCAATTTGATAACACAAACAAAGCCTTGTCATATTCAATAATAATAAATATAGGTCACAAAATTCAATCATTTATTGAATTAACGTAATAGACCGCTGTTGGAAGTAAAGCAAAAAAAAACTTTCTTTCACGTGTATTCAAATCATGTGAATTCTCATATTGTGATGTAAAACTCGAAAATATACTTGAATAGGCAGACATTTTATTGTGTAACAAAAGTTTCTTCCTTTATCACAAGCAAAGTAAATTGTTATTATTATTATTTAATTTATATTTCAAAAACTATTATTTTATACTGCCACGCGTGTCATTATTTACTTCATTTCATTTTATTATTATATAAGGCATCAAAATATTACGTCTTTGAAGTTTCAAGTCTTATTTATAAATTTTTATTATTATTCTGATAATATTTCGATTTTTTTTTTTTTTGAATTTGCAGTTATTTGCCCTTTGTCCATGTGTCTGATGTACACGGGAGTGAAATCAAGATTTTTATATTAAGCTATCTTCAGTCTCATCATTTGGAAATCTTCAAATTTGGAAAAATTTTCAAGGTTCGTTAAGTTTTTTCGAGACTCAAAGTAATACCTGATCCATGACTCGTTTTTTCAATGCATCATCACACTAAAATGCACTTACTCACTTTTTTACAATTAACGTTCCTCGATTTATTTTTATTTCATTATAATTAGAATTATTATAATTCCGGTTTAATTAAATAGAATCATCATATTTACAATCAACAATAAACAAAGTGTGTTGTTATTCATATATTATTACATCATATTTTTTATACACACGGTGCATTTATATAAAAAAAATTGAATAAGACGCGTCGTTGTCTTATCAAGTTCCGATGAATTCTTTCCGTGACTTTTTGTAATAACAACAATAAAATGCAAAATAATCAACAATGACACTTTTCCATATCAAGTCAATGTCGTAACTCACGTGTTATTGATTAGTAATGTTTAGTTTAATTTTTAGATAGAATTATTTATACAGTTATTTTTTCTTGTAAAATTTAATATTTTATTATGATAAAAAGCTTATGAATTTTGTTACGTTCTTTTACATGTAAAGTTTTATCAAGAAAATTGTATGACAAATTGTGTAGAAGTGGAAACGCCTGGTAATTTCTTCAAATTTCAATTTATTTTTATATCATGACGTTTAAAAGTCCAATAATTCAATATTGAAACCAGCTGCACTTGAATTTCACTTAATTTATATATTCACATTCGATACATGAAAAAGTAAATTGACTAGGGGTCACCAAAATTTAGAACTAAATTCATATTGTTCACATAAAATTTCATGCTTCAAGATGATTTCAGACATAAGACCTTCTTCAATTATTTGTCTGAGTTCCGTTATTTATTACTTGTACAAAAAAAAATTTGCAAACTAAATCAATTACACAATTCAAATTACATTAAAACACACATATGATATGCAATTGTACGCACATATGCATTTGATGTGACTTTAACCTTGTTTTCTAATAATAGTCCTACACAATAAAATTTAAACACATTTTAGAGGAAAAATTCACATGTAATTTATTTGTTTTTCTATAAAAAAAATAATCATTTAAATAAATGTTCAATCAATTCATTTTTTGGATTTTAATACACATACACATTTTATATTCTTGATTCCTTGTTTGTTGGCTCACATTTTATTATAATTAAAATTATTATTTTTAATTTTTTTTATGTTGATTATGATGATTAATTAGAATGCAATAAACACGGAAGACGACTGGTATTATGTAAAAATTTCAAGGTGAATAATCGCACACACACATAAATACACAAGAAAACACAAAAAATTTTATATTTTATATTGATCAACTATTATCTCATCGATTTTCTATTTTTAAAACGAATAATTATGATTTGCCGGTATCTTATTTAAGTACCAAACAAAAAATTAAGAACAACATGGCAATCTATTTTGAGTTTATCAAGGATTTTCCGTCATTTTTCTCAAATGTTTTCAAATGTGAGATTTGGATCAGGTGCCAAAAAATGTGTAAAATGTGCATAAATATATTTAAAGATGCGTTGGTTGATGTTCGATCGGTCGATGTCTGATAAATCAATTGTCGTATGTTTATTTTTATAATTTTATTTTAATGATGTTTTCATTTTTTGATCTTAAGGTGTTGTCAAGTGAAATTACAATTACAAGTGTTAAGAAAGTTCAATTATGTGGAATTTTTTGACATCTGACGATCTTATATTTGTGTTTTCATTTTTCAAGGAATGGTGGCGCTGAAACAGACTAAAGGGCATTGGCAATGAGGATAAAATGTATGAAATCATTCTTGAGGTTATGAGTTACTTGAGCTCTCATCGAGCTTATCTAGCTTTATTTGGTGAGGGTAGTCGGCTAAGTAAAAAAAAATTCTTTCAAATTTTGAATCAAATATCCATACATTGTCCAAATCTCAGAGGTAGCCAAGCTACCCCAGCTACCCCTGATAGATACGCCCTTGGCTCTCGAGCTCCATTAATTTCAATTCATCTTAGTCAAAAATTTTATTTCCGAAAAATGTTTGTCTCAATTAAGCACGTGGTAAACAATTTCAAGCCAGTTCCTTAGAATTTCATAATTTATTTATTGTTCAAACCAACCACGAGTAAAATTAACTTTAAAAAAAAAACATTTGTCTGATAAAACAAAAAATTATTTATTCTTTAACAATCAGCATTGAATCACGTATATCACGTACGCTCTGTAAATGGACATGTGACTGCCAAAGCCCACACATTAAATATCAAAATACAAAAAAACCCTTTATTTCATCCATTGAGCAGTTAAAATTACATCACATTTAAACTAAACAAATCAATTTAGCCTCAGAGTAATAAAAAAATACAATTTTTTATTATTTTTTTCATACATGTGTGCTAATTCATTGTCAAGGTTACACAATATACTGCATGTATTTAACTGTTTTTTTTTTTTAATTTTAATAAGGTATTCGAGTTGAATGAGAAAAATGTTTTTTTTTCATACAAAAATGGAGTCTTACCTACAAAAAGGGCTTCTATTTACTTTAAATATAAATTGTTATTTTTATTACTACTAAAAATTGAAAACAGTAGTTTATTTATTTTAATGTTCGTTATCAGTTTATTTTATGATTAGAAAATGAAAATTTCAATTGTTTTTAATTTCTTATTGATGATTAGATTAAAATAATACACTTTCAATTTTTTTCTCAATTTAATTTCTCTTTTATAGTTTGAAATTATTGAAGTACAACGCCATGTTTTATTTTGTTTTCCCTTAAAAGTAATTTTTTTTTTCTTAAAATGTTTTCTTCAGTAATTTATTTACGCAGTAATTTGAGTTCAATCACTATGCAAAAACTAAAGTTTTTCGCACATGTTACTTCGATAAAAGTTCAGAATAAATAAAAATTCAGTATGTTAAAATTTTAGTTTGGCTTTTCCTATGTTACTTAATTTTTTGATTGAACTTAAGATTTTTATTTTTCAAAATAAAATTTTTCCCCTAAAGTTTTTCGTTATTTCACTGTGTTTACAGGAGTATGGTTTTGTTATTATTTAATGAAAATTCCAATTTATTTATTATTTTAAATAACAAAAAATGTTCAATATAGAGTACGTTTATACATGAAATGTGTGTATGTGTGCTTATGTTTAACGAAATCAACCTTGAAAATTTTTGTGTTGCACTTTTGAGTGCATCATCGTGTGTACAAAAATTGTGTACATTCATAGAATATTGCGCAGGTCATTTATGATGCACTTACACACGGTATGTAAAGAAATTGTGTGTTGACATCATAATTTTCTTTTATATTTTTCTTCCTGTATATTGAGATGCATTTCTTGTGTGAGGTGTGTTTTTTTTTGTTGGTTAGTTAAAAATGTACATTGGATGATATGACTGCATGTGTGTGTGTATATGAAAATTTCCTGGGTTTTAATTAACTTCTATTATGAAATTTCATTTAATACATTTAAAGGATCTCCTTAGAAAAAATATGTCTTGAATTTCAATCAAAGTAAATTTTTGAATCTATGCAACAAATAACCTTGTAATTTTCACTGATGCAACTCAAAAGTGCATATAATCACATACATACGTGCACAAACACACACACACACACAATTTATAATAATTTATTATGTATCATTGCTTGATAGGTTAAAAAGAGACCAGACACCGACTCTTTCCATTAAATTTTATTATTGAGCTGCATTCATTGGACAGGAAATCACTGTACAGTGTACGACAATACACACATACCATTGATACGGAAAAGGACAGTTTTAATGAGTATTTCATTTCTCATACATACACATAAATGCATGAAATTGTACAAACATAAACCATATTTGAATATAAAACAAAGACTTACTTTTATTTTCGTTCTAGATTTCCTTTTTCTATTCACTCTCACTTTAAATATTTATACTGCATATATATAGAAATATTTTTTTTTCATTTATTTTTAATTGTAAAACAGTTTTTTTTTTATGTTTATTTTTAACTGCAATTACCAAAAATAGTCACCTATTTTTAGTTTGAGGTTTTTTTTAATTTGAATTGTATTTTGATTGATTTTATTTTTTTTTTAGTATAGATTTCAATGAATGAAATTTAATTGTAATAGTAAGAATAATTGATGCACAGAGTTGTTTTATTGTTGTAATAAATTATTTGGCACATAAATTTCAATTAACTTTAATTTGAATTGGGTCGGTATTTCCTGGTGTTTCATGATCAATTTTTTTTCTTTTAATTTAAAAAATTTTCTTAATTTTTTTATTTAATATTTTTTGTTTAAATATTTAAGAAAATGCACTGACAATGTCACTAAGAACACTGATGAGAACATACTGGGCGCACAATCATATTTACTGTATTATTTTGTTTGCTGATGCTCGTTTTCTATGCCATTCTATTGCTTTTATTAAAATAAAATGTGTAGTACAGTGTGCGCCGTTAAAATATATATATAATATAATTTTTTTTTTCTAAACAAAATGTGCAATAATATTTATATGATGTAAGTGTAGAACCGAACTGCGACCGATATAATTTATATTGTATATGTTTATATATAAAATAATGTGTGTAAGTCAAGTGCAAGATCGTTTAGATTATATATATATATTTAATTATAATCATAATAATATTATTAAAAATAGTAGAGAATGGCTATATTATGAGACTTAACTTAATTAATCGGATTGTGATGCATTTTATTCACAAATTTCATTTAAATGGAAACGTCTGGTGTTTTGTAACTTCTATCCACTCAACATAATTTTAATCATCTTCCATTAATTTATACTGAAAAAATACCTTAATATTCAAAAATATTATTTTACAAACAACAAGTCGCCTCCATTAATCGACTTAAATAATATCATCATCAACAATTTGATACACAAAACATATCAAATAAAAATGAATGAAAAATTACACACACAAGCAAAAAAAAATAACACATGCAATTCTTCAATATCAGAGTAATTGAATGTACTTGCGATTTATTCTGAACTAACTGATTATAATATGTGTGACTCAGGACTCACGTGTTTTGATAAATCTTTGTAACATTATTTTTTTTCATATTACCTGCAAATAATAACAATAATATTATTTAATTTTATTTTAGTTGAAACAGAGAATTGTGGATTTCAGTATTGCCTTTTAAGACACATTGTGAAAATAATAATTGCATAATATAAAAAGTTAGCTTGTGGTTTATGTTGCTGTTGTTATATTATTTTTTTTGTAATTTCAAAATAAAACTGTATTGACGTTATATTTTCTTTCTCTTATGATATTTAAATTTACAGTGAATTTTCAGAAAAAAAATAAAGGATTTTATTTAATTTAATTTTTTTTTCAATAACTTTTATGTAACTGACAGTTTTATACGGAACAGGTGGATTTGGAGTCACATGTTTGGTGAATCTTTTCTCTCTTTAGTTGTTCTCGTTGATTTTTTTTTATTACGCAATTAATTGTGAATAACATTCAGAGTCGCTTCAGGACGTAAGATTTACTTGGATAAGAGTTTGATTTTTATTGTAACGGGCTTTAGAGGCAATTTTGAGTGCATTTTTTTTTATGAACAAAAATGCAATAAGTGAAAGCCACTTATGCTTTGTGTCTGTTTGTATTAAACGTTAAGTTCGATATTTTTAAACTTTTCAAGATAAATAGGGTGGCTATAAAAGCCTGCGCCCAGTTCATCAGTTTAGTCTAATAAGCATAGATGTAACTATCGTTTATCCTGTCTTCCCAAACAGACATCACACTTATCTAGCCTCTTAAACTAAAATCGCTTACATTCAATTACATTATACTTTTGAATAGAAATTTCCTTTAAATATGACCTTTGATTCGTATTTCATGAGATACCCTTCAAGATATCCCACGTAATCATAATTAAATCATTAATCTTTCACTTTCCTTATTTTTTCCACACATTTTCAGTAAATATTCTCTCACATGTGTTCCTTATCATAAATATAGATCTCTAATACGTTAAATAACATTTTTTTATTATAAAATTTATTATTATTATTAAATTTATTATTAAGTTTATTCTTAGAGAAGGTCAAGTCCAAGGCCAGTAAATTATAAACACAAGTGAATACAAAATAAGAGACAAATTCAATTATATAGCAAAGTTCTAACATGCATTTTACAGATATGAGTAATTTTTTTTTTCAATTTTATTATTGTATTATATATTATTATTGTACAAATAAAATAAACAAATGGTCATTGTTTACATGTGGAATGCAAATTTGTAACGTGTGTGTAGACTCTCAAGATCACATCAATATTGTGCAAAAATGTATAATAAACATTACGAATTCCTGTATCGATAAGATTCTTGATAAGGGTAAACCAATGTCAAATTCGATTTCATTATTTATTATTATTAATATTTATTTATATATATTTGTATTATTACAAAATTAACATTGATTATCACACTATTTATATTGATTTATTAGTTTCCTAAATGTGGAAATAAATAGCATATGTGTGTTCATTTTATCGTAATTTTTAATGTCAAATGAAAAAAAATCTCATTCATATCGTTATAAATCATCATAAAAGTGCAATGTGTCTAAGTGCATCATATAAAATGCATTTTTATAGAAATGCAAAAAAAATATAGTTGTCTCTCTCACTCACATTGAATTTAGAATTCTGTTTCAATCGAAAACTGCATACATGAGTTTTGAATTGTATGCAGACTGTGATGTAAACTTCAATGTTAACCGTCATGTAAACCAATGATTTTTCCAATGCAATTTTATTGAAAAATTAAATTTTAATAAAAATTTCCATAGATATGGAACATTGGCAAAATTTTGCTCAATGATAATTGAATATGCTTTCAAAAGTCATTAAATTTAATTTTTTATGACCGTGAATGCATTTTTATGTCTGAACGAATCGATTAAAGATTTACGCCAATTCCATTCTTATCGTTGAAGATTTTTTTTTTAATTTTGAATCGAAAACGTGAGTAATTTTTTCAATGGAATTCGAACAATTTTGATGAGAAATTGAATGTTTTCTGAGAAGACGCTGGGTCCTAATGAGCAGGATCTGAAACACAATCATACGCTTTAAACCAAAAATTTTATATTTAATTTTATGAAATTCGATAAAAATTTTTCAGAATTCTTTAAAAGTAAGTTCATTTAGAATATAATTGAGATTTAGAGTTAGTCATCTCGCTATTTTTTGTACCTCCAACAATATTATTCAAATAATTTCAATGTAACGATAACTAACCTACCATAATCTGTTTTACATTAAATTTAAAATTCAAATTAAGGATAAGCAACGCTTTTAAACTTGTAACTAAAATTTCACTTTCTAAGGGATATGACCGTAAACGAGGACATCTGGTCACTTACTACATTTCCTTATATGTGACTTTGCATTTTAATTTCAAAAACCCTTTGCATCATTTGATCGATAGCAATTTTAATTTTCTTAAAATTTGAATTAAAAATATTTAAAATTATCACAAATATGTGAATTAAAAAAACACGAAATATATTTTCATAACAATAAAAATGAAATTTACACACAATTAAGCATCAAAAATCGATATGAATCCTTTTGAACCAAAAAAGGCATCGCCTTAAATTAAAAAGTGCATCAAAGGATATCATTAAAGGAAATCGAGCATCTATGAACAAATGAAAACAGACAACAAAATACTTTAACTGACATATAAAATTACACAAAAAAAAACGTTGTGTCTCTTAAATGTAATGTAAGTAATATGTAAAAGCGCATGTCTTCGTATCATTTTTAAGTTTTTGTTTTATTTTTGAAAATGAAAACAAATAATAAAAACATTTAATTAAAATTTGTCTTATGTTAAACTGAAGAACAAACTTAAAAAAGCATAATTTTAATTTAAAATATTAATTATAATCATCCTAATCATTAAAAAGCTTATTTTAAAGTAAAATTGCATCGGTAGGATAATGAAAGTTTAATAAAATTAAGCGGTTTTTTAATATTTAAAATTTATATGAAAAGTTTATATTATAAATTGTTTTATAATTAAGTATAAATATTTTACCTTAATTTACTTTAATTTAATCCAGAGTTTTCATAGGAATATTCGTTTCCGTTCACTATTTTAAAATGTATAAATGTTAAATTTAAAATATTTTACATTAAATTCATGCGACGCTTATTTTAATTCAGTATTTTTATTATTATGATTTTATACTAAAACTAAACTAATTTTTTATTATAATTTTATAAAATGTTATATTGTTTTCTTTATTTTTTAAATTTATAATGTTTAGTATTTAATTTTTTTTATGTTTTAATTTTTTATTTAAATTGTTTTTAATTTTAATGTAATATAAAAATTTACCTCACACGTTTAATTTATATTTTAATTAAAGTTTTAACTAAAATAACATTGAAAAAACATTTAAAATTTATTAAAATGTATAAAAGTTTATATAAAAATATTATTTATCATTATTATAATTTTTATTTTATAACTTTAAGTTACTGTTTCCGTTCACAATACAAATTATTATTAAACATTATTCTTATAAATTACATTATTTATATTTTATTTTTAATATTAAATTCATCATTTTGAGTTCATTTCAATTCAATTTATTCATTTTAATTTGAATTTAAAATTTTAATCTTTAGTTTATTATTTGTATTATTATTATTATTATATTATGTTTTTTTTTGTGTTAATCATGATAATATTACAAAATAGTAGTAAAAAAACAGTTCTTACTGCACTGACAACTTGCATTTGACTGTATTATTTGCATCGGTTTCAAAAATTTTAAAATGAAATTCTATATAGAATATGAAATGTATTTTCAAATATTATTATTATTATTATAAGGCTACAAAAACATGTAGAATGTATATTTGCAATGCGCGCAAGTAAATTTTTGTTGGTATAGGTCTAGACTTGTCGTGTGTGTGCTACACAAAAAGGCGAATACGAACGATGCAGTCCTTGCACAACATTATTTTCATTGTACTATGAAGCTATGAGTGTGTATTTCGACGAAAATTTTGTTTTTCCTTTTATTTTTTTTTTGTGTTTTCTTGTTTTTAGTTAGTTAGTTATACAATGTATAATGTATATGGATCCACATTATGTTTAAAGGAAAGCAAAAAAATTGTATTCCGAGTAAAATGTGTAGTGCATTTCATGTTAAAAATAAATTATAAAATGAAAAAAAAATAAATTTGATGTAAAAAGCTATTATTAAATTTAATGCCGAAGGTTCTATCTTCAATCTGTGTATGAAGTGTGTAATGTGTAATGTGTCGATCCTTCATAGTGCTGCTGTTAAGGAAAGGCCATGTTTGTATTGACAAGTGAAATTTTACAGCAAAAATGATGAAGAAGAAGAAGAAATATTTTAAAATTACTTTCCTAAGAAAACTATTTCCTTATTGACGTTTATATGTGTGTGTATGTATAATATTTTCTATATTAATAAACTTTAAAGTAAATTTTCTAGAAGAAATCGATTTATTTAGTATCTGTATGTAGTATGCCCTGATGATCATAAAAATAAAAATCAAAATATTTGTTGCTCTATCTTATTATGGCTCAAAAATAACTTTTACTGATCAAATTCAAGCAAAAAGTCGAAAACAGATCAAAAATGTCAAAGCAATGTTTGATAAAATTTCAAAAAAAAAAGGCTTCAAACTCATTTCATAAGTAGCCCTTGTGATGTTAAATGGGTTCAGAAATATTTCGGGTAATCCAAACTCAATTGTCTTTAAATTTCCATCACATTAAAAGGATATAAACCAAAGTATGGCTGATTTTGAATTGTAGGATTATATTCGACTTTAATATATCATCTGAAGTTTTTTAATTCAAAATTTTCGCATAACTTCTGGTTACGCGGTAGAAAAGAAAGATGTTTTCCTGGTTTAATCACCAAAATAAATAAAAAAAAGGGAGCTCAATCGATCGAAGCTAAAATTTAATCGAAACGTAATGCGTTTTTTATCATCAAAATTTTCCATTAAAGTTCGTGGTGCATTTTTCCAGTTCAACACCCTTTTACCTAACTATAACATAATTTTCATATGTCAATTATTACCTGATCGCTTATTTCCTTTTATTAACACTTCCTAGAAAGGTGAAAAACGAATTTTCAATCATGAAATTTTTCAATGCAGGTGAAAAAAATACACAATGCATAAAAAATACTACATCAAACAGAAAAGTTTAAAGAGACACACGCTATTTTTATGTAGAAAAAGTAAAAACAACAAAATTATTTAAAAAAAAAAAATATGAATAAATAAATGAAAAACATAACAAAAACATAAAGTGCATTGAACTCATCCTCGTCACTGTCTCCATAATGTCTGTATATTGGTGTATGTAATATACAAAGTGCATATTCGCCACATATCCCCGCAAACATTCCTTTTTTTATGTACATTGTACACACACACATATGCATTTTCAATTACAAATTCAATTTCACTACCAAAGCACGATGATGCACCAAGGAAATATATGCATATCATGGATACTACAATTCAATGTGCGGGAGAAGCTCTCCTTTCCAAACCATGAAATGCATGCAAAATCTATGTACATACGCAAATACACACAAAATGTATATTATTATTATTATTTTATGTTCACTACACCTGACTTTTGTTGATTGTACGAGGTCGTTCAACCCTTTTTCCGTATATTTTCATACAGGACACACACAAAATTGCAATGAAAACGCAAGTTAAATGCTGCAATAACGTTTCAATGTTTTTGTTGTTTTTTTTTTTATTTTATAATTTTAAAATAAATTGTATGATTGTTTGAGTGTTTTTCGTACAAAGCATAGTGAACATTGAAAGCCGAGGTGACGAAGGATAATAGTGAGGTAGGATTTCTATTTTTAAGAAAACGTACATTTCATTGTAAATTATTTCCGTGTTTCATTTTTTTTAATGCTATTTTCATGCACGAGTTCAAAAATTGTATCCCGAATTGAAATTGTGTTTTTTTTTTGCTTTAATTGAATTTTTTTTTTGGTTTCATTACAATTTCACTATAAAATTCAAATCTAAGTAAATTTACATTAAAAAATTTATAAAATAATAAAAAAGAATGATAAATGTATGTAAATGAATAAATGAAGGCTCCTTTATGACGACAGCCATGCACATTAATGAGAATTATCGTTGTTTGTTCAAATGATTAAGTTTGCAATTCAATCATAACTCATATTTTTATTGTAATGTGTCTCATTTTCTCTTCTCCTGTCATTCCATTAAAAAGCGTCACTTTCTTTAATGATGAAAATGATATGAAATCATTTATTTATAAAAGGACAATGAATCACAGTTGTCTTTTTGGCATGAAAAGTATCATTTTGTCATATTCATCATGTTTCATGTCTTTTTTTTACAAAGAAAAATTAACAATTTCCAAAGGACATTTATTTAAAATAAGAATAAATGAGAACATTGCCTCATGTAGTTTAAATGTGACAACAAGAAAATTGAATTTTTGTGCCAAAAATGGAAAAATAAGTTGCTTTTATTTGAATAACTGACCTATGACAAGTAAGAATAAATTGGAAACGGATTCAATTTTTTTTTTTGTAACAATGGAATTTAAATGTGAATTGAATTTTAAACTTACATCTAAGAGATCCGAGATTGTGTTAAAATATGCGATGAGATAAGCAGCTCGTTGAAGATCCAGGGTTAGGTTATTTTGTATGAGATTTCTGTAAAGAAAAAGAATAAATATTTTATTTAATTAAACTTAAGGTTTTATTATAAACTTTTTAGCACGAGAGAAGGTTTAAAAAGAAATGGAGAAACAAAGAGAGCGAGAGAGAGTGATACAAAAACAAAAAGACAGAGAATAGAGTGAGAGGAAAAATTTTGTAATTCAATTTTCTCTTATCTGTGATCTTGTAATTTTTTCTCTCTCTCTCTTCATTCTCACCCTCTCAAAATATTCAAGAGCGCCACAACATTTTTAAATTTCTAATTTTCACAAATCTTCAGTAGATTTTTTACAAAGTTTCAACGTTGATCTCCTTCATCTTCGATTTTTGGCTTCATCAATTTGACAGATCAGTGAAGTTAGTAAATTTCATTTTGTTACATGGAACTACGCTTATGTTGAAATTCAAGCTCATATTTTTTTTAAAAAAAATTTAACATCATGCTAAATTTAACATAAAGTCAATGCACTCTTATGCATCGCGTATGTGAGCAACATTCTCACAACACTACACATTAAACTTTGTATGCTATTCTATTGGTTATGTGCTTCCAAGGCATAGAATAACATTACCATGACCACAGACAAGCAAAAATTTTGTGTGTTTTTTGCAAAATATACACAAAAATAGTAAAACAAAAAAAAATATACACAACCCTTTTCCTTTTGTTTTTACTCTGCATTTTTTATGTGTTTTCTTTGACCATTTTCTGTTTTTTTTTGTGATCTTTCATTTCAAACTTTACTTAAAATTCTTGAATTTAATTCAAATACTTTTAAAAAGTAAAAACTTTTACAAACAACTCAGACACAAATGATATCAAAAAATAATCAAGAAAAGAAAGTTTGTTTTGAATTTTTCATTCCATTTTAAAGATTATGAGGAGAGATATGAGAAAAAATGTTTTACAAAGTTTTACATCAAAACTTAGATAAAAGTACAATTTAATTTCAAACAGAATCACATCCATTGAAATGAGACAAGGTGCTGTGTTTTCTGATACTATTGTTGTCTCGAAAATTTTACTTCTTAAAGTAAAAAAGGAAAAATTTTTTCAATAAAAGTTATAATGATAGTCGTAACAATATCTAGAATCAAATTCAAATCAAATTAAATTTCATTTTTCATGAGTGTTCGTCTGTTCGTTTGTTTTTTTCTTAGAAAAATTTTATTATTACTACTATTATTATTATTATATTCTCGACATCACACCGTGGTATGTTGTCTCGACAGTATAATCCCCGACCTACCCTTACACGTTCATTTAAATCCATACACACACACAGAATCGTCGTCTCTTATACGTGTATAAACACTGAAACGTAGTGTTACGCTTATTTAATGTTGTCGGGGGTTATGCACGGTCAAGGACACATCTAACACATAGAAGAGATGCACCAAATAATAAAAGAGAATTAAACATAAGAATTTAATAATAATATCATTCCTTGTAACAAAGAACTTTTTTTATAATTTTGATTTTTTTTCACAGTTTCTCATTTTAATAAAGTAGCATAAATAATTTAAAATTACCAGAAAATTATTCATGTTCACTGTGAGTTTATGAGTGATTCAGATTCTTATGAATATGGAAAAAAAAAATATAATGAATTCCAGGAAATTCTCTTTAAATGTATGTGTTTAAATACCTGAAACATGAAATTACATGAAAATGATAATGTTGCTGTAAATAGTATTTTATGCTAGAAGACTCGGAAAATGAATTTCACGTACAAAATTAGCTTAATATTTTATGGAATTGAGCACGCGCTTTGTGACATTTACATGGACTTGGTTCTGGAAGGAAGTTTATGAAATTATCAATTTTAAGTTGAACATTTGTGGATTTTTACATAATTTGATTCATTTTTTTGACCAAATTTGTAAGACAAATATCTAAATTATGATTGAAACGCTTTTCATCGATGCACATTTTGGTGTTAATCCACTCAATGTTCTCAATATTTCTAGTGGTGGCAGTCAAAATTAAATTCAAACGTTAAAAAAAATATTGTATTGAAATTCCTATTTAGAATTTTACAATTGATATCCTTAGAAAATTGATCAAAATAAAACAAGTGCCAGTTAAGGCAACGCTTTACCTTTTACAGTATATTTTTGAATAGATGTATGTTGACTGCAATTTTCAGTAAAAAATGTGCAATAAATTTATTTTCAATATTTTTGTATTGTGACTCAATATTTAAATGTTGAATTTTTCACTTAAATTGAGAAATTCATTAAAATACCTTCAAAAATTTTTATTGTTTAACTTCATATTAAAACCGAGACATGACTATTTGCTTTTCAAATTATCACATTTCGGTATTTTTATTTTATTTTAACATTTAACTTTTTTTGTTGTATTTTCAATTGTTTTTCTAGACCAAAAAGTCATTGAACTCTGTATTTTTTTGGTTACATCTCAGTTAATCACCAATCATAAAATAACACGTTTTTTTTACATTTTTTATTGTGTGTGTGTGTCAATGCTTGTGTTTGAAACAAAATTATAACTGAATCTTGATCTTTTTACGTCACATCAACAATATCATCATTTTATCATCATCTAACAAATTAAGATGATTCCCGAAATTAATGGAAAGAAAAAGAAAAAAAATCATTTCATAGAAAAGTTAACATAACAAAAATTTATTATTATCTGTGTTACTTTTCTTCATTATTTTATTTTATATTATTATTATATTTATGAATTAAATAGTTTAAATCTGTATTGAATGTGTGTGTATTTTTCGTATAAAAAATGAAAAAAAATATGAAGAATTAAAAATTCGACCCACATTTTTACCTCATTTTCAAATTCAATGTTAGCTGTTTGTGTGTACTGTACATTGAATATTGCATATTATACACAAACACACACACATAGCCATACGTTGAAGTGCTGCTTTGGAATTCAAACTTTTTTTTTCTTTTCAAAATCAAAGCAATATGTATGTGTAGATAGACAGAAAAAAGTGTGTATTGTTGATTTATTTCATATTGTGATGTTGCTTGATGAAAGGTATTTTTTCGTATTAAATTTAACTGAGTTATCATATCATACGTATATCATCGTACACGTACACGTGCATATAAGTTAATATTCAAGTAGAACATGAAGACATTCATCAAAAGGAGGCCATAAGTTTATTTTATAACAATTATGATAAAAATTAATAATAATATTTTAAAATATTGATAATATTACACAGCTACAGTCTTAAGCTTGGATGAATTTCTTGGATAAAAATTGAAAATCAAATAAATTTTTTAAACAAATTATTAAAAAAATTGGTAATATTGGGATACAATTCATTTTTAAATACAATTTTCATTACAATAAAAATAATAATAATCATTTTTATCAAAATATTACACATTTCTAATAAAAACAACAACATTTATTCGTCGTTTGAGTAGGTCGGTCATTGAACTTGTGGACTCTTGTGTTACTTCATTTTTATGCGTACACACAAACTTGCTGTATACAAAGGTACACATAATAATAACATAACATCATCGTAACGTAAGTAGATGGATTTTTTTCATTTTTGTGCAAATATATGCTCGGTATACGATTTTGTGTCTATAATTATTTGCGTATGAAATGTAATAATGAAAAAAACATACAAAAGAGGAGAAGTAAGAAAGCTTTTTGAAATTTTGTATGAGGCATGTATATTCAAAAGTGTGTGTTAAGGTGTATGGAGAAAAGCTTTCATTATATGTTCGGTTTAGATGTTGATAAAAGTTTGATAACTGTCATTTGATTTTAAAGTGATGTGACTTAAAAATTGGATGTGCGATGAAATTTACCGGGAAAATTATCAGATTGTTACAAACAGACTGAAAATTAAAAAAAGAGAAAATTCTATCGTGTTTTATTACAGTTTTCAAGAATTTCAGAGCTTCAAACAGACCACTGAATAGTAAAAATGTTAAAATCACAGTTAAGTAAGGAAAAAGCCCTAGACCTTTAAAAATCAGTTAAGACCTAAAAGTTAACTTCAGAATTCAGCGGAGCCAGGGTTAGGATAAGTTTTACAAAAGCGTCAGTATAAGTTCGTTGAATCGTTTTTCAAGTCGGAGTCTCACTTAACGTTTTTTTTGTTCGAAAACCAGGCTTAGCATCATACACCCCACAAAAGTTAATTCAAATGAATTTTTTTAATCACAATTCAAGATCAAATTTCACTTTTTTCTTATTATTTCATTTCATTTCATTTCATTCTCAAAATCAACTTTAAACGAATCCTCCCCTTTACACACATTTAAAATAGAAAGCAAAATTCAATTCAAATTCCTTTTTTGTTTTGAGTGAAACGTCAAAACTAAGGGTTTTACTTCGCATATTTTTAACATATTTTAGTATATTGCATAGAACATTGTGTCCCACCCGATTTATTTTTCTTATTAAAAACGTTTTTTGTGAAAACTTACTTACGAATTGTAGAACACCTTTAAATGTTTTTATTTTTAATTACATTTTTCAATTACATCAATTGAATTGTTTTAAAAATGTAATAATTTAAAATTTTCTGTACAGGGTACGTGATACATTCATTTCATCACAATTCAGATTTCAGATTCCGATTCAGATTCCGATTTAGATTATTCGAGCTGTCAAAATAAAAATTGATTTGAAATATTGAAAAAAAACCGTTAAAAAGACATTTTCAATGAAAATATGAAATATTTATTAAATAAAATAGATGAAAATATTATGAAAATGAACACGCACTCAAAACTATGGATTTGCTGCGGCAGCTAATTCCTTACTTTTCTTTTTTTCTCACTTTATGACCACAGGACACAAGTCCATTTTTTTTTTTGACCTGCACCCATTTTTTTTTGTTATTGTTGTCAATTTCTTGTGCAAAATGTGCAAAAATATTTTTTTGTCTCTCTTCATATTAAAAAAAAAATAAATAAATAATTGAATGGTCACTTTCCATTTAAAAAAAATTCTATTCATGTTCTATTCATAAAAAAGTATTTAATGTAAATGAAAAAGAATTATTTCCTGGAAAACATTCGTATTTAAATTCATCCAACTATTTTGCAATTTACACAAATCATGTGAATACACATTGTTAATAATAATAATAATAAGAATGTTTAAAATACACAAAAAAAGGACATCAATCATGAAAAATGAAATAAAATTTAATCCTTGCATTGTTGCATTTGCATAAACTTTATTGAAATTATTGTAAAATTTTTTTGAGGATAAAAAAATGAGCAAAAGTTGCATGGAATTAGGATTATGCTCCTTTTAAAAATATTTATGATTAATAGTTTTTTGAAAGCTGGGCTAAATTTTAAAATGTTATTTGAAAAAATATTTTTTTAATTTTTTCAATAAAAATATCAATTTCATATATTTTTTTTATTGAAATATTTTAAATGCAAGATAAAAGTTGGCACGCACCAAATTGGTTCTTTGCAATGTATTGAAAGTTGAGTACTGACACATGACCAAAAAAAAATATAAGAAAAAATGTGTGTATGATTTTAATTATATTATATTTGATAATAATAATAATAGTAGTAAAGCGTCATTTCCTGTTGAAATATGTTGAAATGTGTTAAATTTTGAATGAAAAATTTGAATTGAATATCATTTGAATTGGATTTAAAAATTGAAATAAATTCCAATCGGTTTTGATTCAATGTTTCGATATGACATAAGAATTTTAAATCATTCACATTATGTGAATTTTTCGCAAGTGTAGGTTTTGACCATGTGTGGTATTACGTGATTTTAAATTAAATTTTGTCGTACTTTGCCTATATTTGATAAGATCTTTAAATTTTTCGATACCAGCCTTGACACGTTCTTGCAGAATTTTGTCCCACGTCATAATTTTAAGTTCATTCATTGAGTTCATTGTCAAACAAAAATGGAACTTATGCAATGATTTTATGTGAAATTTCGATCTGAAACGAAACAGGGACAGATAATTTTTTGAATTTAATGTAAGCAGTGAGCAGTTTTAACTAGTTAGAGCACATAAAATGAGTAATAATGATTCTTAATTTGAACAAAAGGTTTAAAAAAAAATACCTCTCAAAAAATTCTTATCCCATTGTCAAAATGTGCTAATGACATAAATAATATATGTTAATTTTTAATCAAAATAAATCATCCACAAAACAATCAAGTAAAATAAATGTACAAATGACATGATGAAGACATAAAATGATTAATAAAAGATTTGATTATTGAAAACGTCTTATAATAAAAAAAAATTAGTATATAATAAAAAAACGTTGTAAATCCTAAAGCGATTCTTTCAATTTATTTTTTTTTTTGTAAATTATTTATAAGTTAATTTTTGACTAACAAAATAATCGCTTATATACCTCAAAACTTTGCGTTTTAAATGATGTCAGCAATTCTTCATCACTTTGAATATATTTTGTATTTGAATTTTTTTTTATCCATTTTCAAATAAGAATAAAAATCGCTTGTGAGTGAGTTTATGAGATGATGAAATACATATAAAAGTATAAAAAAAAGTTCGATAACCGCTTGAAAAGTAAAGACCTTGAATCGAAGTAAGCACCTGATTTACTTTTTTTTTTAACACACCTGATAATTTTAATTGTTCAAAGTAAAACGTCCATCATCGTTAACGACAGTAATTTAAATTAAAAAAAAATAAAATAAAACTCAATTTCAATTTACTTGTGTGGTGTTTTATGTTGAACAATAAATATGTGTAATGAACTCTATTTGACTTTTAAAAGTTTTTATTTTTTACATTTTTTTATCTTCAATTCAAATCCTGCGTTTCTTTAACAAATTTTATTGTTTATGATCGTGTTGTGTGTTGTGTGATCTCCTTACATTTTTATTATTATTACGATTTACGTGTTTTGTTACATGTATTTTTTACATATGAGTTGTCATAAACATTTTTTATGTTTATTTGCTTTTGAACGACGATTCCCTGTGAAAAATTGAATTGAAATGTGATTTAAGGTTATCAATGAGATGCTGATAGAGGAATACTTAGAAGGGACAACTTTGTACTACGAAAATTTAGAGCTTTAAATGAAATCCAATAAATGTACGTAACCACAGAATTTGCATCATTTTTAAATGTTATCACTTATTTTAAGAACCATGAAAACATAAAATAATGTTACATGTAATAATAATGATTATAATAACACACATTATGCAGGTAAGAATGTTTGAGAACATTGAAAGTGTTTTTTTTTATCAAATTATTTAAAGTAACGACCACTTACACTTAACACACACAGTTCCGATCACTTTACAAACTTTATCTTTTCAAGTAAATTTCTGGTTAATTTTGACATTTATTTCATTTTACAGAGAGTTTACATGCAATTACAATCAAAATAAGTATTTTTTTATGTATGTATAAAAGTTCTAGAACTCATCACAAATTTTTATGTTACAAAAAAAAAAGTTCTTTAACTTCTTTCTTGTTATTACATTTTGCGCAATTGTAAATAAATGTTAGTACATATAAAAGTAATTCTGTGTAATTGAAGAGCGACCTCGACAAGTTTTCAGTTTCATTTGCCTTCTTACTTCTTCTTTCAGCGCACACACACACACACATGTTTTGTAAAAGAGCAAAGACCAAGCAGCAACATGTACACACATAAAAATAATATGTAATAATAATAATAATATTAAATGAAAAAAAAAATATATTAAATCATCATCCATGAGAATAAAGTTCAATGACTTTAATAATAAAAAAGTTCTTAAACGTGTATCATGTTTTTACTCTTAATGATTGTATGTGTGTACTTTGATGATGGTTCATGATCATCATCGCGTTTTGTTTTAAATGTTAGACACAGACATGAACTTACCCAGCATGGATTTCAATGTTAAATAAAAAGTATTGTTGTTATGCTTCGAAGATAGAAACATTGAAAAAAATTAAAGAATACCTAGGATAAAATAGATTTAAGAAGGAATTTAACGAGAAATGTTGAAGAAAACGAATAAGTGGAAGACGAAGAAGAAATAAAAAGAGAATAAAAGTCGCTTTTGATTTCTTTTAGAACTAGATAAGAATAAGTAGATATCAGAAGAGAAAAAAAAGAATGTACATACAATTATAATGAATAATAATACAATCACATATATAAAGCCGGTTCACCTGCCTTTTTTTCTTTTACATACATGAGTATTGTATGAAAGTGTCTTTGAACTCTAGAACATTTAAAAATTTCACTCTCGAATAAATGTCTCTCATTCGAAAGAATTACTAACAGGCCATTAATTTCTAAGTAATTCTATGAATTTTTAATTGAAACAACGTCAATTCACTTCTTGCTTCCCATGATAAGTGATGATATTTGATGGTATCCTCCTGAGTAACATCAGTAAATCTAATTTTTTTTTTCGATCACTGAACATGGATTTCATATCGAAATCAACCTCAATAGTAATTTGATGTCCATTCAGGTGATCAATGAGTCAAGACATACATCTTAGAACGTTCATGAGGCCTTTAAAAGAACCTTGATGTAACTTGTTCAATGCAATTCATCACATTTTGATCAATTAGAAATCTTCAAACATTCATCACATGACATTACTTAACATATGACTGTGAAATAAATCATTAAAATGAAATAATAATCTTCATTTCAACTGAAATCGAAATTTAAGTTCATTAACAAATGTGTTATATAGAATATCATCACTCGGTCATTCAACTAACCGTCAATTCGTTATTTGATGAGTATCCAATTTTAGGTTTATTACCGTGATCAAATCGAATCTGTTACCATCCATGTTTAGATTGATTTTGCAAATTAGGAATAAGTTGTGAAAAATTTGGTATCATCATTCTTTTTTTTTGCAGACATAATTTTTTTGTAATCACTCAAGGTTGACGCAGTTATTAGAATTTAAGATTTTTAAAGATCATGCGACCGGACACCGAGTTTTTTTTTTAAACTTTAACATTTAAATAGAAATTAACGAAGCGTTTAATCGTAATCAACATCCAAGGCACTTAAATTCATGTGGTTCTGTGTTGAAATTGCCCACACTTTCAAAGTTTATTCACACCAAAAACATTTTTAAATCATGAATTTTATTAATTAAGTTTAAAAATATTTGATCAAGTCTAGAACACTATAAAATTTTTGTACGTGCTCTCATAGACGTTTCATATCAAAAATATTTTATGGTAAAATAAAAGGTGGATGACCTTAAACATTTATTTTGCTAAGATCTATTTTATTTATATATTTCACAACATTCTTCATTTTCATTCTTTTGATTCTTTCTTATACCTGAGCGTCTGTGTGCGCATATTCCAATACACTTCCCACGATCAAATCGAATCACACATAGAACATGATCAATTTTATTCAAACATGTTAATAATAATCAATTAAATTTATTTTGATTTCCTGTCTGTTTTTGTCTTTTTTTACAGTAAAACATCAGTGTATAATCCATTTAAAGAAAAAAACATCCTTCACAGTTATTTTAGAGGTTTTAATCAAAGCTTCCTTGAGAAAAATACTCTCACATCATAAAAAAATCCTTTTTTTTCGTTCTCTAATCGATATGAAAATATTTTTTATTAAACAAGTAAAAAAAACCGTCTAATGCAGTATCAAATTATGGGAGAATATTTTTATTTATTTATTAAGATATCCTGCGACCACCTGACTCAAAAACACATGAAAAAAGTTGTGTAATAAGGTATTTGATCAAATAACAATAGATCCATCTAAATATTTTTCTATTTGTGTGTGTATATAAAAAAAGGATAAGAAGAGATGAAATGAGACGAAGATAAACATAAAAAAATGTACCGTATAAATTTTTTCAAGTGTCTAATAATAAAAAATAATAATAATAAGGATACGAATTAAATTTAATAATATTAAACAAAAATTGAGAAACGTAATTTTTGAATGGTGTTTTAAGTGCATAAATTTAGAAATTTTCTTCAAAGGTACTTCATCATACAAGCTGAATTCTGGATTTAAATTGAGTAGGAACATTCAAAGTCATCCATTGAAGGCATTGATAAACAGACTGCTCTCAAAAGAGCATTTTTCTTTTAAATTCAAAATAAAATAGATCTGGTGTGTGTAAATAAATAAAAAAAAAGAATACACACCTCTTAAAAAATATTTCATAATGGATATTCTATGCTGGTTTGTTTAGAATTACAGACAAAACGGTACTTTTTCTTTTCTTTTGTCCTTTTGATTTCTTTTAAGAAATAAAAAAAATAAATTTTAGTTTCTGAATGTAATAATCAAATTATAATCATACTATTTTGATTCACTTTTATCTTAAATTACCAAATAATTTTTGAATTTGAAGAAATTCAGAACATAAAAGTGAAAGACTTTCTTTTTCAAGATTAAAAATTCATCAAAAAATTCTATTTTTATATAATTTTATACATATTTTTTTTTATTTTTGAAATTCCGGTCCTTCACCTTTCAACATTTTTTTCACCTTCTTAATTATCATTTTACATAAATTAGCAATTAACACTTTGAATGTGTGTTTTTTTTTGTATTGTAATAAAAATAGAATTGATAACGATTATTTGATCATTTCAACACCAGATGGCGTAATGAAATTTTATGAATGTGAGTCATGAAATTAAGCTTCCTTTTTTAATTTTAATTGAATCATCATTGCAAAACACAAGCAAAATCTCAAAGACTTGGATCGGATTAAAATGATTCTTAATGAGTCGGAAATTCAGAATTATAAAATTATTTAAAAAATTATAAAAAAAAATATTTATTAGTCATAACTTCTTTTTTTTCTCGTATCAATAGAAGTTTTTGCTATTTTTCTATTTGTTAACAAACATTTTTTTATATTATTTATTTAATTTTCAAATAATATTATTTATTAAAAAAAACAATGATTGTCTAAGCTTACGCCACCCATACCCTGTACAATACACATATTTTATTACAGGTAAGTCATAGAATGCAAAAAAAAACTATAAACTTATATAAAATAAAACAAAAAAAAACTTGTTATTCTGAGTTGAAAGAACTATTAATGTTCTTACGCTATATAAATGTAAATGCGTTGTTTTTTTTTTGTTATTTTTATTTTATTTATTCATTATTATTATTTTCTTTTATTATTGTTATTGTTTCTTACTATATGTATATGTTTTATTTGAAAATTTACTTTAAAAATATAATTTCGTTTTCATTTTACACACACACATTCAGAATTTGACCACTCAAAGTCATCGATTGATTAATTCTTATTCTTACTCATCAAATCAAATGTTAAATGTGAAAACTATCGTTGCGTAAAATAATACTTTAAACGTGTGTTAAAGATTGTTTTTCAATGTAAATGATTGAAATTCATACGAAAATTTGAATACTTTTATTTTCTTCTTCAACCGAATCTGATTTTAAAGGAGTGTGATGGTGTTAAAATGATTCTGTAACGGAAATTTTCAATGGTGTTTTTTACCTTTTTTCACAGTCAGCTTACTTCAATTTCGGTCTAAAGTTTATATTACAATTACTTTCAATAAAAGCATTTATTAAAAATCACCTCTATACCACGACAGTCTTTTTTCTTCCAAAGCACATGTGTCTATTAGTATTCGTTTAGGCATATCACCAACACCATACGCACGATATTCAATGTCAAAGTGAAGTCATTCGTTAAAAGTCATTGTCAAGGATTTTTATATCTAGCTATATATCGTTAAAATCTTAAAGAAATAAGCAAAAAATGATTCTATCGTTTTTGTTTTGAATCTGAATATGAATAAGATTAAAGCACTGAATGGTACTAGATTATACGAAGATCTGAGTGTTTCGTTTTTAATTTGCTTATAATAATAAAAATTAACAATCAAAACAAAAAAAAAATAACGATAAATGATCTGTTCCAGAAATTCTTTTTTTCCCATTCAAATTTTAAAACAGGAATATAACTAAATTATGTTAGCTAAAAAAGAGGTGTTTTGTGAATAAATTTAGTAAAGTTATCATAAGTGAATATGATTTTTGTATGCCACATGTCTGTAAATCTTTTGTTCTTAACGGTTATTTGATCATGAACTTGTAATCAGACACCCACTTGTTTTTAAAATAATATTACATTAAAGGAATTTAATTGTGTTACATAATTTTTTTGCTGAGCAAAATGGCAAAATAACAAATTTTCAACATTTAATTGTTCTAAAACTGGTTTTGAACAAAATATTAGGTGCAAATGAACTGAAATCAGTAAAGAGATTGCGATTTTATCATTCATGATATTGAAATCGATTCAATTGAGAACTTTTGTATAAGTTTCCTTAAATTAACAGTTGACTCGGAAATCCTTAAATTCTTAAAATCAGTAAAATCTTCAAAAACACGTTTTTGATGATTGATTTGTTATTTTGTCTCCTCTATCAATATTTTAAGTTTACTCTCTCGCTCTCAAATCGCTTGAATTGAGCCTCTCTCAATTAAGATCAGTTTTCAAAAATTAATCAAGAAAATTTTCTGAAATATTGAGAAATTTCACATTTCTTGTTAGTCCACATTTTTCAGATTAAAACTTTTAAAAAAATTCTTATTAAATTTAAAAAGAGAATTGAAGAGAGAGAAATTTTTGAAATAAAATGGCGGCTATTTTCCAAAAATCTCATGATAAATTTCTTTCAATAAAAAAAATAATAAAGAAGTTTATATTTAAAATGTCAAAAAATTTGAATCATATCAGTTCAAAAAACAAAAAAAAACCATTTCATCATCATAATTTCCAAAAATTATGTTGTGTTTTCCTAAAAAGAAAGTATGACGTTACTCTCTTTCTCATTGAATTTTGTTTGGATCAACTTTATGTTTCTTGATAAAATGAATGACGTGTGTTTTAATATTTTTTTGTTTCATAGAAAATTCGAATTCTGGAAACTACTTCAATTGAAATGAGGTCTCAAATGAATATAATCAAATGTAAATAAATAAAAAAAATACATTGAAAAATTTTTTTGATTGACTTACCATAAATTTCATTTTAGATTATTTTTTTAAAAGTAATCAGTCCAGGTTTTTAATATTCCAAGTTCTTTAAGAATTTTATTTTACTTATATTTTTACAGCTAACAGTCTTTTATTAATTTATTTTTTACTTGTATTTACTTATTTTTTTTATTAGAACTGTTTTTATTATAATTTTTATACAGAATATTTTTTTAAATGTGTTAACTTAATTATCAGGTTCTTTAGTTACTATTCGGATTTGTGTATTTTTCTAATAAACATGAATTTTCCATATCATGTTGATCAATTTTATATTAATATTTTACGTCTTATTGATATGTCAACTTATTTTTTTAATATTTTATTATTTTTTATTTTACTTTTAAGAATTAAGTTTATTTTTCACTTGTTTTTTTTTTAATATTTTTAATGTAATACTTCAATTTATCTTGATTTTATTTAATTTTTAAGGTTATTGATCCTTTTTTATCTTTGATGATTTTTAAAATAATATTTACTTTTCTTTCCTTATCTTATCACTTTACAACTAAATTTTTATATTTATTTTAAGTTATTTTTAATACATTTTTAAAATAAATCTCAATTTTCAATCAAAATAAGATTAATCCTTATATAATATAAATGATGATAAAAAATTAAATGAAAATAAAAATAATTTTTTCAAGAACTTGTTGTGAAACGTCTGTATCTTGTGTTGTCTTTCATCAAACTAGTTAACTTGAATTACTCAAAAATTGTACTTACTTACTTTACTTCTAAGCCTCTTCTTTCCGTACTCACACATATACTCATGTTATTAGTTCTAACTATACACACGCACATACACACATACAGTGTGTGATCATGTATGGAAATGTTAAGCCTTGCGTAGAAAATGAGTAATATTTGAGTTAGTTCTGATAATAATAATAATAAAAAAAGTTTAACAAAAAAATTGACGGTCAAGGTATGTTATTGCTCTTACTCATGGTATTCGGATATGTTCGGGTTTTTGTATATATTTTGTAATACTTTGAAATGACTAAACTTTGGTTAAGTCGTTTTATTTCTGTATAGTGTGTGTACGTGTATCCCCACTTTCAAAAGATATCAGGTATATTTTAAATACAAGTTTGAAAGCTTTCAAAGCCGATTACGCATTCTATATGCATTTACTTGCACAACTTATATTACGAATGATATGATAAAGAAGAAAATGAAAAAAGAAATGCAATGCACTTAGTGTTGGAGTGTATGATGTTTGATATTGAGGGGAAGAAAATAATAATAATAACGGGACTTACATAATACTTTTACTGTGTGTAGTATTTGCGATGCATTTTGTGGTAAAGCAAATAAATAAAATATAATGAATTATGATAAATTGTATAGGAAATGCTTTAACTAAACATTGTATGAATGAGATGCATTTCTAAGACAAGACAGCACATAACTTAAAAAAGATGTTTAATGGTAAATTATGACAGAAACGAGGTTTGTCATAATGATGAGTAGATAACTGTTTTTCTTTTAACTAGTGAGCTAATGTTTTCATAAGAAAGTGTCTGATAAATTTATGATAATGTGTGGTAAATGTTAATCATCATGTTTTACTTGGATATTCGAGCAACCTATGAGAACTTTTATTTGAATCCATGTATGATGAGATTTATGAAATTTCACTCATGAAGCCTCTGTGCGATACTTCAAGGCAACAAGGCGTTTCCAATTGACACTGTAAAAGTAATTTTAATAAAATTTTACAATTTTTCCAATTCCGTTCAGTATAAAAATTGTATTTATAAGTTTCGAGTAAAGGTGACGTGAGACAAAATTTTCCTTAATTTCCTGAAATGGCCAAGAAACTATAGCATATAGTAAAAGGTTAATAAGTAGACAAATAAAACGCTATGCTAATTTAATGATTTTATGAATTATGAAAATGAATTTAAAAAACTCAAGTTCAATAAACTTCACTAAATAACTTGATAATTTCCTATTCTTGGTGCTAACTTAAAACCAATTTAAAATTCTTTCTAGAACAGTCACATGACAATTTTAAATTTTATCACCCTCATTCTGTCAATATCCATATAACATTACAGAAATTATCATTCAATTCATATTTGTTATGATCCTTTTCTTTGAAATAATTATTTTAACCCTCCGTCGGACACCTCAGGGTCTCTTTCATCAGGGACATGATAATTTTTGATATATGGTAAAAAAGATCCAATTCAGATTTGGTTGATCTATTCAATGAAAAATACAGTCAAAAATGAACCTAAGCATTTAAGGATAACTTAAGGGTTAAAGACGGTCAAGTCAATAACCCAATCAATGATTAAATTTTCATTCAACCTCTTAATAAATAATTCATTTCATATAAATTTGAAAATTAATATTAAAATTATTGAAATAAATTCATCGGAAAATAAAATCACGTGCTCTTATTTTATTCATCACTCGATAAAATAAAATGGAAATTTAATCAGCGAGTGTCATTTATTCATGACAATAAATTCAAATAAAAATCAATAAAATTTAGAAAGTGTATATTTCCTGTAATAAATATATAAATAAATAAATAAATATCAAATGTAAAGAACTTTCGAGAACATTCTTTAAAAAATGGGAAATTCTAACCACTGGGCGGTTTAGAAAAGTGCATTTCGATGGGACTCGTTTCATTGAATATAATCAAGTTTTAATTTTAATAATTATACCGCAATTTTGAAAATAACGGTCATTTTGAAAATAACGGTCATTTTGAAAATAACGGCCATTTTGAAAATAACGGTCATTTTGAAAATAACGGCCATTTTGAAAATCTTTCGCCATTTTAAAAATTAAAAAAAAAAATATTTGAAAAAATCGAACATTTTGGGCTTTTGACCATTTTCAGGCTCTGGAGCCTAATTCTTGAGCCCAATTCCTGAGCCTAATCTAAGAGCCATTAAGTTAAAATTCATTTTAGTAAAACTTCTCCACCCAACAAACAAATTATAAATATTTTTCAAATTTTAACCGTTTTTAACGGTTTTTCAGGCTTTGGAGGCTCTGGAGCCCAATCCATGAGCCCAATCTCAAAACTAATGAGTTTAAAATCATCCTTAAGACCTCCTCTGTCTAACAAAAAAAACCCGACGTCGCTCTGATGGACCATTCCGGAGTTATAACCGGATCGGACAACCTGACAACCTGACAAACTGACAAACGGACAAACAGAGTGACGGCGGACAAACCGTCTGTAATAGTGCATTTTTTCTTACGAAATGCACTAATAAATGAAATTCACAATTAAAATTTATATGTTTTTTTTTCTTTTTGATAATTGAAACGCAAATCTTTACTCATTCTATCTTCTTCATTTATTTCGCTTTAAAGGTGAATGACTCCATTCACTTTTCCCTGACCAATTTGTATTTTTAAGAATTTTATTATCATTTTATTTTATTTTTATCATCACCATAAAATATACATTCAATTTCAATTTCTTTGACTAACAAATTTGTAAATTTATATATAAAAAATAAAATAAAAAATTGAGTTTGTATTGAATTCATTTTCATGGTATCTGTCGTTAAATTATACGTTGGTGTAAAATATTATTCTGCTTCTTCATTTTCTACCAACAGTTTTGTATCCATAAATGAATAAGCGCGAATACTTAACGCGGTGTTAATGAACTTTCTTCCAAAATAATAATAAAATAAAAAAATACACGTAAATCTCTTCTTTTTTTCTTTCTTTTATTTTTGGTATAAGAATATTTTTTTATTACATTACATTTGTGTTTGTGTATGATTGAATGTCATGAAAAAATGTGTATAGCGCGCGTATTTTTTTATTATCTGTTTTTTTTTCTTTACTTTTTAAATTTAAATGCGAATCATGTACCCATCATGTTCTTAATTTTTTTTCGGACATCAAAATTGTACGTGAATGAAAGAACACAAAGAATAAATCGTAAAGTGAAGGTAAATACTTGTGATTTTTATTTTGTTACTTTATTTGTTAAAAAAAAAAATTGTTTTTTAAAGAGTTTCTTGAACTCTTTATTTGGATCTTATTCGTCAAAAAAAAAATCACACACACTCAGAAAAAAAATTTAACTGCCAATCTAGTTCATTCAACTGTGTGCTGTTTGTTATTTCAATTTAACACTGTTTGGACAATTACATTTCAAATAAAAAATTATTATTAGAATTAAAAGGAATTTTTTGAAAGAAAAAAATAAATTAAGTGTAACTGTTGTAAAATTTCGATTGAAATCAAACATTAAACTTTTATAAAATTATTAAAAGCAACAGTGATTTATAAATATTTCTTTAATTTATTAATAATATTTTTTGCGTTTCTTTTCAAATGATATGAAAGTAAATTAAATGAACGGAATATAATACTAATGATAACTGTTAAATAAAATGAATTTATTTATTTTTATATGAATAAAAATTTCATTCTCAATGCTATAAGTTGCTTTGATATGAAATGTTATGATTAGAGAGTTATTTCTTGTAATGGTTGGCATAGAATGGTTGGTGAAAAGTTGGGTGTTTGAAAACGAAATGAATTTTTAATTAATGATGATTCTAAAATTGAATTTTCGATATTATGTTTTGTATAACTGATTTACTTATAATTTATGCGATGAATTCTTTGAATATTCGTTTTCGGTTTCTCGCTTTTGATTCTATTGAAGTCTTTTGAATATAATTTTATTCTGATGAATGAAAGTGTAAATGAGATTTTATTTTGTGATTTAAGGTATGATTGAACTGAATATGTTATTACTTATTATAGTAATAATTAAGGTGTTTGAAGATTTTTGAGAAAATATAACGAAAAAGCTTCAAAAGTTTGTCATCGAATGTTTAAGTAGAGTCCCCCAAGGTAATCGTAGCAAGTATAGATCAACACTAAAAATTCTCTGAAGACAACAAATAAATAAACAATTGATGCTCAATTCAACATTCTGGAAGAAATTGCAACGGCCAAGATAAAGAGTTTAGAGTTAGCTATAGTTTAGCTTCTCTGTAAAAGAGCTATCCAGAGAAATTTCTTTACTTTTTGAGACATCTATGGAAAAGTCACAGTTAAGAGCAGAGGGTAGTCAGGTCGCTTACCAAGAAAAAAAATCATTTTTCATTTTGGTACATTTGGCATCTGGCGAATTGAACAACTGGCATTTGGCACATTTGGTATTTGGAAAATTATCATTTGCCGCATATGGCATATGGCGAGTTTCACATTTGGCGCATTTGGCATTTGGCGAATTTGCCATTTGGCGAATTTGCCATTTGGCGCATGTGGCAAAATTGGAGTATTTGGCATTTGTTATTCGGCACATTTGGCAAATTTGGCGTATTTGGCACATTTGCCGTTTGGCGAATTCAGTATTTGGCAAATTTGGCATTTGGCGGTTTTGGCATTTAGAGGGTCAATTTGGCGCGACCTGACTACCCTCTGGTTAAGAGAAATACTAAATAAAATTACAAATTACAGAAAATCATTTCTTCAAAAATAACTAATCAACAATAAAAATCACAGTCCAAAATCTAATGAGCTGAAGTTAGTGTAGTTTATCAACTTCAAAAATACAAGTTTTCGAAATGTGAACACAAAAACATAAAACAAGGGAAAAAATTAAAATCTGAAACTTGTACAATTTGTTATGAGCAGAACCTCTGTCAATAATGTCCGTCAAGTGTCTGTCAAGTGAAAATTTTTCTATTGATGAGAACCAAAATTGTACAAGTTTCAGATTTTAATTTTTTCCCTTGTTTTATGTTTTTGTGTTCACATTTCGAAAACTTGTATTTTTGAAGTTGATAAACTACACTAACTTCAGCTCATTAGATTTTGGACTGTGATTTTTATTTATTGTTTTTGAGTGTTGATTAAGATTCCTAAACTCAAAATCAAGCAATACATAAAGCACATTCCTTTAAGAGATGAATGAGATGTGAATGAAAATTTGTGTTGTATGAGAAAATTTTTTCCTGTACATTTTAGATATGAGGTGTCTTAGGCAAAGTTGTTCAGATTCATAAGAAGAAAATTTTGGCATGAAAATTTTCCATTTTCCCGGAAAATTTCGGAATTTTCCACCTGGTCACCCTATTTTTTTGTATGGACACCCTATATTTTTTTGATCCATAAACACTCCCACGCATAATACAAACATAAGTCTAGAACATACTTTGGGTCTCAGATGAATTGTTTGGGCGCTACGCGGTCTTAAAGAAAATAGCGTAACAGCAATATAAAACTTGTAATAAGAGATGAATGAGATGTGAATGAAAATTTGTGTTGTATGAGAAAATTTTTTCCTGTACATTTTAGATATGAGGTGTCTTAGGCAAAGTTGTTCAGATTCATAAGAAGAAAATTTTGGCATGAAAATTTTCCATTTTCCCGGAAAATTTCGGAATTTTCCACCTGGTCACCCTATTTTTTTGTATGGACACCCTATATTTTTTTGATCCATAAACACTCCCACGCATAATACAAACATAAGTCTAGAACATACTTTGGGTCTCAGATGAATCGTTTGGGCGCTACGCGGTCTTAAAGAAAATAGCGTAACAGCAATATAAAACTTGTAATAAGAGATGAATGAGATGTGAATGAAAATTTGTGTTGTATGAGAAAATTTTTTCCTGTACATTTTAGATATGAGGTGTCTTAGGCAAAGTTGTTCAGATTCATAAGAAGAAAATTTTGGCATGAAAATTTTCCATTTTCCCGGAAAATTTTGGAATTTTCCACCTGGTCACCCTATTTTTTTGTATGGACACCCTATATTTTTTTGATCCATAAACACTCCCACGCATAATACAAACATAAGTCTAGAACATACTTTGGGTCTCAGATGAATTGTTTGGGCGCTACGCGGTCTTAAAGAAAATAGCGTAACAGCAATATAAAACTTGTAATAAGAGATGAATGAGATGTGAATGAAAATTTGTGTTGTATGAGAAAATTTTTTCCTGTACATTTTAGATATGAGGTGTCTTAGGCAAAGTTGTTCAGATTCATAAGAAGAAAATTTTGGCATGAAAATTTTCCATTTTCCCGGAAAATTTTGGAATTTTCCACCTGGTCACCCTATTTTTTTGTATGGACACCCTATATTTTTTTGATCCATAAACACTCCCACGCATAATACGAACATAAGTCTAGAACATACTTTGGGTCTCAGATGAATCGTTTGGGCGCTACGCGGTCTTAAAGAAAATAGCGTAACAGCAATATAAAACTTGTAATAAGAGATGAATGAGATGTGAATGAAAATTTGTGTTGTATGAGAAAATTTTTTCCTGTACATTTTAGATATGAGGTGTCTTAGGCAAAGTTGTTCAGATTCATAAGAAGAAAATTTTGGCATGAAAATTTTCCATTTTCCCGGAAAATTTCGGAATTTTCCACCTGGTCACCCTATTTTTTTGTATGGACACCCTATATTTTTTTGATCCATAAACACTCCCACGCATAATACAAACATAAGTCTAGAACACACTTTGGGTCTCAGATGAATTGTTTGGGCGCTACGCGGTCTTAAAGAAAATAGCGTAACAGCAATATAAAACTTGTAAAAAACAATGAAAATTCCTTAACTTTGAGAACAAACAAAATTACCTTATATTTTATTTATGTAACCCATGAGAAATTTCAAGAAAAATCTTTTCTTCTATAATTTTTTTAATCATAAAAAAACACAAATAAAATTAATAATTACTACCCATTATTATTATTACATTACATTACTTCATATAGGCATCATAGCACTAGGTAACTAGTTCAACAAACTACAATAACCTCGCACTCATTTTCTTCGTCTCTAAACAATATTTTTTGCTATTTCTATCTAATATTGTCTATTAATACTCATAGTGAAGAGTAATTTTTTTTCTTTCTCTTTTAATATTTTTATATAATTTTTTCTGTGTAAGAGAAT
The DNA here is from genome assembly GCA_900002565.1 of Culicoides sonorensis. Classification (NCBI taxonomy): domain Eukaryota; kingdom Metazoa; phylum Arthropoda; class Insecta; order Diptera; family Ceratopogonidae; genus Culicoides; species Culicoides sonorensis. The sequence continues at coordinate 288,277 of LN483430.1, forward strand.
CAACTTCTATTTTTACCATAAAAGTAAATTGTATGTATGAGTTTTTGCCATACAACTTTAAATATTAAAAGAAAAAAAAATAAAAAAGCTTCCAGCTAAACAACTCATATAGATTAACTTAGTTGTTGAAATGCGATTTTGTTATGAATATACAGTAATAATGATATTAGCAATGTTATAGTAATAATAATAATAATAATAATAATAATAGGAAAAATATTGCAATAGCATAACATATGTATGTGTGTGTGTTTGTGTATGAGTCGTACTTTGATGGAAAAATATCCAATATGGGACAAGTAACTGTTATTTCAATTATGCATACAAATACTAACTAACTCACTAACCATAGTAATAATAATAAAAATAACAAAAAAAAAATACACTAATAAATGTTTGTGGTCGTGACTTTGAATGTGAATGGACTTTTAAAGTCATTTCTATGATGATGATGATGAAACGAGATTTTTATGATAAAACTTGCATAATTGGTTTCAATTCAATTTATATTGAGAGAAAAAAAAGAACTCAAAAATCCTGTTTTAATTGATATATTTTTCAGTTTAAGTTTCATTAACAAAATTATCACTTATCGTCATCGTTTTATGTATATATTGACTTGCTAATCGAAAGTGTCGTTTGTCGTAAATATTTACTCAAGAATTTGTCATCACTTATTTTTTTCTTGTTTCTTTTTTTACTTGAATTTGCATAAAATTCGATTTCTTTGACTAATTTGTAAAAATTTTATCACTCATTTGACCGAATGAGGAAGATAAAGAATTTGAATAATATTTTTTTTCTTCATAAGTGAAATATGACAGTGAAAGATAAATGTGAGCACATTTTCATTTGAGAACTCAATTGAGGAAAATTTTTGATCAATTTTAATGATTTTTTTCAGCCCTGGACTATTTGTTCAAAAGTTATTCTTACTTGGGCATAATATTCAACCTCCACCCAATAGTTTTGGCATTTTTTGACCTATCCGACACTAAATTTGCCCCAAAAACACGTTTTCTGGATTGAAGAATCATTTTAACAAAAATCAGCATGAAAAAGAAAAAGTATTCAATATTACGTATCCGATTATGTTAAAAAATGTGAATTCATTAGTCAAACATTAAGTTTGTGTTCTTTTTGTGTTACAGGGCAATGACCGAAAAAATCGCGAAAAAAACATGATTTTGTGAATTTTATTTTTGATACAAAACGTTCTTGCAAAAAAAAATAAATAATTAAAATCAGATTCATCACTTTTTTGAAAGTATTTCGGTAATTTTCCACACTCCTACATCCAAAAAACCTGAAGTGGTCCCTCTTAAGATTCTCTTAATGAAACATGTCATTTATAAATTTAACCATCAATTTAAAATCCATCACTTACGGAAAAACACACTCATGAAAGTGATTTAAAATTAACCGTTATATGAATAATCCGAATTCGGTTCACTCGCGAATAAATATATTAAAAAAAATGTATCATTCATCATTGTTATAATAAAATATACACAACAGTTAAAATGTATAGTAATAATTTCTTTTTGAAGGTTATTTGAGTTCGTTAAACCAGATTAATCTGTTTTTTGTTTCAAACATTGTATAATATTTGCCTTTTGTTTCAATCACGGTATACGAATAGATTATTGAACTTTACTCAAATAAATAATCTGAATCAAGATGAAAATTTTTCTAAATTTATTTTAATATAGTTATTTTTTTAATACAAGTGCGTTGATAGACTTGATTACACAATTATCATTAAAATTTCAAATTATCTGTCTTTTCATGCTAACAATTTTTTGAATTTTGTATTTGATATAAGACGTTTATAATAAAATCACGATTTAAAGTGTATGCTAAATTAGATAGACAGATATTTTATTTATATTTGATGGTGAATTTTGACAAAAATTATAAATTATGATATTGAACTTGCATAAATAGTGTAATTTCAATAAATATTTTATTTATTTTATGGTGATATTTTTTCTGAATGGATGATTTTACATTAATTTGTTTAGTATCTGAGTAAAATATGGTATTTATAATAGCTGTCATATTCGAAATAATGTTTTACGTTCATGATATCAATGTAAAGTTTTTTTGATTTATTTCAGGAGCGCACACAAATTTGGGACATGAAAAATTACACAAAAAATCAGAAAATATGGTTAGAAGGCGATCTATACACTCTCAAACAAAAACCAGTGGGAAAGACCAGTGGGATTTTCCCAAATTAATTTTTTGGAGCTTTTTGACGGTCCCACTGGTCTCCCACTGGTCCCACTGGCCCCACTGGAGTCCCACTGGTTTCCCACTGGAGTCCCACTGGTTTCCCACTGGTCCCACTGGTTTCCCACTGGTTTCCCACTGGTCCCACTGGTTTCCCACTGGTTTCCCACTGGTTACCAGTGGGAAACCCCACTGGTTTTTGTTTGAGAGTGTAAAAAGATTGCATTATACAAAAATTCCAATCAGGCTCATCTGCATTTTTAAACTTTCCGGTCAAAAAAAAATAAAAATCCAAGTTCATTCTATTGAAACAATTCTCTTCTCAGCCCAAGCCATCTGATCAAACAAGGGATATTTTTATAATTTTTTTAAACGACAATAAGATAAAGTTAAAGTTGGTTTTTATAATTTTAGCAGCTAATAAGATAAAGTCCCATCTATAGGGGTAAAATAGTAACTTTTTGTAGGAATTTCACAGAGGCCTTGAGGCAAAGCCTACCTTTGGTGTCATATGAGTGAAAAAAAAACTAACCAAACATTTTTTTTTAATATTTGACACATAATTTTCATAATCTTTGGCTTCTTATCTCAATTTCTATTTACGAGGCATGAAATGTTCATTTAACTTTCTTCGAATTTCTTCCTTGTGGTTTTACTTCTGAGAAGATAATGAAAGCAAATGTGACAAAATTGAACTATTTTTTGTCGATAATTTCTTTATTTTCTTTTGTATTTGACATTGAACAAAAATTACATAAACACATTCTTTTAAAATTGTTTGTCCTTTTTTATAATTTATTACAAAACTTTCTTCTTTTCTAGTTATTGAGTAATTTTATTTTTTTAAAGACATGAATGAATGAGCAATCCTATTTTTTTACTTTAAAATATTCATCAGGACAGAAATATTGAAGAAAGTTGTCTTGAAAAAAAACTCAGGACATGTCATAAAAATGTCTCTAATTTCAACCCTTTACTTGATTTAGTTTCTTTTTTTTCACAAATAATTTAAATGGGACAGTAAATGCACCAGTTTTTTTGCTCCATAAAATTAGTAAAATAATTTAAAACATTCTTTTTTTTTTGTATTGTTTCAATTCATTTTAAATTTCAATCCTTTTTTTAAAAATACGGAAAAAAGTATTTCTAATGAAAGGGTTACATTTAAAATTTTATTGTTAGTTTATTGTCATATGTCATTTATTTTTATGAACTCTAAAAAAAAATCAATTGTGGGATAGAGGAGATAAATTTCAGTTAGAATAAGAAATATTAGAAAAAAAACAATGTTTTAAAACAAATTCATAACACAAGTAAAAAAAAAAATACACACACAAATAATGTGATGAAATGAAGAAGAAAAAATGAAGAGCATAACACTCAATTTCTTCTTTTGTTTAATCAGAATACCGAAAGAGGATCAACTACCTGCCGATTATCCTTTTATTTTTACCTCTAACTGTGCTTCATTTTTAAGTGTATTTGAATATGAGACACATTTTTTTTATATTAAAAATGTAAAGAGTTTAAAATGCATTAAAAAAACAAATATTCTCGTATCGTTTCTATTTCACAATACACAAACACACAAAAAAGGGATAAAAGGATGAAAAGGAACGGATTAAAAGCCTAACTGTAATTTTTTTTTCTGTACAGTTCTGTTTCTCATTTAATTCATTTCCTTTTCAAATATTACTTTTAACACCCCTTTCATTACTTTTTTTTACACCGTTTTACATTTTTTTTTTATGTTATTTTTGATGATCTCCAATATATTTGAATGATTTTACATATTTTTTTATGGAATGAATCTAAACAAATGTGTGGGAAATGCGCCAATCAATTCCGTTTTTTTATTGAGGATTTATGTTTTTTTTTTCTAATGTAAATTTTAGATTTAGATTCAAAGGGTTTGAATTTAAACATCCTTTGCATTAATTAATTTACAGTTATGGCTCAACTTACGCGCTTCAACTGTTCATCCGGTGTAAGATGTGATTTTAATATTAAGGATAATAAAAATGAATTGAAATTACGGTAATAATGATGATGATGATGATCTTTTCAAATGATATTAATGAAATGTTAGGATATAAATTTAATTTGATTATGTCCAATTTTGATCTGTGACATATGGTGGCGAGACAGTGAAATGTAATTTTAATCCAAAAAAAAAAATAATTTTTATTTGAATTTGATTCAATTTTCCTTAAATTTAGATCGAAATTGACGTCAATGTAAATTTGAACTCATTAAATGATAATTTTTTGATTACTAATAAAATTGAGACACACTTCGTTGAAGTTCGTTTCTTATGCAATCATTCAATTCTTTTGTTCCTCATTTACATAATGATCGATTCATGTTAGAATATTTTCTCAGATCCAAAAAATACTTATCGCATATTTTTATTTCGTCTGAATTTTTTTTACCAACGTAGTGTACACACACACGGGTCACTGTCCGAACATTAATTCATCGACAAGATTATTATGTGAAAAAAAATTATGGAATACATCAAATAATAATAAAAAAATATGTGAAATTCAGATTACAGATTATTAAAATGTCGGAAGAATGATGATTCGATAATGAATTTATATGTGTTAAATTTTAATATGAAATGTAGCACGTGTATAAATTCATTAAAAATTGAGTGAATTAAATAAAGTTGACATGTACAAGTGGTTTATTACAGTTGATGGCTTCTGCACCATCATCAGGATCCTAGGAGGTCACAGGTTGAGTTGATTCAGAATCGACTCTCGGAGGGAGGTCTCAGCATCAGCACCCATTAGCTCGGGAAGGAGGCTAAATTACTTAAAAATCATGCAAAAAGAATTTTTTAGAAAAATTCCTGGAAGTAAAATAAATGTTTCATGTGAATACTTAAATTCTATCAATAGATTTGCAATCAATAAAACTAATGATTGATATTTCAAATTGAATAATGAAGATATCAAACCTCTCGAGGGACAAGTGATGATTGATTTGTCACTTTAATCCTAAGCCGATTTCAATGAAAAGTTCCAACTCATAAAAAAAAAGTAAAATTGATAAGCAAATAAAATCAAAATCAATACTTTTTCTTTTAGTGATAATGATTTTTTTTATACCTGCTTTCTATTATTGCAGTTTTTTTTGCAAACATTTTATGTCCTTTGTATACATTTTAATGGCCCATTAAAAATATTTATGTTTAGTTTTGGTTTTCTCTCAAACAATTTATTGCTCTATTATTTATTTGCAAATAATTTTAAACGCCTTTCATATGTTTCTGGACAATAATAGAATTTTGCCCTTGACTTTTTTTCTTCTTCAATTCTTAAAGAACAATTTTTTGCATTTACTGATTCTGCAAATTAATGTATAGAGAAAGTTTGCAATAAAAATACACTATAAAACTTTTTAGTGTCGCAGTTTGGTGTCGTATAGCGACACCTTAACGACACCTCTTTGCGACACCTAAGCGACACCAAAATGCGACACTAAATTTATAATATTTTTTTTATAATTTTTTGTTTATTTTTGTTGAAAACTATTATCTACGGAATAAAAATCAAGAAAAAAGCCGATTTTATTATGTTTTTCATCAATTTTCATAGAAAATTTTAATGCAATCAAAATCTTGAAATTTTGACTTATTCTTTTACAAAAAAAAGTTTTATGAGGTAAAATTACACTTAAATAAAATTTTTTTGCACCCATAACGTCAAAATATGTCTTAAATTTAAGAGATTGTAAAAAAAACTATGATTTTTCAAATATTTTTCAATAAAATTTGGTGTCGCATTTGGTGTCGCTTAGGTGTCGCAAAGAGGTGTCGTTAAGGTGTCGCTATACGACACCAAACTGCGACACTAAAAAGTTTTATAGTGTAAGAAAAACAAATAAATGGAATGTTTATTTTCTTATTTGCAAATTCATTCTTGGAGGTCCTTGTGCAAATGAGAAAAGGATAAAATGTCTGTTATTTGAGTATATTTTGCAAATAAAACTATGCAAAAATCTGAATATGACACTCTTTGTTTTGAGATTTTTGCATAAAATTCAAATGAGGAAGAATCACACTGATTTCAACAAATAAATTCTAAGAAAGAACGCTTCTGAACTAAATTTGAATAAGCAAAACTGAAAAACATGAAATGCGTCATAAATAAAAATCAAAATTACTATGTCATTGTCATCAATTCGCTTTTGACATAAATAAAATATTAAAACTAAAAGAAGAAAGTGAGTCATTATAGAAATACTTCGAATTGAATATATGATTATTGAGTTAAAATAAAATAAAAAATATTTGCGATGTATGTTACTGTCATACATTTGTATATTCAATCACTTTATGTTAATTTAAGCGTTAATGATTAAAAAAAAAAACACAATTTTTATGAATGAAAACGAACATTGGTTGTGCTAAAAAGGTGTAAAGAAACCAATTTCATTCATGTTTTAAAGACAAAAATCTTGTTAAATGAAGTGACAGTAAAATTTGTGTTAGAAATTCTAACAGTACCAAAAATAATAATTATTGAGAGAGAAACATGATGATGAATTGAACTTTAACTACGAATATCAGGTAGAAAATGTATCAATTTTTTTCATTATTATTATAATAGATAGTAATGTGAGAACGATTTCTTTACTTTTTGTGAGGCAAACCAAAAAAATATACAAATTATTGCATAATTGAAGATATTCCTTTTTTTTGAAGTAACACGCGAAACTTGATATAATAAAAAGATTTATGAAGATAAAAAAAAAATCTACATCAATCATTTACGCTATTATTATTCTCACTTGAAAGGAAAAAAAACTGTCAGTCACAAAAGAAAATAAACGAGAACTTTTCAAAGAACTTGCAAAATTTGGGTTTAGAACCGTTATGGGTTCTTTTTCATTATGAAATTATCTGATATAGCACGACAACAAACAGTTACTTAAATTTTTGGCATCCTGCGTATAAATTTAAAATTAGCAAATAAAAAAAAATAATCGTAATCATGAATTATAAGATTAAGTGCATTAACATAACACCATTCTAAGGAGGCTCCAATTTAATGAGTAACAATTTTTGTTCTTTAATGTCTTAATATTTACTTAATTTTAAAATGAAAAGAGAAAATGGTGCTAAGTCGAATTTATCCTGTTGAGCGTAAATGCCTAAGATTTAGGCACTCAATGCCTAAAAAAAAGGCATCCGATGCATAAAAAATAGGCATCCATGTAAAACCTATAGAATGTGTAGGGCGATGCCTAAAAATTAGGCATCCAAAACATAATTTGTAGAAAAATTTTCCTGAAATGGATGCCTAATTTTTAGGCATCGCCCTACACATTCTATAGGTTTCATATGGATACCTTTTTTTAGGCATTGAGTGCCTAAATTTTAGGCATTTACGCCCAACAGGGTAGGCAAAAAACCTTAAATTACCAACTGAAACTACTTTCAGAAAATAAAAACGCTTAAAACTTCCATAGTGGCTTTCAGTGATTAAATCTGATAGCTTAGTTTTTGTGCTAAAGTTTTTTTTGGCGTCAAATCAGTTTATTGGGCTTACTGAACTAAATATCAAAATTTGTGGAAATGGACTAGATTTTTAGATCTATTATTGTAGCTGCCATTTTCGTTTGGACTTCTCTAATAGACTCTTAGGTGTGCTCGTGGGCACATTTAAATAAGTTTAAAAAAAAGTAATTACAATTATTATGAAAAATATTTAACAATACTTTATTTAAATGTAACTTTCCTTTCAATTTTTTTAATTTTAATTTTGGGATCCTTGCACAATTCCGTACACTTCATCAATCAATAAAAAAAACTCTTAAATCTATCACTTACTTTATTTAAAAAAAACCTTAAACTCAATATTTTTATTATTAAGAGGTATGCAAAAAGGATAAAACTCATAAAAACCCATAAAAACTGTCAGAGGAAACATAATCTTTGTAATCTTTTTATACAATTTTTTATTCATCCCTCAAAAAAAAAATCCTTAATCAAAAACTGTTCTTTTTTATATTAATTGTAATAAATTTACCGTAATACTTTTCTTAAATCTAACCACCTCCACAGAATATATTAAAAAAAAATTATAAAAAATGAATATTAAAATTTAAAAAAAAAATAATATAAAGGATACACAAAAATTACCTATGATTTTAATGAAAATGTATCAAATACCAGGAATTATAATATTCAATAAAAAAAAAAATAAAATAAAAATAATAATAGAGAATAAACACAATGCAAATAACAATCACGATTATAAATAAATTATAATGGATAATCAGATACTTTTTTTTTAATTTTAAAATATTGATGACAGCACATGGATTGAAGACATTCAAGAATTGGCATCTGGATCTGGAAGGATAAATAATTATACTAAAGGTGGTACCTTTACAGTTAACGGGATCTTTTGCATGTAAAAGAGTTTCAGGAAAAAAAAAATTCAAATTAGGAAATTTACGGTAATGTAAGGATTTTTTTTGGAACATCTGGTGATTGAATGAAAAAAATTATGATTATGACGCGCGTCACATTTGATTATTCCTTGAAAAAAAATATATATTTTTATTATAAAAATAAAATCCTTTATATTTTTACAGGTAATTCAATACTTTCATTAAAATTATTGATATTTATTGTGAATATTAATTTTTTTATGTTCCTTTAATATTAAAACGAGTGAAAAAGCGTGCCTTTTTTCATTTATTCGGTTAATGTTATGTTATGTGTGTTATAATGATAATCAAAAATATTCATATAATAATTTCCTGTCGTTATGTTTTTTTTTGTTATTTCATTCATATTTAAGTATCAGTGTTTTATTACAAAAAAAAAAGATAAAAGCTTTGTTTCTATTGTGAATTGTGATATTCAGCTACACAGCAGCAACTTTTAAGCTACATGGTGAGCTAAAGTGTGCCAATGAACTTGAACGACCGAGTGAACGCAACCGCATAATATAATAACTACAACAAAAAAAAATATATAACATAACAATCTCGCGTAATATTTATACGTTATAGATATATACTTGTGTATTGTGATGTGATTTATTTTAAAGAGATGAACGTGTTTTTTTATTGTACTTTTTATATTCAAACTTGGAATAATAGAATACTAATAAAGGTGATTTAAATGATGATGATGAGTGATTTAATAAAAAATAATATCATTGTTCTTCTTGTGATTTAAAAATTTAATATGAAGTAGTGTTGTAATTGAGGCTTAAGTGACAAGTGTCCTCTGTTTGGAGATATTTGAAAATTAATATAGTACTTGGGTCATGAAAAATATCTCTAGATTCATAATTTTTTTAAACTTTTCACTTGTATGACACGTCAAGTTTTCCAAAATTATATCCAAATACATTTATAGGACATTTTTTTAGGTGTTAAAGTATATGCTCGATTACTTCAACCTTAAACAGGACTTTTGTTGGCCTCTTGATATCTTTTCGCGCTCGGGTACAGCAAATCTTTTATGAGTGTTGCTTCGGATTGAAAAGGGTATGAACCCTAAAACGTTCTTTTGTGTGAGGTTCTTTAAAATTCTGTTTAAAATATAACCTTAATTTTGTATCTTCACAATTGAAGAATGCTCTCAAGTAGCTTGGGACCTCGCTGTGATGTGACCTTTTACCCGTTTAAATGAGAGAGTAACGAAAGTCAGCATCTTTTACTAAATTCACTTAACCAAGTCGCTTAGAGTCGTTCAGTTTTGTAGTAAGAATTAAAATTAATTTCTGTCAAACGTTACTTTACTTTTTTCTCACATAAATTTCAAACAAACTTCTCTTTCCTTTTAAAAACCAAAATTACATCACAACAAGAACCAATTAAATGTACAGAATGATAACAAAACAGTTACAATTCAATTCCAGCTTCACCAGATGTCTGCATCCGAAAAATTTATTGCAATAACGTTACTTTTCTGTCAAACCACACAATCACCACATAAAAGTACCTTCACCTTTTTTTATATTTACATTTCATTACTTTATGCATTAGAATTTCTTCTTGATTAAAAACTCAAATAAAATACTTAATTTAAAAACATTCTAACATTTTTTCTTACTTATATCCATTTATTTACTTGATCATACTCACATTTATTCAAATCACGATTTTAAATATTGATCAATGAAAGTATTTTAATTTTAAAAGTAATGTTTCAATTCTAATCTTCATACAAACACTCACACACATGATTTCAATTTAAATTATTGAATAAAAAAGCAGTTTGCGTGAGTGTACAATTAAAGCAAACGCACGATATAGAAAGAAAACTGAAATAAAAAGAACAAACTACCAGAACTTTTACTATAATAAGAAAAATATACAATTTAATATTAAAATGTAAATAAAGTTAAGAGTATTTTTTTTGTTGTACATTAAAATATAACGGTAATTTGAACTTTATTGAAAATAATAACAGAAATTATGCAGAAAAGTGGACAAAAGTTCTTTGTGTATGAACTGGAAAAACTTTGAAAAGAAATAATGTTCTATGCGTTTTTTATTTTTGAGTGTAATTTTCATTTTTTTTCATGAATTAGAAAATACTCAATTTGAGTATGAGTGAGTAGTAAATAAATATGAAGTAATAACAATTACATATTGTAGAGCAAAAGTTCAACGAACTTGATTCACCGGAGTGAAGTGAAGTGAATGTAGTAAGCAATGTTACACTACTTGTGTATGATAATAAAAAAAGCTATGACAAAAAATCTTGTTATATTGCTTATTTGCAAACACGTACACATACACACACACACATGACATACGTATGTGAACACGATGAATATGTTTTTCATGTTTCTATTTCATTTCTTATTCATGTTTTTCTTTTTTTTTATTATTTGTTGTCTGTTTTCAACACCATTTGTAGGAAGAAAGTCTTTCATTCTAACGGTTATATTTTTATAATGTTTAAAATGTATATGAAAAGATAACATGTGTTGTAAAAATAATGTGGATTGGAGTAGAAATTGATACAAAATATTGTTATGCTTTAAAAAGAAAGAACAATTGTAAGTCATTGATTCTGTATGGACACATTTGCCTCTGTCCCACTGTGTTTTGTTTTGTTATCAGAATTGGGATAGAAATTGATTTTGAATGAAATGTGATCACAGTTGTAATTTGCATACAAAAAGAATTTGTCTTTTTTAATTGTTCTCCTCCATTAATACAAAAGAATTATTTGAATAAATGCAAAGTTGGAAGCTGGCTCTCCTGTAATGTGTATCACAACATATTTTGCCAAATTATATCGAAAGCAAAGAAATTGAGTGTGAAGAATGTGAAAAACAAAATGCAGGGTCTTCGAGAGAGACCTCAATCGTTGACGTAAACAGAAAGAAATTGCTACATTTTTACCTCGTATACCCAATAAATAAAATGTGAAGGTGTCGCGAACAGTTTTTTGAGAATGTACAAACACTTTCTTGACGTGAACCATATTAAGTGGATATATTTAAATTTGTTTCACTAGATATGATTTTCAATTCAATCCTGACAGTTGTAGAAATGACACTAAGAATCTGACCTTATCTGAAAAAAAATAACGTGCTCAATTTAAGTGACTTAGACCTAGTTTTGTCCTAAACGTGACTTCAGTAAACTCCTTCTATCATCTTAAACAAAAAAAATATTTTTTCATTCTTTTCAATTTAGTACACGTTAATCAATCAATTCTAATTGTACTTTTCTAATGAAAGAACAATGCTAACCGCATAATAACCTGAAAAAGTCTCTGAAAATAATATAAAATGCAAGTACAAACTAATTAGCGTCAACATTCATTCTACAAATCATAAAAAAAATAATTTTATGTTTAGGCATTGAGATATGCCAATGCAAAAAAACTACAAATTACATGTTGAATGTAAAGAATGATAGACAACAACAACAAAAAAGTTAGCAAAAGCAACATACATACATAATATTACATATTTATTATAGAAAATCTAACAAATAATAAAACTTGCATTAAATTATATTATATACACTTCACCTACTTTTACGCTCTTGAAATAGTTTAATTATTTAATACACGAATGCATGCATTTTTTGTTGTGTTTTGTTATCTATATATTGCAATATTTGTACAAGTACAAAAATTTTATTTGATTTCTGTGCACGTTATGTATGATTGTGTATGTGTGTGTTTAATTTCAAACAAACATCATTTCCGTGTCTATTTTCTATGAAACTAAATATTCAATAACATTAGACGCACAATTATTTCATTTTTTTTTGTTTCAATAATAAATGCATTGGAAATTGTGTGGTTTTGATGTAAGTCTATTATTAATATTATTTTATAGTATACAATACAGAGTTTGTTGTACTTTTATGCTGAATATTTTGCATGTATTATGAAATATTTTTGTAAAATAAATAAAATTAGGTGTATCCCTTTACGAACGAATTTTAGCGATTTTTTATGTCTTTCTAAAAGAATTTATAAAAATGTCCTAAAAATTTGAATGAAAATTGATAATCATGTGCAATTTTGGCAGGTCTTTCGAACAGACTTTGATTCTGGCAGATTAGATTCAATTGACGTTCAATGTACGCTATTTAACGTAATTAACTAGAAATGTTCGTAAATACAGATTTTTAAAACTGGGACCTAAGTTACATCAAAGTTGCATGAAAGTTACTTCAAAGTTTGATTTTTTTTCATATTAGACAATTTTTTGTTAAATTCATGTCAAACATGGTCTCTTAAGGGATAAAAAATCTCTTTACACTTTTAACTATTACAATTATTATTTGCAATATGATAGAGAAATGATGGACGATGAAAACTATGCCAATGATCGATCAATCATAGAAAAAGTGTGTGAAAAGTTCAAAAACATTATCGTTTCTTGATTCTTGGAAGTAAATTTTCATTCTTTCAACTTATAAGTGGGTTATTTTTGTCATTATTTTTATAAATAAAAGGCCTTCTAGAAAAACAGGCATTGTATATTCAATAATGATGGAATTTATTCTAACTGAAATGTACAAGAAAAAAAAATTTACATCGTTTTGCTTTAACATTAAAAAAAATTAACATAAAATGTGAATGATCGTTTATTATTAAAATAAAATTATCTTACTTCATGTTTTAATTTGAGTGATGATGTTGATAGTACTAGAACATGCAATATTTTCATGCTTCAACAAGAAAATCTGTCATAAGTGATTTTTTTCTGCTTCTCTCTAGAATATGTATGTGGATTTTGAAGTGAAAACTTTTTTTTCTCTTTTGTTACAATTTCACTGTGGCTCTGTTTGCGTTTAGTTTTAACACACATGTATACAAATCACGCAAAAATAATTGCATTTAATTAGCCAAACAAGTAATTGAACCTAGATTTCTTCCGTATAGCAAAATATCATGTATGAATGTATGTTTGTGTGTGTTTTAATTTGCATCAAATCATAAAGATTTTCTTTTTTTCCTTATTAATATTTATACAAATCAAAGTGTATTGGACTTGTTTCGATACACATGCTTAATTTTTTTTTCTATTTCATTATCACCAGCGACGATATAACTCAATGAAATTCATTTTTTTATTTATTATTTTTATTTATACTACTTCTAGTTGATGTGCGTTCAATGAACTTGTTGTCTGCCTAGTTTAAAAACATTTATTTATTGCTGTTTTTCTAGGGCAACTAACAATGAGTAGTTTTTTTTTTGTTGTTCATTATTAGATTTTCGTTGTTTGATATGATGTTTGATTATTTTTGCTTTGTACATTTAAATTCAAATTCATAGCATTTGGGAAACATTGAACTTGGTTCTATGGGAAATTGTTGTTTGGAAAAATTCTTAAAAACTTTGATGCTTATAGAAATGTAAGCAGTAATTAACCCAAATTGACAAAGAAAAATCTTCTTTTATGAAACACAAAAATTTTCTTCAAGGAAATTCGATCAAAGAACTAATAAAAGAAAAATGTTTTAGCATGAGGCTACTCCTGTGTATCCATGATACTAACAAATAAATATTAATGAGTCAGATTTGGTCAAAAGTTTTTTCTGAATGATTATCCAATTTAAAGTCAAAGAATACAATCCAAAATAAGTGAAACTAATTAATAATTAAAATCAAAAATTAAATCTAGCTACGGTCATTCAACTTGAGTTAGAAATGAAGTACAAGAAAAATTAACAAGACTAAATCATGTTATTTTCTTCTTGTGCTCACAATACCAGAACTGATAGATTGCATGTATGGATGATTTTCCCTTTTAAAATTTAGATCCATAGTCGTTTTTCTTTTCTTTTCTATTTCTTCATTTTTATTTTATTTAATTTATAATCATGAAAGAACCATAAATAAAAATATTTAATTAATTTCTAAGAAATTGTGACTAATATTCCACACTTTTATGATTCATTTAATTGTTCCTCATATTTTTCTAGAAAAAGAACTTTTATAAAAAATATTATAATAAAAATTTAATCACAATTTGATTTCTTACATAATAATAATACTGCACCAACAAACCTCTTATTTGAATAAGTTAAGTACCTTTATAAATAATAAAAAAAATTTCAATAAAGAATTGTGGGAATATTTTCAATAGATGAACTTTTGACCTAGACTCTGTTACTTTTGTTTTGTGAGTTGTTGCCAGAATTATGCTCTTCTATGATAAAATTATGTGTTTTAACATTTATAAACGTACAATTCTTGACCTTATAGGTGCATATTGCATACCTTCTAGTCAATATATGTCCTGATTCTTTTCCTCTTTTTGCATTTCTTCGTAATTTTGCTTATAATTTTTCTTCTTTTCATAAAATACTACTTTATTCATATTATGGCCGTGGCACTGACAGACAATCTACTATTTTTTTCTTCATCTTCTATTGAAATAATAATAATAAGGTAACTTACTACAGTTTTTATTTGAAAGATGAAAAAAAGTCATATTAAAGTGGTTTATTTTTGAAAACACAAAAAAAGAGAGAAGTAAAAGAATGTAAGAATATGCAATGCAGTAATAACGATTAGATCACGATGCAATTTTCTAACAAAAAACGGTTGTTTGACCCATTTCTTTTATGTTCTCTCACTCTATAGTTGTAAATAATATTCACATTTTGTGTAGTGCTATTATAATGTGTAATTTATAGTAATAATCATTATGATGATGATAGTTGAGGGGTTTAAAAGGCACTTTTTTCAGTTCATTGAAAATAATTATGATTTCGGAAGAATATATTGGACCTCGATCTAATTGAAAAACAGCAGAAAAAATTTTCCATTAAAAATTTAACGGTTTTTTTCCAAAATTTAAAATATTTTTAAAGGTGTATGTTTAAATGATCTTCAGGTGTGAGTTTGTCTAAAATGATCTCGAGGTCTTTGCAAATGTTTAGAAATCAAGTGTTTCAATTTAAATTTTTTTAAATACATGAAAAGTTTCAATTCAAATGTGTAGTGTATTTGACATAACAAAATACAGCGCCATCGCAATTTGATGCTCAAAATCTGAACCTTTTTAATTTATATGATGTGTCGTTTTTTATCAACACCCTAAATAAAGAGCATCAAAGGCATGTGATGCAACTTTTGGTCACATGATCATAAATTTCGATTTACTAAAATTCAGTTTTACATGACACATTTTATTCATAAATTCTTAAAAAAACAGTCATATTCCTATAATTTAACAGTTAACTTATTTACTTCTATGAACTTTATAATGTTAACAGTTATGTAAAAAAAGTACACACAATAAAAGTAACATAATGTGCGATATATTATCTCATCCATTGTCTTTCTGTGTCTCACTGCTACATACCAGAACAACAATTTTCCTACAATGCACATATTAAAATAATACAGAACAGGAAATTATGTATGCTGATTATTTAAATTTGAAAATAAAAAAAAAAATGAAAATTACATTAAAGTAATGTAACAGTAATAACGGAGTGAATGTCAAGTGTGAAGCAGAGTTTAAATGTTTTTTTTTTCTCTTTTGTCTTTACGTATGGAAATGAAATGAAAAAATTACCTAATGGCATGATTTTTTGAGTCAGTAAACAATATACATTATTTAAGAGAAGAAAAAAATGTAGACAGTTATAGTGCATTCACCTTCATTTAAATACATTAGTATCACAAATCATCGACATCAAAGATTAATAATTGATTTCTTCATCATTTGCATCAAAAGACTGGTCTTTGACTTCTTTGTAAGAAAAAATATACAGTAAAAAAATTATAATCAAAATTCAAATTCTTATCACTTTCTTTTCTACAAAAAGAAAAAAAATAATGATAACTAACAAATAAAAAGTTCAATAACCTGAAATTTAAATCAGAACATGTGTCTTTATTGGCTGAGTAAAAGCTCGTTTGAGTATGAACATGAAAAAAAAATAAAGAAGACAATTAAAGAAAAGCAAAGTTAAATTTCATTCAAATACCGTTAGCACACTCACTTCCAATTTTTAAAATGAATTATTAATCAAGATAAGTGTATTCTTTTATTATTTATTATTATTTTTATTCATTATTATTATTATTTATACTTTACTCGAATTTTTTATCCAGACATCATCTAAAAATATAAATTCATTTCAAGTCGATACGAAAACGAATTTTATCATTAATTTAAAGCTGCGATCCAATGTAAAACGATTCATTAAGCATGAAAATATAAATATAGCTTTTTATTTATAATAAGAATAATGAGAAATAAAATATAAAGAAAACGAAAGAAAGAAAAAAATCAATCTCGATTTTAGAATACCGTTATCATTAAAAGAAAGAATCAAGAATTTTGGATTTGAATTGGTGTGTGTTTGGAACGAAAAGTGTGAGTTTTTTTTATTGAATTTTATGCATGGGTCTATTCCAACCTTGCCAACAATTTGTAAATGGCAGTAAAAAGACCTCGTCTTTGAAGTGGGTTGCTTTGAGCTGCGAAATATATTTTTTTTTGATAAAATCGCATATCGCGAGTATGAATTGGTCACCTCGCTTAGATGGGTAAAATATGGATGCCTTATTCACTTTTTTTTACGTTTCAAGACCACAATTGTTGGTAAAAAATATTTTGGTGGTTTCGGTCATGCAAAGTTCTTTGAATGGTAATGAAGAAAGAAAAAGCTGTAGGTAAAATTCAATTAAATTCACTTCTAATTGATTGTTCTCTTAAAAAATCGTCAAGCTGCAACCGTCGCGACGGTTTTTGAATTTTGCATAAAGCAAAGTACTGCTATCATAATATTTTTTGGCAGGACACTTGTGCAATTGAAACGGGACTGCTTTGGAAGTTTATTTTTTTTATCGTCTGCGTAGGGCTCATTTATATATTCTCCAACAGTGAAATACAAATCTTTGTCATCGTCAATCATTTGTAAATTTTTTTTATATTTTCTTTGAAAATTGGAGTGATGGTGGTGGTAATCTTGGGCTATTTTTTGCATATGTTTCTTGTTTCTGGACATGTTTTGCTTTTCTTAAATACTTTAAAAATAGTTGGGCGTTCTTTAGCTTTCACTCGGTCAGCAATATGTGGCTTTGATATGTGAATATATGCAGCTGGCCGCATATGAGTTTTTTTGACACTCTTCGCGTTTTTAAGCGTTTTATTGTGGTTTTCAATTATTGAGTTGGATACATGGTACGTAAAATCTTTATGACTTAAACTTAAACTTAAATCTTAGACTCTGGACCAGATAATTACATATGGAATATACTGTTCTAGTATCTGTATGAAAGCCTTTTCTTTGTCATATAATTTGTTTGGTGAGTTTGAGAATTTATGGGTTTTCAGTTTTATTTCTGCATTTTTCTTTATTTCAAGATAAACCTTGATCCCACTATCCTCTGAGAAATAAAAGCGTAAATAAAATCGCATCTCTTAACGAGAATCTCCTAGGTAGCCTTCTTGTATGCTGCAAGCTCTCTTTGCAGCTCTTCTTTTTCGTCGTTGCCAGTGATTTCATCCCGGTCATAATCAATCTGAAAGAAAAAAAATATGTTAGTATGGGTAAGGTTAGTATTGGAAAGGTAAGTAGTGGAAAGGTAAGTATGGGCAACGTAAGTATTGGAAAGGTAAATATTGGAAAGGTAAGTATAACTATAAAAAACATACTTACTGTTCGTTCTTGTATATGGATTCGTACATTTTCGACATTTCTGCCGCCATTTCCTCCATCTGAGCTAGTTCATTCTTGTTCTTGTTTATGTTTACCCCGTAGGTAGCACGGTGTGCGAGTATTTTTATATTATTCGTTAAGGATAAATTTTCCATTGGTTCCACAACGAGCGTCAAAAATACCTTTAAAGCGTCAAAAGTACGCTTTTATTTCTCAGAGGGTAGCTCATACGACCTTTAAATGTTCAACAATCATTTTAAATGATCTTTCAGCAAATGAACTTTCAAATATCTTATGAAAAAATCACAAATGATTCATAAACATGACAATGTCTTAATGATTCAAAAAATTCTGGAAAAAATGTAAAATAACTCACACATAGTACGTATAAAATTTACAAGAAATTTTTGATGAACAAAAAGAACCGCTATGTCTACCTAATAATTTAAACTTTTTCATGCTTATTTTTCTCATCTAAAACGTACAACTTTCATATTGTGTATAAATCATGTAGTAAAATAACAATAAATAAATAAAAGTAAAAAAAAATTAAACTGAAACACTCTCTGTATGAAATATTTGAAGTTCAATCACCTTCCGAAACTGAAATGAATATTTTTATTTTTTTGGTGATTACCTGTTTTTATTATTTTTACGCGATGTATTTTTTTATTTCAATAGTATGGTAGACATGATAAAAGTTTATTTCTTGTTTTTTACTTACTACATTAATTATATATTCAGTGTTATCTTTTTTTTTTGTTTTCGTAAGCACATTGATAGAAACTTAAATGGTGCTTAAAATAATAATTTAACATAAAGTGATAGTTTCGGCTCATTCACTTTTTTTTGTGGACCATAATTTTTTGATAATTTGATGTCATTAAAATTTGAATTTTTTTTGATTATTTGTTAATTTGATTTGAAATTCATTCAAATAAGCGCTTATCAAAAGCCGAAGAACCTTCATGATTGGTTTAAAAAAAGCACTTTGAATATGTCATGAAAAAACTATATGAAATTTCCACAACAATAAGTATAATGAAAAAAAACTTATTTTCTTCTAATCATGTATCATTTCCGCATATTTGACTTGAACTTACAACACACTTTTGCATAACCCAATGCTTCTCTTCATATATTGAAATTTATGTTTTTTCCTATTTGAATTCAAATGTGTATCATATTTATTATTATTACAACTCCATTGTAATGTAACACACTCAATCCAAGTTCATGATCGTTCATTGTGCCGTATTTACTATTATTTTTATTACTATATTTATTGTATAATAATATCAAATCAGTAATACACACACACATTTGTCTTCATACAGTCATTCAAAATGAAATGAAGCTTTTATGTTGCATGTACGAAAGAGCTTTCACCAATATATGCGTGTATAGAACTGTTCAGTGTACAAAACTTGATCGTGGAAATAATATTTTACTCTACTATGTAATATAAATCGCGGAGAAAGGTATTTTTTTATTTCGAATGTTGTAAGTACAAGTTCAAGTGTTATGTAGATTTTATTATTCTGTAATAGTAATAAAAATAATGGCGGCAGGTATTACGATGAATGTATATGGGTATGGTAATGAAAGTTATGCAATAAAGGTTTTTTAAATTGTCTTTTATGATAATTTAATTTGTATTGGAAATTGTAATTTTATTCTAAATACTAAATGAATTGAAGGTAACTAGATGAAAAAGGAGGTAGAGGTCATCAATTCATGAGAAGCCTCTTAAAGCTCAATTCATTTCAAATACATGTTATAAGAGTCCCCTCGACTCTCGGCTCTCTAGGTGGTCCGACCTAATATTAAACACTTCTCTATATTATATTATTAATTATATTTATTTAATTTATTTATTTATTTGTTCTCACTTTTACATGTTATTTCTTATTTTAATTGTTGTGTCTTACCACGATGCTGTCTCGAAACGAAGTGAAAGAGTGTTGATTAAGACTGACCTTCATCACAGCTGATTACCTCTGACAGTTCCCCACTTGGCATATTTTATCTAATTTGTATCTTGTAAACCCTGTGACCCAGGTCACAGTGCTTACAATGTTTATATCTCAATCTAATCTTTACAATCCAATCTTAAGAAATGTCCATCATCATATGATTAACTCACACTCTAAGTTGAAAATCATCCGACTGGGCTTGCTTTGCTAAATTTTTAATTTTGGATCCACCATAGCTGTCTGTGTAGAGCCCATATGCCTTGTAACTAATAATATGTAAAAGCATGTTTCAAATTTTGAGTCAGGAAGCCTGCGAATACAGTACGATGAAGTGGGTGCTTTGTATGTTTTCTCAAAATCAGTTTTCTGATGGATTCAGTAAATATTACAAATATCAAGACCTAAATGAGAAAAATAATGAAAATTGAATAGAAAGAGATTGAAAATTCCCCTAAAAAATACTAATAAATATTTTAAATATAACAACCATCAGTTAGCAGAATACTCATCCATACATTCGACGAAAAAGAAATTATTTTTAACTGTAATGTAACAGTGAATTTTGTAACCGATATTAAAAATAAATTATATCAAGATAAAAATGCAAAAAAAAAGTCACATAATAATAATGATCATGTGATTGTTGAATGTAAAATGTTTGGTTTTTCTTCTTCTTCTTCATTTATCAAATGACGACAATCGTGATCTTCATGACGCTAACTTTCAATAGCATATATGCTAAAACACGTAAATGAAAGAAAAATGAGAATAAGAAGATGAAAAAGAAATGCTTTCTTCTTGTATTTCCTAGTTTCGATAAACGCAAGTTCCAGTGACGTACCTCCAAATTCAAGACAATTACTGTGAAAATTTCAAATCATCTGGCACTGTTTGAATTAAAATCATTTAAAATTGTAATGAAATTGAAGAAATTTATAACAGTAATATAATTTATTGTGAATTTTATAAAGAAAGAAAAAAACTTGTGTAGACATAGAGGGAGAGAGAGAAAGAGAGAAAATAAATAGAATGGTAATGCGGTTAAGCAAGGTTATTGACTTATTTGTATATATGTTGCTGTTTTTTTTACACAATATTTTAATGTTTTTTTTTTTTTTTGGTATTATTGAATAATAATAAAATTGATGTGTAACATTTAAATAGGGTCGTTTTGCATGTCAAATAATTTTCGATCAGGAAATAGAAAATTACCGTTTGTTGTGTGAAAAATTACAAGAACAGTTATTTGATGTTATATGTGTGATATTTACTTGAGTAAGCTAATTTGGTGAATGACTACTAATTTCGGAAACTGTCCTTTTAAATTTTAAATGTATGAAATGTAA
>LN483430.1:310224-335938 GCA_900002565.1 Culicoides sonorensis
TGATCAATAGAATTAATATTAATAAAATGTTGAGCACTGTTCATTCTATCAATTGTCTTGTAAATAATATGTAACGCATGACAATTTTACGAATCAAATGATAGAACCATAGCAATTAAACGTCACCCCAGGTTACTTTTGGGTTGGTCGGAATAAGATGTAGAAAAAAATTGTTGACTTTTGTTTGGATAAATTGTGAATTTATAATAAACGATGATGATATAATATATTAGGAAAAAATGAATGTACAGCATGACCATTGAGACTCTTAGCTCTAAGAAAAGCGTGGCAACTTTTTTGTTCAAAATCTAAATTAAGGCTTAAGAATTAATATCAACAGTCAAATTGTCTTAAATATCAACAGATGACTCAATTGGTTTCATATTCACTTGATTAAATCTCATAAAGAAACAATCAGCTGATTCATATTTGATTTTTGATTGTATACAAGATTTATCAAAAACTTAATATTTAATATTCAATGTGATTGAACGCACGCAAATGTGCATCAAATTAATAGTCAACAATGAAATAATATGAGTCTTTTGTATTTTTTTTTTTATCTCAGAGTCATGTAAGTAAATTGAAATTATTTTAAAATCACAGTTTCTCATCAGTTGTTATCAGGAAAAGATCTACTTGAAATTTAGCATGACTTCCGACGATGATAAACCGGAAATAGATGAAAATTGGTGGAAGATTTGGAAAAATCGTCGATACATTCTCGCTATTATGGCATTTTTTGGTATGTTCAACATGTACTCGTGTCGTGTCAATATGGGAGTCGCAATTGTTGCCATGACTAAATCAACGAATGGTACATCTGATTTTACTTGGAGCTCAAAAGAGAAAGGTGCATTATTGAGTGCATTCTATTATGGTTATGTCATCACTCAGATATTAGGTGGTTTGTTAACACGTCGTATTAGTCCACATATTGTATTTGGAATTGGTACTGTGGTGCCTGGAATTCTTACTCTATTGACACCTTTTATCGCTGAAAATACACCATTTTGGATGTTACTGGCAACACGAGTACTGATGGGAATATTTCAAGGTGTTGCAGTGCCATGTCTTTTAATGTTCTGGACAATATGGGGACCTAAATTGGAGAGAGCACGCTTACATGGCATTGCGATCTCGGGAGCATTTGTTGGAATTGTCATAATATTGCCATTATCTGGATACATTGGACAGTTTTATGGATGGCAACAAATCTTCTATGTAACAGGAATTATTTGTATTGTTTGGTATATTTTATGGATCATCATTATCAAAGAAAGTCCTCAAAAAGATCCATTTATATCAGAATTTGAATTGAAATATATTCTAGCAACAATCGATTGTAAAAGTGATAAAAATCAAAAAATACCATGGATGTCAATTTTAACTTCGTTTCCAGTCTGGGCCGTTGCAATTGCTGGACTAACATGGGGATGGGGATATGTAACAGTTCTTTTCCAATTACCGCAATATTTATCTGATATCATGGACTATCAAATAAGCAAAAATGGGCTTTTATCATCGTTACCATACCTTACAATGACTTTCATGCTCCTGATTGCCGGTTATGTGGCTGATCAACTCTTGATACGGAAAATTTTGAATGTAACTCAAACGAGGAAATCCTTTATTTGCATATCGATGATCATACAAGCAGGCTTCATTCTTGCAGCAACATTTGTTAACGATTCCACTTTTAATATAATTTGCATTACATTTGGAATTGGATTTGGAGCCGTAACATATTCAGGGATTGGGGTGAATTACATCGACATTGCACCTGCATACTCTTCAATTATTGGCGGTTTCGGAAATACATTTACCACAATATCTGGGATTTTGAGTCCGTTATTAACTGGTTTCGTGGTCCAAGTAAGTAAAAAAAGGTTCAATAAAATTCCTCGTTAAAAATGTTTTTATTCATTTTAATCTTAGAGTGACAAATCAAACCGATCCGCCCTCATCACAGAATGGAGAACGATATTTTTAACAACAGCTGGAATTTATTTATTTGGATCAATATTTTATTTTTTTACTGGATCAGCTCAAGTCCAGCCATGGGCTGAAGAGAATAAAGAAAGTCAATTTTCAATTGAAATGAAAAAATCAAATGGTCGCATTAAAGAATCAAAATTTATAAATCATGCATTTGATGAAAATAAAGAAGTGTAACTTTTCCCCTTTTCTGAATAAAAAATTGGTGTAAATCAAAAAGAATTTGTGTCAATTTATGACATAACTCATCATGTCATTCGATATTTTCAAGTCTGGCTATTTGATATTCTTATGGGAATAAATTATAACGAAAATTTGATTAGAAACGGAAAATTTGAATTTAATACTTGATGTTTTCTGAGAATAAATCTAGAGAAAAATCATAACCTTGGTCAATTTTTTTTTTCTTTTAAAGTGAATTAGATGAATAATTGTTATATGTCAATAAATTACAGTTTATTAAAGTTCACATGCATGAGAATTTTCTTGTTTGACGAATTTAAATTGTTTTGTGAATAAAAATGATCAAATCAGGTAAGTCACGTGACGATTTTATTTTTTTTTTTATATAAAAAGGTCTCTTGTATGATATTCTCTTGAAAAATTTAAATTAAGTGTGATGATGAAATTTAAACTTAAAGTTTTTATATTCCAGTTAAAAAATGTATTATTGATAGCAGCATAGATAAGGGCTATGTCGAATTGGTATGATTCAGAAAATATATTTTTATGAATTTGGCCTCGTTTAGAAGTGGTGAAACGAGAATTTGCTACTTTATAGCTCCAAAAGGCCATCATACGCACAAGTTGGTACAAGTTCAGAAAGGGCAATAAATAAAAAATTCCACTGACATGAGACTATTTTAACCGAAACTAGACGCTTAAGGTACACTTTTTTGACTGTCGATTTTTTTTTGTTTAAATCCCATAACAGGTCAATTATAGTTAATAAAAAAATGTAATTCACATTACAACCAATTTCAGTACAGCTCAATAAAATCATTACTCAAATTTTATTCCGAAATACCAGTTTTTTATTGTTCCCTTTTAAAGATGACATAACTATTTTTATTTTAAATTGAGAGCCTTTAATACGAAAAAAAACATCTGTATTTACATAAATAAACAAAACAACATGAATTCACAAAATTTTTTATATGATACAAAAAAAATATTCATTCAGACGTATCCGAATTTGAGCATCTGAGAGAATGGCTTAACTTTGAATGACATCATAAATGCAATTTTTCTTAAACTCTGACCATGGTATTTAAACCTTAATTTCATTTTAATATTTAACTAAAAGTAGAGAGTTTGCGCATTTAAAAGCCATATAAAAGCTACAGAACCACTTTTCGAAAGTAGTAATCGAGTAAATTTTAACATATATGTGGATTTTATATCACGAGAGAAAAGAGAACAGTATTGTGTGAAGCCTTCAACAAGTTGTTTGATAAAAATTTAAGCGATTCAAGTTCATTTTAAAAGTTAAGCTGATAGAAAGCAGTTGTGAATATTTTAGCAAATCAAAAATAAAGAATATAATCAAAAGTGATAGTAATTTTAAAAGAAATTTAATTTTACATGAAAAAGTAAAAGTACTTTACTAATAATATATTAATTGAGTTTTGAAGAAGTCAATATTTGAATAATAAATGGAGTAAAAACAAAAAGAAAAATAAATAAAGTGGAATATTAACAAAAAATTATGAGGTAAAATTTGAATTAAATACATAGTGAAATAAAAGTAGTTTTCCTTAGAAAAATTCAAAAGTATTTGAATTCTTAAAACACAAATTGAATCAGTGCAAAAAATATCTAACAATTAACAATGCGGAACGATTTATAAAGCTTTTTTTTTGCTCTAATCCGGCATCGACAGGGTATCATTTGGATATTAAAAGTGTAATAACTTGTCATGCTAAATATGTTCAAACGAACACGAAAAAATGTAAATATAAATAAAAGTAAAACAAGTTCTTATTTAAATTATTTACACAATAAAAACACGTTTGCTAATTCTAATTTGATTAATTTTACTCATTTTTTTGAATTAAATTAACAATGAAGCTTTGCTCGATAAAGGTGAAAGGAATTTTGTTGAATGATTTTCTTAGTCAAAGATTTGACAATGGGGAAGTCAGCTGAAAATGATAATTGGAGAATTTAACCCATTATGACAAAGTGTTTGGTTAACTAATGAGAATGAAAAAAATTAAATATTCTTACTTATTCCGATTTCATTGAATCAAAGCATTCACCTATTATTTCAGAATTAGACCCTTAATTGAATGATTCACGTTCAATTCAATTACATCAATATAATTACAGTTTTCCCTGTCTACTTTGGAGTAAATGGGGGGAGAAGTCACTGCAAAGTAGAAAAATTGCAAAGTACACAACTGTCAAATTTTACTATTGAAAAGTACAGTAAACCTTTGTACTCTACAGTGCATGGGTAAAAAAGTACAGTAAAACCCTTGTATTTTCCTATGGATAGGTAAAAAATTGTCTGCAAAGTCTAAAAATTGTGTATAGAACACATTATAAAAAAAATGTCAAAATGCTTTACTTTGCAGAGTGAAATTCTGTAATTTTGAATGATTTTATTAAAATTACAATGACATTTCTTTACTTTGCAAATTGCAGAATTGTCAAATTTACCTACTGCAAAGTACAAGGTTTTGCAAAGTACAGAGGTGCAAAGTAGACAGGGAATACTGTATTATATTCATGGAATAAATCTGAGAGAATTTGATGGCAGCTCATGAATTTAGGACATGACCTAATTTTGCCAGAAAATGAGTCACTAGACTATTATTTAATACAAAAAAATGGGAAACAATTTTCGGTGACAAGTTAATTTGAGTCTTTGGATGACTTTTATATAGGGTTCAAACAAAATTCAATTTTAAGTGAAGTTTCATCACATAAAACGTTTTTTTTTCAATTTCTAGGCCATAATGGGTTAATTCTTGGAACTTTATCAAAATTCTTTCGTAAAAAGGCAAACAAAACTAAAAATTCATCTCTTGATAACCGTATGCGCTACTTGCTTGTTAATAACTAACCACTTTATATCTCTCGTAAACAACAAAATTACTTTAAAATTAAATTCCTTTATATTTACACAAGATTTACCAAATTGAGAGGTTTATAACCCATTGTTTTATTTTTATATAAATATTTACTATTTTTTCAGAGTATCATCAAAATGCTTATATGACAGTTTATTACTTGGCGAGGATTTATAACATGCATCTTTTATATCATTTATGAATGAATTACAAAGAAAATTATCTTTATTGATGTTGATATGATTAACCTTAACATTTATTTAAGAAAATAAATATTGGATATAAATTTGAGCAGTAACATGATCTAGTAACCTAAATTTTCATTTTAAAAAGGTTTTTATCCCAATTAAGTCATTTTCGTTTTTACTTTAATTAATATAAATAAAAAAAAATGGGAAATTCTAACCACTGGGCGGTTAAGAGAAGTGCATTGGGACTCGTTTCATTGAATATAATTAAGTTTTATACCGCCATTTTGAAAATAACTGCCATTTTGAAAATAACGGTCATTTTGAAAATAACGGTCATTTTGAAAATAACGGTCAATTTGAAAATAACGTCCATGTCGAAAATTTTCCGCCATTTTGAAAAACTTTCGCCATTTTAAAAAATAAAAAAAAATATTTGAAAAAATCGGACATTTTGAGCTTTTGACTGTTTTCAGGCTCTGGAGCCTAATTCGTGAGCCCAATCCCTGAGCCCAAGCCTTGAGCCTAATCTCAGAGCTAATGAGTTAAAGTTCATTTTAGTAAACTTCTCCATCCAACAAAACAAATTATCAATTTTTTTAAATTTTTAACCGTTTTTAACGGTTTTTCAGGCTTAGGAGGCTCTGGAGCGCAATCTCAAAACTAATGAGTTTAAAATCATCCTTAAGACCCCCTCTGTCTAACAAAAAAACCCGACCTCGGTCCGATGGACCATTCAGGAGTTATGAACGGATCAGGCAACCGGACAAACTGACAAACAGACTTACAGAGTGACAGCGGACAAACCGTCTGTAATAGTGCATTTTTTCTTACGAAATGCACTAAAAATATTTAAAGATTTTTCACCTGATATCTCTTCCTCTTATTTTTAATTAACGATTAAAAGTATCCGAAATTCGCATAAAAGTTTCAATTTTAAATTAATATCATGTTATTTGTTTATTACTGTGCGCTTTCTATATCGATACCTGTTGAATATAATAAATGGGTTTACTTTAAAGTTGTAATTTGATAGGAGGGTAAATAATTAGTGATTACTGTAAAGTAGATAAATCTAATATACGATGACCTTCCGTATATTGACGAAAAAAGAAAATGAGAAACCGTATATTGACGAAAAAAACATTCAAATTTAGCGTTTATTGACGAAAAATAGAAGTTCAAAAATTTATTAGAAATTTGAGTAAAATTTATACATTGACAAACCTATTTTTGCTTTGAAATAAGTACTTATGTGAAAAACATTTAAAATGCTAATATTTAGAAATGAATTTAGTGATTAAAAATGAAAATATATGAATTTTTCTTTATTTTTTATTCAAAAACGTACATAATTTAATAGACGATTTCAGCGTATATTAACTTCAAAATGACCGTCTATTAAATTATCTACGTTTTTAATGCTTATTCAAATTTTTTCCGTTACATCGTATATTACAATTATCTACGTTACAGTATTATTTTGAATGTTGGAAGGGAAAATTTTCAATGTTGAATGAAAAATTGCGGTAAAATTTATAATTTTAATCATTTTTTTCCATTTTCAGTACCGATAAAAATGATTCGACAGTTAAAAAAGACGAATCACCACCGGATATCGATAAGCCGTTTTGGAAGAAACGCAGATATACCGTGGTGCTGATGGCATTTTTTGGATTTTTCAATGTATATGCGTTGCGTGTGAATTTATCTGTGGCAATTGTTGCAATGGTTGAACAAAGACCCGTAACCTTAGCAAATGGGACAATTGTACATGAACAGTATTTTGATTGGAATTCAAAACAGCAAGGACTTGTCTTGAGCTCATTTTTCTATGGATATATTTTGACACAATTTGCTGGTGGATTTATCGCAGGGAAAGTTGGAGGACATTTGGTAGGAATTGAAATGAAATTAAATTAGGTGAATTTTATTTTATAAAATCTGAATTTAGGTTTTTGGTACTGGAATTGCCGTAACAGCGTTATTAACGTTGATTACACCACTAGCTGCCAATCTGAATTTCTATGCATTACTTGTAGTACGCATCGTTGAAGGAATATTTGAGGGTGTAACATTTCCATGCATTCATGCTGTTTGGTATTGAATATTCTTAAATTTAAACTCATAGTTATTTCAATTGAATTTTTTTATTTCATAATTTAAAGGTCAAAATGGGCACCCATGTATGAAAGATCACGTATGGCCACACTTGCATTCGCTGGAAACTATGCTGGAACTGTTGTAGCAATGCCATCGAGTGCTCTTCTCGCCTCAAAGTACGGATGGGAAAGTGTGTTCTATGTTTTTGGCACAATCGGTGTTGTTTGGTACATTTTTTGGATCATCATCGTACGAGAAAGTCCTGAGAAAGATCTTCATTGTTCGATTGAAGAACGTGATTACATTATGCATAGCTTGGGACAAAAAACTGGTGATAATCAGGTGATTAAACATCCATGGAAAGAAATTTTTACATCAACAGCTGTTTGGGCCATCGTTGCATCACACTTTTCCGAAAATTGGGGATTTTATACCCTATTGACACAGTTACCAACGTTTTTGAAAGGTGAGATGATAAATTGGATTTTATTAAATGAAATTTCATTTTGTTTATTTCCAGACACTCTTCATTTCCATTTGGAGAAAAGTGGATTTGTATCTGCTTTGCCATACTTAACAATGGGCATCCTCCTTGGTGTATCCGGATATTTGGCTGATTGGGCTCAAATTAAAGGCTATCTCACAACTTCACAAGTACGACGTTACTTTAATTGTGGTGCATTTTTGGCACAAACTCTCTTCATGATGTTAGCTGCATACCTTCTCCATCCAGTCGGAAGCGTAATTTGCATCGTAATTGCAGTGGGTTTGGGTGCATTTGCATGGAGTGGTTTTGCTGTCAATCATTTGGATGTAGCTCCAAATCATGCTTCAATATTAATGGGGATCTCAAATACTTTTGCAACAATTCCAGGCATTTTAAGTCCATTGATAACGGGATTTATTGTACAGACTAAGGCAGAAGAAGAATGGAAAATTGTATTTTATCTCTCAGCCAGCATTTATTGCATTGGATGTGTAATTTATTGGTTTTGGGCTTCTGGTGAAGTTCAACCATGGGCCGTCCAAAGTCATTCCCTTGATGCTAAAACAGATGATTCGTCTAAAAATAATACAAACACCTACAGTTATACAAATGAAGCAGTTGAGATGAAAGAATAGTATTATTTGTGTTAAAAAAAAAATAAAAATTAATTAAAGCAAGAATTATAATTATCATGTTAAAAATAAAATATTTTAATCAAGAATTCTGTTGTAATTATTCACATTACCTTTTTCATACAGTGTATCAAAAGAGATTTTTATCCCCACACACAATACAAATCATGATGATGATGATGATGAAACGTCCTTGCTAGGTGAACTAGTTGTTCTTTTTTTTACACCAACCATTGCATATCAAATATAATTTATGTATTTCATGTCACCAACACTTTCAGTACATGCATTATTCTGCGATTTTTTTATTATTATTTATAATTTGCATCAAATTACTTGACACTCTTGTAACAGTTTTATTAGAATATTATGCAATTTAAATAAATTTATGGTTATATTGTAATGGGATTACAAAGTAATAAGTCATCTTAAAAAGGATTCATAACAATGAATGAATAAGTATGAAAATAAAATATAAATGCACTTTTAAACATTTTTGACCAGAGATGGACCAGCAATTGATCGGACCATGGGTCTTTTTATAGACTGTCAGACCAGGGTATAGATAGGGTGTTTCAGGATATTCCTCAAAAGTTGTGATAAAAGCTTTGAGACCTGGACAAGTTTTTCTAAGCATTTTTGCTCTTTAAGAAAAAAATTTCGCTACCCAGTCCTGTCATCTAACTCAATTGTTTTAAAAATTTCATCATTCAACTTCAATTTATCCAAAGAGCAAAGAAGACAAATACACGTAAATGTCCTTGAATCTATTTTTAATTCACTTTCATTGCATACCATCCCAAAACCTGGACTTGAACTTGTATCAAGTTGCTCAGCTGATGCATCCACCCAATTAACGATTTTTAATGCTCAACATGCAAGTAATTGAACACATAAATTCCTGTTTAATTTTTATTATTGTATTTTTTTTTCTTATCTCAAAAACAAAAAATGTATTGAATTTAATTATAATAAAAATGGGAAGTTCTAACCACTGGGCGGTTTAGAAAAGTGCATTTCGGTGGAACCCGTTTAAATGAATATAATTAATTTTGAAAATAACCGCCATTTTGAAAATAACCACTATTTTGAATATAACTGCCATTTTGAAAAAAAACTCGGCATTTTGAAATTTAATTAAAAAAATCTGCTATTTTGAAAAAATTTAAAAAATCGAGCATTTTGGGCTATTTACCGTTTTCAGGCTCTGGAGCCTAATTTCAGAGCCCAATCCCTGAGTCCAATCTTTGAGCCTAATCTTAAAGCCAATTCATTTTAATAAACTTCTCCATCCAACCAAACCAATTAGCAATTTTTTAAAATTTTTAACCGTTTTAAACGGTTTTTAAGGCTTTGGAGGCTCTGGAGCCCAATCCTTGAGCTCAATCTCAAAACTAATGAGTTATAAATCATCCTTAAGACCTCCTCTGTCTAACAAAAAAAAACCCGACCTCGCTCCGATGGACCATTCCAGAGTTATGAATAGCTATCAGTGTTAGAGTGACGGTGGACAAACCGTCTGTAATAGTGCATTTTTTCTTACGAAATGCACTAAAAATGTGATACGATGCAGAAGCTTGTTTTCTTCTTAGTTTTATTTATGTACCTAGACAAGTTTTATAAATAATGAAAGAGAAGTAAGTGATCTGATTAGCACAAAAGAAGAAAAACAACATTAATTTAATTGAAGATACTCGGATTGTTCTGAATCACTTTCAATTTTTATGTAGAGCACACGGAATGAGATTTTATGTTGAAACTGGTTTCAATTCAATATTAAGTATCAAAAATGAAATTGAAATTGAGAGAAATAGGTAATTTGTTCCGTAAGTGTAACAATAAATGGTCAAGTATTTGTATTGCATTATATCTTCAAGGTCATTTGAGCATCGTAGACTAGACCAACGACCAGGAAAAACTAGTATTGGTTGTGTCTATAAAGTGTACAATGGGCGTTTTGTGTATACGCGAAAAACAACACATTGTTTTGTAAAACCGTTGTAAAGAAAAAAAAATTGTATGAAGCCACGCCAGAAAACTACTAGAAACATTATGGATACTATATAAGCAAATGAAATTTTTTCAAGTGTATCAGTCTTCTTCAAGCATCCAAATAGCGAGTACTGAAAAATATCAGCAGCGCTTTTTAAAAAAATAATAATTGAATCAAAATGAAATTCTTCATTGTTTTATCAAGTTTATTGGCTTTGACATTAGCCAAACCAAGTATTTTATATACTCAACCCGCAACTGTCTATGCAGGTGCACCTCTATTGAGTCAATATCACTCACAAGACTCTCTCGGTCAATACACATACGGATATGCCGGTGGTCCATCAGCCAAAAATGAAGTTCGTTCATTAGATGGTGTTACACGTGGCTCATACAGCTATGTTGATCCTGAAGGTAAATTACAAACTGTTGCATACACTGCTGATGCCTTGACTGGTTTCCGTGTTGCTGCATCCAACTTACCTGAAGCACCAAAAGACTTGAATGTTGCCCCTGAACCAGTCAAAGACACACCTGAAGTTGTCAAAGCTCGTGCTGAACATTTGGCTATCGTTGAACAAGGTGGAGTTGCTCCATTACCTGTAGTACGTGCTGCTGTCCCAGAATTGGAACCCGTCAAAGAAACTGAAGAAGTTGCTGCAGCTCGTGATGCCCACTTGAAAGCAATTGAAGAAGCAAAAATGGCTAAAGGACCAATTGTCCCAGAAGCTCCCGAATTGAAACCAATTGAAGAAACCCCAGAAGTTAAAATGGCCCGTGAAGAACATTTGAAATCTGTTGAAAATGCCAAACTTCGTAATGCTGCCATTGAATCTGTTCAAGATATCCGTCTTATCTCAACTGGTCTTCCAGTCACTCGTCTAGCTGTTGCTCAACCAACTCTCATCAGATCTGACCCAATTGTTACCAAGATCGAAGCTCCAGTTGCACGTATTGAAGCTGCTCCAATTGTCACCAAAATCGAAAGTGCTCCAATCCAAACTATCCGTCTTGCTCAACCAGCCACCATCCAAACTGTTGTCCCATCAACACGTTTCTTTGAATACAAAACTGCTGAAGCCCCATACGCATACAACTGGAATATTGCCGCACCAGACTACAACACACAAACAATTGTCAATGCCGGTATCCCAACTGGATACACAATCCTCGATAATGGCCGATTGATCCGTTCAGTCAAAAATGAATAGATTTCATTTGTGTTGAGATAAAATGATCTGTTGTAAAATTTATTCCAAAATTTTTATATTGCAGATGACAATGCAACGAATCAAATAAAAGTCTGATTTTTTTATAAAATATATAAAAAAAAAATTATTTTTGTTTCAATTTTAGTCCTCACATCACGATCTTAATCGATTTCCTGATCCGATCAGATAAAAAATGTATTTTAATTTACAATATTATTGTAATTACAATAAGTGTGTACCAGAACAAGTAGATTATGATTAAAACAAAATGTTAAGTGATTTGAAACTGGTTCAACAAGGAATGTCATATTTGGTTTGAAAAGAGATTGACGCCTTTAATTAAAATATAATAGTATCTTGTCTTGTTTAAATTCTTGTTCAATCGTTTTGCACATTTAAAAAAATTAAAAATTAAACCGATCACTCTCCGTCTTCGTATTCCATTGATTTATTTTCATATCCACCTATATCGCCAGTCTTTTTGTTGCTTTTTTCTACTTCAACGTGATCTCCATCTGTCTTTTTCTCGATTGCCCATGGCTGGAGATTGCCACTACAGAAGAACCAGTACACCACACAACCAACCAGATAAATTGAAGCTGAAATTATAAAGACAATTTTCCATTGACTGTCTAATTTATCTTGTTCAAGTGGATTAAGTGGATCTGCTGTCACAATAAAACCAGTTAACATTGGTGAAATTATACCAGGTAATGTCTAGAAAATTCAAAATTAATATTAAAATTTAAAAGGAATCTAAATTAAGAATTACCGCAAATGTATTTGTGATTCCCATTATTACAGCTGCATGATTAGGAGCCAAATCAAGTGCATTAACTAGGAATTTACATGATGAAAATAAAATGTAAAGGGATTACAGAAATTGTAGTTTCTTACCAGCAAATCCTGAAATTGAAAATGCTCCCAATCCAACTCCAAATACGAGACATGTGATGATGGCAGCTGGATTCGTTAAATAACCGGCACTCATCATGAAAACGGTTTGGGCGAGAAATCCACCACAATTGAAGAATCGTCGGACATTTGTAACACTCAGGATGTCCCTTGTAATGAGAAAATCAGCTAAATATCCTGTAGGAGCAAGTAAAATTCCCATTGTTAAATATGGGAGACTTGATGTGAATCCTGCTTTGGCTAATTCGTATCCTATCACATCTGAAATGAAAATAATTTTTATTGTTAAAACTGTTTAAAAGTAATTTTTTGATGGATTACCATTCAAGAATGTCGGAAGTTGAGTCAAAAGTGTGTAATAACCCCAATTTTCTGAAAAGTGTGCAAAAATAATGGCCCACACAGCAGTTGATAACCAAATACTTTTCCACGGTGTGGGAGGATGCGACTTATGAGCCGTATCACGACCCAAACTTTGCTGTATATAATTCCGTTCTTTTTCTGTAATGTAAGGATCCTTATCAGGACTTTCCCGAATCAAGATCAACCAGATAATGTACCAAAAGACACCAATTCCACCAAAAACATAGAAAATCGATTCCCATCCAAGTGCTTCTCCCAAAATCCCCGACAAGGGCATACTGATAACTGTTCCAATGTAATTCCCGGCAAATGCGATACTATTCATTCGGGTACGTTCCAGAGGTGGAGCCCATTTTGATAACATGCTATGTAAACAAGGAAATGTAACACCTTCAAAAATACCCTCAATTATGCGGATTGTAACAAGTGCGGCAAAGTTACGGGCGATCAATGGTGTTAAGAGAGTCAAAACAGCAGTTACTGCAATTCCAATTCCATATACGATATGAGCACTAATATATCGGGTGATCACACCCCCTAATACTTGTGTCAGAATATAGCCATAGAAAAAGGATGACAAAATAATGCCTTGTTGTGATTTTGAATAATCAATGTCAGGTGCCAGGTAAATTGTTCCATTGGCATGCGTTTTATTGACTTCTTGTGTCATTGCAACAATTCCAACTTAATGAAAAATTATGTTTTTTATACATTAATGAAAGTGTAAAGTTTAAAATTATACCTGATAAATTCACTCTCAGACTGTATGCATTGGCAAATCCAAAGAAACACATGATAATGAGAACATATCGTCGTTTCGTCCAAAATTTCCATAGATCTGTGTCAGGTGGAAGACTAACATAAAAAGGAAATAATAGGGAGACAATTAGTCTACATACGTAATCCGATTTTAAGGTAATTCCGATATAATTTTATTTTCAATGGATTTCTTATCAATTTAATGATTAATTTCAATGGTGTGCAAAAAAATATTGATAATGCAACCGAAAATGGAGGAATTTTGATATGACTTTGATGTAATAGCCAATTGACGATATCAATATTACTTAATTTATTCGTAAATAATTTGGAATTTTTCACTTTTCATTTTCACTTTCATGGTTATGAATTAAAATACTAATTGTTAACAGAGATTATTTTGAAGAGTTATGTGATGTAACGAGATTTTTCGAATTAGGTCGATAAAAAAAGTTGGGGTTTACATATCCAAAAATTCGTTTCCCGCAACTCAAATGGGTGCTTGCGAAGTCGATATAAAAGGCACTATGGAAGCTTGAATAGCCGTCCTGTATCTTAAATATGAAATACCACGTAAATTTTCTTAATTTATCTAAGGATCACAAAAAATAATAATATAAGTCAATGTTCAGTGAATTTTGCAAACGTGACACTCGTCCGTTTCAGGGTAAGATTCAGAGATCTTCTGAATATGATGACCCAAAAATCTTTTAGCACCGAATTTTCAATAATTTAAAGCGAATGTTAATTAACAGAAAACAAGGCTTATCTTAATATTTATTATAAAATTTAATTGTGTTCAATTCAAGTCGTGTGTCAAATACAAATTTATTATAATCTATGCATTTGTATATTCATATTTGACACTGAACACACACCTCCTCAAAACTGATGTGATAACGGTCAACAATAGATTTATTATATAGCGCCAAATTATTCAATAATAAACTTAACTTAATCAAATTGTTATCTAATCTTAGTATTTCCATTTTTTAATTAAAAATATTTTCCACAATAAATTTCTGTCAATTCTGATATCAAGACTAAATTTTGAAATTTACCTTTCATTTTTTTGACTTAAATTTGTCATGTCTCTATGTGTGAATTTCCGTATGTTTTTCAAATTTCAATTCAAGTTCACTTAAATTTATTTTTATTATCACAGCAACACTGATGTTTTATGTTCTAAGGTAGTTGCAATTCTGGCGGTGTAATATGATGATAATAGTTAACAATAGATTAGTTAGACACTTTAATGCATTTCATCTTGTGATTCACTTCATGGGCAAATTTTATACAATTTATACCTATAATGAAGACAATAATTTAGTATTATTACAAAATATTTAAGAATGTGTCGTTTAATCATCATAATTTTAACGAAATTAATCGAAATATGAAATTTAAGTCAAAATAAATAGAATTTTTAGTCGGACAAGGTTGCATTGCTTTAGAAGGACCCTAAAACTGAAATAAATTCAAAAACGTTTTTTTTTGCTCTCAGACCCAAGTTCATTTGATATGGAATTTTAATGATTTCAATTCATATTGGGTGTGAAAATCCCGATATGTCCAAAATTTAATATCAATTAATCCGAGTTAAGACTTTATTTTGATTAATTTATCTAAAAACGATTTTTTTATTGGTCGCTTCATGATTCTGTAATCACTCAATTGAAACAAACAAATTATTCTAATTTAATGTTGGATTAAAATGTAAAACATTGAAGTAGGTGATCGTGAACGATTTAAACGAGCGCATTTCCAGAGATTCAATTCGCCAAATTTATGAATCTTTTATCCGAAAAATGATAATGAAAATTTTTAATTTTTGTATACAAGTTTTTCATACAAGCTCATTGTAAAATAGTGGTATAGACAGACAGACCATCATATGGTGCAAGGACCTTAATTCCTTCATTTTCATTCAAATAGTCGGTAAATACAATAAAAATCTATTGTAACCAAAAAAGCGTTCAAAATTATATTTTAAATATGTATGTTAAAATTTTTGTCATTATTTTTAAATATTTAATGATAACATACGTTTCACTTAATTAGCGTTGTAAAAAAATACTGTTTTTATTATTATTTTTATGATAATTCACACCTTGACTGCCAAAAAGTAATTGATTAAATATTGAATTAGCAGTAAATTATATGAAATTATCGGTGATTATCGTTCTTTTGTTTAGATAATCTGTAAATTTTATCAGTTCATTATCATTTTTTTAATCAATGAAATCAAAATGCTTCATTCACAGAAAAAGTTGATCAGTTATGTTTACTTGACCATTGTGAATGTGCAGGAATGGCAAAAATTACAGTTTTTTTTTTTATTGTACTGTATTGCAGAATTTTTTATAGAATTAGGTACTTAAAGAGCAAATCTGAAAACTCTGTTTTATCTTACGAAATTTGATCTGTAAGCCAAAAATCATTACATAAACGCAAACTGCTTGAAGATGGATCTGTTTTTATAAATTTTTGGATTTCGTTCATGATGAGAAGAATTTTTTTCTTTTTATATATTTGAGTGATACTTAAATCAAAGCCTTAAAATTTTGACATGTCTTAATCAGGCTTATTTGCAATGATTTTTGAATAAAAATCATAGTTAAAAATGAAATATAAAATGAATTATTCGTAAACAAATTTAAAAAAAATAGTAACGTTTTTTTTATCAGAACAAAGTTTGAAATTTTAACAACTCTGGCAATATGTCATCTGTCAAAATCCAAACAACACAGGCAAACAACACAAATACAATTGGGAGTCCCATTTTAATTTTAATGCAAAAATGTTTAAGAACCGCCTGAAATAAATTCATAAAAGTAATTAAATTGTGTGACAGAGTACCTAGCTGAATTTTATCCAAAACAAAAAGTGTATTTCGGACACGAAATGGAACAAGAAACTTCGGAGATTGCCGAAGCAAAAGCGATTCCAAATGTCAAAATTGAACAAATTAATACAAATGGCGAGGTAAATAAATAATAGAGTTTATAATTCTAGACTCTTATTCACAAGTTCAATTGTAATGTGAAATGTAAAAATAAAAGTTTAAAAGTGCATTTGTGAAATGTAAGTGAAATTGAAAGTCGAAAAACTTTCACTTGGCTTTTGTTTGGGATCCATTTTGGAAAATCTTTTTTCTTCCAATTTATTACACTTCAGTATAGAACGAATATTGCAAATGCCAAATCAGCTAAATACTATGCGCAGACCAGTTTATATATGTTGTTATCAATAATTTTGATCAGTTGTTTTTAAATTTTTTTTCAAAAATTTGTGTAGATTTCTTTAGCCAAGGTTCAAATGTCATTAATTATTATATTCTTGTCTGTAGATAGAAATGTGTGTCATATCATTTAAATTTTGTGTTTATTTATTTTTCAGGCATCCGTAAATCGAACAACAGCTCGACTTGTGACCACAGACGCAAATGGCGAGAATACAGTAGTTTCGATGCCCGTAACAGTGCCCGTCAACTCTCTTTTGGGAGGGGCTGCATTCAGCGTACTTACCTCGGACCAAATACAACATTTCAAACCAATGATATGCGTAGACAACAACGGTTTCTTATCAAGCAACAATATTAATGTAGTAGGTGACATAACAAATGCCGGAGATTTAAAGGCAACACATATCGTTATACAGCAACAGCAACAACAACAACCAAATGATAACTCATCGACACAGGACAACAATTTGTCTGGAAGTCA
The DNA here is from genome assembly GCA_900002565.1 of Culicoides sonorensis. Taxonomy (NCBI): domain Eukaryota; kingdom Metazoa; phylum Arthropoda; class Insecta; order Diptera; family Ceratopogonidae; genus Culicoides; species Culicoides sonorensis. Next base: position 327,675 of record LN483430.1, read on the forward strand.
TGATGGTGGTGGATCAAATCAAATGGTGCTCACTCAAACGGGAGGTGGCAATCAAACGGGTTCACATCAAAACCTAAATTGGCAAAATGCAGATCCAATGCAGATGGATGTGTTGCCTGTACGATGTAAAACAACGACAGCTGAACTCTACAAATCTCGATTAGGGTCTGGAGGACGTGGTCGATGCATTCGACATAAGGATAACTGGTATACACCTAGTGAATTTGAGAATTTGTGTGGACGTGGCTCAAGTAAAGACTGGAAACGGTCAATTCGGTATGGTGGACGAAGTTTGCAAGCTTTAATAGATGACGGAGTTCTTACACCACATGCTACAAGTTGTACTTGTTCAGCTTGTTGTGACGATGATTCAAGTAAGTATTCACATTTTCAAAGAGAAAGTTTAAATTTTATTTAAAACTTAATTGTTATAGCTGCAAGTGGTCCTGTTCGACTTTTCACTCCTTATAAGCGACGAAGACGGAACCAAGACTCACAACAGCAACAACAACAACAAACGCAGCAACAACAAACCCAACAACAACATCAAGCCACCCAACAAATACAAATCACTAATAGTGTACAACAACAACAACCGACGCAACACCACCAGCACACTCAACAAATCCAAATACACCAAACTACAATTCAGAGTCCTAGTGATCCCAAAAAGAAGAAAATTATTACCACGAAACAGCAACAAGTTCATCAACACAATCAACAGCAGCAGCAACAGCAACAAATACAACAACAGGAATTTACTACAGCTAATACGACAACGCAACAAACAAATCATACTGCTACTACTGCGATAATCCAAACAATTGATGGGCATCATGTTGATTTGAATAATTTGGCAACTAAGGATGATGCATGGCAGACAATAACAGATGGTTTGGATACGAGCTCCGAGTATGTGGATCAAACAGTACAATGTAAGATAATTTTTTCGATAAAATTTATATATTGAATTGATGTAATTTTTTTCTCGAATTTTAATAGTGATGGCAGAAGCGAATGTCCCACTGGATCGTCTTAAGAGTTTGTGTTCCCAAATGATCAAGATAACGAATGAGGTAAAGCGATATCTCGCCGAATCAAAAGAAATTCACGCGCGACAAATTGAACGACTGCAGCGAGAACGAGACGCTGCAATATTAGCTGCAACTCAATTAGATGATCCAAATAGTATAGCAAATCAGCCAGGTGCAGAAATTCCAAATAAAAGAGTAAGAAATTTATTTTTTTATTTTAATTATTATTAATTATTAAAATCTTTCTTTTCACAAAGTGTGCAAACTGTAATCGTGAAGCATTAGCCGAATGCTCACTGTGTCGTCGGACACCCTATTGCTCAACATTTTGTCAACGCAAGGACTGGATTACACATCAAAATGAATGTGCACGCAGTGCGCCAGAGCCAACGCAACAAATTATGTTAATAGTGAATGATGATGCATAGTCTACACCAACGTACCAAGATCAGGCACAACAACGTCAACCATCCCAAATTTTATATACAACAAGTAGGGGCCACTTTTTATTTGACACATAAAAAAAAATCAATGACCCCTAAAATACTTAAACATGAAAAAAGCCATGCCCTTTAAAAATACACCTCTTAACGTAACGTAACGTAAAATTGTTGCAATATAACGATTAAACATAAAATATCCCCTAAACAAAAAAGAAGAAAAATAAAAATAACAAATGTTTTTTTACCGTAATTTTAGAAGTACTCAAATATAAGGAAAGAAAATTAAAATAATTTTAATAACTTTAGTTTTTATTATTAAATTAAGAAGTGAATGAAAAATAAATAAATTAAGGATCGTAAGTTTAATGTAGAGAATCGAAAATTTTATATTTAAATGTGTATGAATTGTAAAATAAAACCCCTAAACTCCTTTTTAAGGTATTAGGAAATTAAAGCAAAATAAATTACTAACAACAGGAAAGAACAAGAAAAATTTAGTGGAAATGTGTAAAAAACTGTTTAAATGTTAAAATTAAAGTTCTAAATATTATTATTTTTTTTTTTTAAATAAATGTTTGTTTTAAATAAAATGTCAATTTATGGCCAGAAAGAAAGAGATATGGCGATAAAAATAAGGAATTCCTGTTAAAAAAGGCCTAAAAAATTCATAAAAGGTCTTGAAAATTTTAAATTCCATTCATCATCCTATTTTTATGTTATTTTTTAATAATAAAGGCCATTCCAAATAATTTTTACGTTATTTGTCATTTTTTTCAAAATAAAAATTAAATAAGTAATATTCTTTTTCTAAAAAAATCTTTAATAAATTCACAAAGGTCTGGAAAATTAATCATTTGTTTTTTTAATTTTATAATAAAATTTAAGAACGGATCCAAGATGTGGCCAAACAAGGGGACATAAAAACTAGAAATTATTTGGATTAGCCATAAAATTATGTTCTTTTTTAAATTTCATTTCATTTTATCGATTTAATGAATCAATCAACGCAAAATAAATAAATCTGAAAAATATTAAGTGTAAATGTGAAATAATTAACATTAATAGATAATACCTACTTATATAAGAAGGACTTAAGCTCTAGGAATACTATTATTATAGGAATTAATATAACAAAAAAAAGATGAACCAAGAAATCTGTAAAAAATTAAAAAAAAATAAAAGCTAAGAAGAACAATGTCAGAAAAAAAATCAAAATGACTTTATTTTACTGTACAAACTAATCAACTAACAAAATTTCAATTCATTTCCATTGAAGCACCTTCCTGGAGTTTTTTCAACTGTTCCTGGAAAAAATCTTTTCTCGCGGTGAATGGCATCATCCTCTGTCTTACAAGGAAATTGACATTTCCACCTGATGAGTAAAGTGAATAATCTCCAGTGATTTCTCTCAGTGCAATATTTCGTTGAAGAATTTTATCGTAATATCTGACACCGGCATCCACCATCTCCTTACCCATTGTTGCAATTTCTTTATCAATCCTTGAATCGTGATAAATTTGTGTTGCATCTGTGGCAAAGCAATAATTTCCAATCATAAAAACACCAACTAAAGAATACATTACAAGTCGCAGTGATAATGGACGTTGAAATAACTTCAATTTTGTGTTTATGTAATGTGATAATCCGTATGCTGTGAAAAGAGTCATGACTGGATAAAAGCAATTGAGTGGCCATTCCCATGTACGAAGAGCAAGAATTTCCCTTAACATTGCGAAAATTTGCTCATCTTCTGTTAACACTAAGGACTGTTCAATTTTCTTTCCACCTTCTGTACTCCATGGAATCGGCTTATTATGCATGACTATCGCTCCTTTTGGAATATCATTCGCTGTCTCGTAATTAAAGTTATCCGGAATACCAACATATGAGCCCCATATTGAATGTTTAGATCCGAAATGACGTGGTTCCATACCGAAAACACAAAACATCTTAGAACGACTTCGTTCCAACTCTGACATGTCCTTGACCATATTGAGGGCTTTCTCGAAACGTTGATGCACTTTATCTGTCAACTTTTTTTCTATACCGAATCTGTGTTAAAATTTGTAATTGTTAGTCTTGAAAAATTTGAGATAAAATAAATTACAAGGATTTACTTGTAGCATGTGGCAAATTCCCGGTACTTTTCAATTCCAACTGAATGTGGAGCCCATCGTGATACAAAAATGCCGATACCTATTTTTTTTATTATCAGACGATTGAATGAAGATTGATTTTCATTAACATTTCAAGCTAAAATTACGATGAGATTTAACATACCAACAGTTGAAACACAATAAAGAGATGCCATGCGTCCTCTTTCAGTAGCCAGATACTTTAACATCTTCTGAAAACGAGACATTTTGTAGGAAAATTTTATTGTTATGATTTTTCTTCAACTTGTATGTTTTTAATTTAGGGTTGCATATGAGTGTATGTGAGTGTTAGGTATAAGTCACTCAATTTAATTACGATTCGAATATTTGAATTCAAATTAAGCTTTGCATTACTGGTCATTAGTGTCAAAAATCTGTCCAATCTGTCAAAATACATGCAGGGGTAAGAAAAATCAGGGTGGAAAAATTTCATTTATCAAAATACACACGTACACACACACATATCCATATACACATAATTTCCACACATTGTAGCAACACCAACTAACATATAGTAAAAATTTAGAGTTAGTGGTCGTCGCCATGTTTGTCGTGAAATTCACTTGCATATTTTAGTCTTACTATTTATAAGATAATAAATAAACAAAATATTTATCCATTAATTTTTGCCTTTGAGTGAAAAAGAAATACCTTATTTTCATTTTTACTGTGTAAAATATTTAAAATGTAAAACAAAATCGTGATTGAAAATTAACAACAAAAAAAAATTATACATATAATAAAATAAACGCGCTTGCACTTTTTTTCCAACATAATAATATTACATATTAAAATAAATAACAAAATAAAGAAAAAATACATTCTCCTCTTACTTGTAACATTTAAACATATATTATTGAAATAATAATAATACTAAACTAAAATTATAATAAAAAAAATAATAAAATTATACTCAATTTTCACAAACATACACACATATGAATGATGATGAAAAGAAAATTGTAAGGATAATTCAAATTCCTCATATTTTTGTGTTTATTTTCCTTCAAATTATAATTTATTGAATGTTTACTCAAATGTTTTACAAATTTAAACATAAAATATTAAAATACAAAACCAGAAAAGCAACATAATACAAAAAATAAATGAAATCTCATCAAATTTTGCTTGGAAAAATTAACATTATATACATATGTTTATGTGTGTGTATATATGATAAAAGAAAACTGTCGATATAGAAAAAGTAAAATAAAAAAATTAAATAAATATAAAAAAAATGACCCAACAGTGATATTACATTTAAATGTATTATATGTTTATTATTAAAATTAATAATGATAACAATAATATTAAAAAATAAACATTAAACAAATATATTTCATCATTATTCTTGCCAAGAACTCGCAATGATAAAAAAAAATTGAATTAAAAAGTGAATATTATTAGTTAATAATAATAATAGAAAAATACAAAAAAAAATAACATTGCCATAAATTTAAACATTTATTCGAATAATAATAGTAAATTGTCGTCATCGTGTATAATTATAAGATTAAAAGTGTATTTATTTAAACATAATAATAAAAAAAAAATAGCTTCAATGAAATAAAAAAAAAATCATCATTTATCGGTTTTGCTGTTTAATTGGATATGAAATAGTAAAATAATTGTAATAATAATGTTTAAAAAATAAAAAAAAAATATATAATATTGCTAAATATTATTATAATAATAGTTGAAAAAATATGATAAACAAAAGAAGATTATAAAAATTGGAATAATTAAAATGGAAATCGGGAAAGTTGCAGAAAAAATGTTGAATCTATTATGAAGAATATTTTTTGTGCACGTGTAAGATTTTTTTTATATACTTTCAATTTTTATTAATATTAAATTAAAGTTAAAATGTGTAAATATCATATAATGTTATACTATTGTTATTATCATTATCCGGTTTCTCTTTTATCATTTTTGTATCAAAACTAAAATAAAATAATAGTATTCTTTTTTTTTCAATAGTAATTATACAATGAAATAAAATTATACCGTAAAAAGGATACGTACGTGTGTATATTTGTGTACACATACATTGTATATGATTATATAGTTTTACATCCATTCATAAAACAATATTATTTAGTGTTTATTTTAAATTTTACAACATAAAATCGGATATGATATGACACTTGAGTGTCTTGTGGATCAACAAGAAATTGCATCATAATTATAATTATGTGATATTTATAAATTGTTTATTTTTCCAGTTCATTATTCACAGTTTTGTGTGTGTGTGTATGTTGCAAATTGCCCACCATTTTCCCTGTGTACGCTGAATGAATGGATGTTGTTGTTGTTGTTTTTTCATGTATAAAAAAATCCTAGTGAATGGCATACGTGTAGAAATCAATACTCTTTCGTTTTTTTTGTTTGTAGTATTTATGTGGGAATATGAGTATGAAATTTGTACGTTTATAATAAAAAAAATAATAATAATCAAAGTGAAATGTTATATATTTATTGTAAGGGTAACATGTTATATTTTTTATTATTATTAGTATGCGATATGTGTTGTGTAAACGGAAGAAGTATATTTATATTATTCGTTACTTTTTTGGAACTTAAGTTCTGGTTTAAGGATTTCTTCAAGCAGGGAGTTTCTCAATAAGAAATTATGTGTTGATTAATTATCCGCGTGCCAAATGTCAGACTGTGTACGCAGATAAAGTTTGACAGTTAGTTTTGTATACTATACAATGATATACATACGGAAACATCAAAAATTCTGTTTGTAAATAGAGATTGTCAAACTTTCACTTGCATAGGTGCATACAAACTCTAGAAAAATGACAGTTGGGTTGAAATAAATGTCAAGTGGTTGAGAGGCAAAGACTTGACAAATGACAGATCGATTGGAATTAGACGTTCATAGATGCATACTTCATCGCTTTACGAATTACAGATCGATCGAACTAGTTCAGGCTCTAAGCAGGTTAAATTTGACAATTATTTTTTGTATCGATATACATACGGAAATGACAAGAATCTTGTACGTAAACATTGATTGTCAAACTTTTACCATTCTGACCTAGTAACGGCTTAAGTCCATAACACAGAATTCATTTTGACGTAAACAATTTTTGAAGTTTCCGTATGTGTATTTATACAAAATTAGCTGTCAAGTTTTATCTGCTTACCCAGAAATGTCAAATGGCTCAAGGACGGAATATATTGCATACATTTAGTTGTTTAGAATAATTTAAGATTTCAATAGATTTCTCAACTTAATTCATTAATATTAAATTAACAGTTTTCTCTTTTGCCCTTTTCAGCCTGAAAAATCTTCATAAAAAATCGAGTTTGAAAGCAAAAAGAAAAAATTCTCAACAAAATATTAACAAATAAGAAAAGAAAGTATTACTAATAACAAAAATTTCGCGGTATGGTTATGATGGCTTCCACACAAGAAGAACAAGATCGTAAAATTGTTCTTGAATTCATACATTTGTTGGAAAAATCAAAACAACTATTTAATGGGTTAAGGTAAATCATAATTTACAAATGCCTTCATTAAACTTTAACAACTTGATCTTTTTCTTTCAGGGACTTGCCTCAATATGGCCACCGACAATGGCAGGCATATTTTGGTCGTACATTTGATGTATACACAAAACTATGGAAGTTCCAACAACAACACAGAATGGTGCTGGACTCACAATATGGATTAAAACGATGGCAAATCGGTGAAGTAGCAAGTAAAATAGGGCAACTTTATTATCATTATTAGTAAGATTACTTAAAATTATTTTTAACTTTTATGATATTAAACAATAAAAATTAATTTCAGTTTAAGAACTAGCGAAACAAATTATTTAAATGAAGCGTATTCTTTCTATGCGGCCATCCGTGGACGAGCTTACTATTCTAGAGCCAATAAAGAGGATAGACCCGATCTTATGGTGAAAAAATTACGTTATTATGCGAGGTTCATTGTTGTTTGTCTGCTCCTCAAAAAAATGAAACTTGTGAGAGAACTTGTGATTGAACTAGAACGACAGATACAAGAATATGTGGCAGCGTAAGAAAATTATATTATATTAATGTTTTTTAATCACATTTTAAAAAGTCCCAACTTTAGATATGAACCTGATGACCAATTAGAATGGCAATTAGTGCTTGACGAAATAAAGGGATTTATTAAGGCAGAATCAGCTGTTGCTGTTTTGCATGCTGACTCAAATCCAATAATTTTATCTCATAGGTGAGTCATTTACCAAAATAATTTTTTACTCGTAGTTAGGCCCGTGCTTTCCTCTTGTGCATTGATTTGAATGACTTTTTTACCCAATTATTACCAAATATTAAAATATCGGGTTTTTTTGTAGTAAAACGCTTCGAATGAGCTTGTTTTTGGAAATGAAGTTGAAATTTTTTTATCAAAACAATTTTTTATTTTCTTTTTTTCTCAAACTTAACACAAATTTCGGTCCCTCTTCGGTCGATTTCGAATAAAATACTATGTCCTTTATCCAACTGATTTTTAATGTTTCTTTCAATGTAAAATTACTTTTTACATCTCAAAACAGCTTGCTTATTTTATACTTTTATTGTAAATTTATTTTATTGTCATGCCAAAAAAATTAAACAGCTTGTGTGCAGCTTCTGGTCTTCGT
>LN483430.1:338616-618874 GCA_900002565.1 Culicoides sonorensis
CTGACTATATTTAAACAAAATATAGATTTTTTTGTATAACATCATATAAGATAAAATTATTATTTTTTAATTTCTTAGATAGTTGAATTGTATTTCTAGTCAAAATATCTCCTGTTTATGAGTTTACATTCAAAATATGCCTATATCTAGTCAAATAATGTTTGAGATACCTTGCAAAGTATTGAGAAAGAAAAAAATTATTATTATCTAATTTTTATTATCTTTATTACTATTAATATATAGTTAGTTAGATAGGTAAATAAAATATATATTTATCATGATATTACAAAAAAAATATATTTAAAAACAATATTGAAAAGAATGTTTATTATGATTATTAAATTCAATTACAAAAAAAACGATGAAAAAAACAGTTTTTGATAAAAAAAAGAAAATCCAATCCATTTGCTCTTTTAATGTAAATTAAGAAGGAAACAAGAAAAAAAACATTATAATTGGGTATCAACATAAAATTAAACGCAAAATTTTTTCTATGACGCTTTTTTCTCTCCCATTATAAATTAAAATGAAAAAATAATTCAATTAATAATTTTGTTAATGAATTTCATTAAAATAATAATTAAAAAAAAAACTATTAAATTTATTATAATTATATAGATAAACCAATAAATTAATAAAAAAAAACAACCTATTTGATGAAATTAATTGCTTTAAATTAGTTCATAAGTGTATAAATTTGGAAAAAAAAGAACAAAAATAAATTTTATTATGATTATGATTAAAATAAACATTAAAAAAGTAACCGAATGCAAAATGATGATGAAAATGGACGCAATTAATTTAAAAAAAAATTAAATAACATTAAATTTAGTGCAATATTTACTTTATTTTTATAATTTTTTTAAAAGTTTAATGAAATTGCTTTAATTTTAATATTAAAATAATTTTTTGAAGGAAAAAAAACAAAAGTAGCAACAAAGTCGCATCTAAAACAATATGCTGCCAATATTTTTAAAGTAAGACGATAGCTATCTTAACTAAAAAAAAAACTATTGAATATTTAAAAAAAAAAACAGAAATATAAAATTGAAAATGGTGTAGTGAAGCGCATTTTGGTTAAATTTAAAGGAAAATAAATTTGCCGAACTTGAATTTAAATGAATTTTAAGTAAATTTCGCATGAATTTGAATAAAATTCAATAGACAGATGGAAACATGAAAAAACCACTCCCAATGTCGTTTATTTCATTGAAATGCATTTGTAAATGCTTAGATATTCAATTTCTATACCAAAATGCGCTTCTCAAGTGAAATGTAAAGTAAAACCAGGCGATACACGATAAAAAATTTATAATTTTCCTAATATTTAAATAATAATCTATCTAATGTTCCTCCATTTTTTTGAATTTTGCTGAAAATTTGCTCGAAATTTAAAAATAAAACAAAAAAAAAAATTACTTGAGGAAAAATTAAATAATAATAAAAATTACATTGTCACTGCCTTTAAAATTAAATAAAAAAGTACTAAAAAAAATATTACAGCAAAAATTTCAATGTATCATTAAATTAAATTAAAAGTTAAAAGAAAAAATGGAATGCAGTGCAAAAATTGAATTCAAATAAAATTTTAATTTCAATCAAAATCATCATCTATAATTTTAATTTAATTTTTGATTTTAACTGAATTTTCCTGAGGGGAACAAAATCATGCAATAATAATATTATAAAATGTTAAATGAGCTCACCTGCCTATTATACTAAAATAAAAGTAAATCATCCATACAACAAAATACGAAAGAAAACCACAATATTAAAACAAATTAATAACAAAACATTTCAACAAAAAATACAAGAACAAAAAAATTAATAAACGCACATTTTCTATATACAAGTAAAAAAAATAAATAAAAAATAATTTAAATAATAACAAAATGTTACAAAGCAAGTAAAAAATATGTAGAGACCATTAAAATAAATAAAAATTAAATCTTTAATTACAAAAAAAAAAACTTTACTGATCAATCCGCAAAATTTGCTATAGTAGCTTTTTCATCAATCAAATTGAAATAATAAAAAAAAATAATATTAAAAATAAATAAATAAGATTATCAAATTGAAAATAAAAAAAAGAACAGTGTTGGACACAAGATGTTACGTATAATATTTAAGATGTATTGATGTTTTGTTATTATCAATTATAAAAGAAAAGGACTTAAAAATTAATCATTCGCCCAGATAATTATTTAAGTCCTTCAATTTTAGTTATAAAAATTTTAATTTTTGTTTTATTATTTGATCATTGCACTACTCATCGATGATTCATCATATCAATAATATAAAATTACTTATATCATCATCATTTTAATTTGATTTTGATATCTAAAGCTTACAAAAAATAAAGGACAACAATATCAACATGTTTAATGTAAAAACAAAACATGTAAACAAACATAAAATAATTGATTTATTATTTAACAAAACAAAAAAAAACATATATAATAGCTAATTGAAACATATAAGTAAACAAAATATATCTATAGTAAATCATGATTATTTATTATTATTATTAAATTATATACAAATATCATCATTATCATCAATATTATTATAATTATGGTTAAAATTTAGCTAAAATTAAATAAATAAAATAGTTAAATAATAAAAAGAAATTATTGTTTCCAAATATGTTATATGTGCATCTAAACAAAATAAAAAAAATAAAAGTAAAATCACCCACATTTCCACCAATAAATGTATATAAATAAAACTTAATATTTATATATAAATAATGTAATAGAATAAATAATGAAATAAAACATAAAATATCTCATACACTTTCACCACACATCCACATTTATTTTTTATTAAGTATTATGTTTTACTTATAACGTATAACTTTGATAATCATTTAAAATTATCTTTTAATAAACTGTTTTATTATTTATTTATTTTTTTCATATCATTATTTTTTTGTTGAATAATACATTCGAAAAGAAAAATTGAAAGGAAATGAAATGAAAAAAATATGCCCAACTCGAATAAAATGAAAAATTAAAGTAAAAGAAAAAAGTAATGTTTTGTTAAAAAAAAAATTATGGAAACAAAATTTTTTTTGGATAAAAATTAAAGGAAACCCTGTTTAATAATATATAAGAAGAAAAAATTACAATAAAATCTCCGCGGTAAAAAATTATATATTAATGAAGACATATAATTAATTTAAAAAAAAACTTTAATATATTAAGTAAGCCAATAAAATTGTAAATTATTATTATTATTATTACTAAAAAAATGATGATAATAAAATAATTATAATAAATGCTTATAAAAACTATTAAAAAGATCTTTTTCAATGAAATTTTATTTTTTAAGTTTACAGATCCGAAAGCAAAACCTGATAGCATTGAACCTCCGATATCTATCTTATTGTAACTGAACTTACAATCAACGAATACAACGATTTTTTGTTCTCCCCATTTAACCTTTTGGGAGCTTGTCGACCGAGTTGGTTAAGTGTCTGGTTTGATTGGTAAGAATCCTGCGATGGGTGTTCGAATCCACACTGAAAATTGAAAACGCCCCGCAGTACAAAGTGACTTGGTTCGCAGATGGAGGTTTTTGATTGACGCTTACAGGACATTTAATGAACGAAATTTTTATCGCAATTTCAGTTAATTTGGAACAAGAATTCGAGTATTGTGGATACTCTTTTAGTCTATGCATACTTTGCGGGGTGGTCTGCGGGGCGTTTTCAACTTAGAGTGCAGTCCCGGACATGATAATTAATTTGTGTTTTTCGAGTTTCAAATGTGTTCAAGTTTTACTTAGAATACACAAAAACTCTCGTAGGATTTTTAGGGGCGCTGAGTGAAATCCGAGGGTGACTGGATCGGATGACAGTATAAATTGTAAGTCCCACGTGGTTAGACCATAGATAAAAGGCGCTTACTATGGAAATTTCGTCTGAAGTAGTATGAACACAAGAGGCCAATTAAGTCCGCGGTGAGATTGTTCATATCTAATCAGGGTTAAGATTAGATATGAACAATCTACAAAGCGAGAAACAAAACGGAAAATTAGATCAGTCTTAAATTATTTTCAACAGATTTGTTGTAGCGATCCTTCATCCTTAAACCCAATGTCCAAAGGTTGCTGTTCAATATATTGAAATTCAGTATTCAACGGATTTGGGTTAATAAATTCATTGAAAAAGCTTATATAATTTATGTCTGTTTTAACCCTCTCTTTCCCAGTGTCCCTACCGTGGGACATCGATTTTAAATGCGCTTTTAATGTATAATTTTCACTTTTTGACATTTTTTTTCTTGAATAAACAGATTCTTTGAAGAGTTTCTAATATTTTTTTTGTATTAGATTTTAAAAAATTCTTACGGGGCCAAAGATATTATGCCGAAAAAACTAAATTTTTTTTATAGCAATTTTATAGTGAAAAATTCTGTACGTATTTCTATAGGAGTTATACGTATTTTCATAAGCTTCTCATGTAAAATTTTTACTCTAAAAACCAATTTTTTTTGATTGATTATTCATTTTTTGGTTAAAATATACTAGAAAATATAAAATTTAATCAAAAATTCCTGCTGGATCTATTCCTGGGAAAGAGAGGGTTAAGTGACATTTTAACATCGGAATTTTTTTTTAAAAAAACAAGGAGATATTTTAAAAAAATCTTCAAAGTTTGTCCAATATGTATTGGACAAAGGACACAAAGGGTTAAGACACCCATTCTATCGAAAATCCATTTAGAGTAACTTAAATAAAAAAAAAATATTGAAATAAAACATCATGAATTACATTCATATTGTTAATTTTTGAAAGTATTTTTATTTATTTAATTATTACAGTATCATTTATTGATATTAATTCTTTAATTATAATATTTTATAATATTCACATCAGTTTAATAATTATAATCATAAAATTAATTTTTTTATATATATGTCAAATTTTATGATTACTTTTATATAATAATAATCATAAAATTTTATTATTATTTGTATTTTACACAACTTTTAACACTAAATGAATAAATTATTAATATTAAATTCTAAGATTAAAAGTATTATTTTTTTTCTTACTTTGGTTAACATTTTGTTTGTTTTTAATTAATAATATGTTTTATTTATTTTATTTTCATTAAACTTTTATACACTCACACGTATACAAATATTATTATTATTATTATATTTTTATTAAATTTAATATTAAAATTATTTTTATTTGTTATACCAGACTAGACATTGTTACACATGATTAATTTCAAATTTTACATCATTTTGTTTCATTTTTTAATACATGATAAAATGAAGAATAACACATTTTGACTATAATTTCAGTAAATTGAGTAAATTTTTAATAAATATTGCTTAGAAATTGAAATTATTCTTCAATATTTTTTTTTAATTCCTTTTTTATTGAGTATTATGAATATCATTACATTTTTGCAATTTATTATATTTAAAATACATTTTTCAATTATTATTATTATTTGAAACATTATTTTATGATAATATTTTACATTAGTTTTTTTTTGATAAATAATTATCACAGTCCTTAAGAAAATGTGTTTATTTTTTATTTATTTTTGGATTGGATATCAATTTTAATTTAAATTTCACTTGTGCAAATTTGTCTTAGTTAAAAAGTGTGACCATTTTTCAGGATTTTCTAAACATTTATTTCTACAAGAAGACATTTTAGTTGTTGTTTTTTCATTGTTGTTACTAATTTGTACAACAAAAACTTTGAAAATAACCGAAAAAAATATTTTAAAGTTTTTTTATATGAAATATTATTTTAGAATCAAATTTGCGTGATATCATAATGAGATCATACTTTTTTTATATACAAATAGGTAATTTTCTTATAGAATATTTAATTTTATTGCTAGTAATACACATAATAATCGTTTTTTAGTACGTTTCAAAGATTACAATGTTAAATTTAAATTTTGAGCGTTAACAATAAATAAAAATTTAAATGAAAATAATTTCATTTAAATTTGGTGGGTTCATCAATTGAGATCATGTAAGTTGAAAGTTGGTTTGTATCCTTTTAATTAAATGAAAATAAGATAGATGTCGTTTCAACGGCTAAAATCCTTATTTAAATTCAGAATTCGTTAAAAATTCAAATAATATTAACAAATGTCATTAAAATTTACATTTATAGATAATAACTTTAAATACTAATATTTTAGTACACATATAATATCATACTAATAATACACATAGATATACAATGAAATTTATACATTGATAAATACTGTTTTGTTTACTCAATTATTAATATTATTATTTTTTTGTTTAAATTAACTACTCATATGGTGATAGCTTTTTATAAATTTCAAAATTATCAATTTGACATTGGGCCACACTCGGTGCCACAGATGTAACTGCATGTCCTCCCGGTGGTGTTGGTCACATGTATGAATGGTATGAGTGTGGTGTGACATGTGATGATGTTACGTGACTCATACTATGTGATGGATATAAATTTGTGGTTGGACTTCCCCAATTACTCCATGATGCTGCCGATGGAAATATTGATGCTAAAAATTTGAAAAATTCATTTTAGATATTTATGCTTTATTGATATTTTTGGGATTTTCATTGAATTTAATTGCAAGGAACGAAGGAAAATATATGGTGTGTTAAATTTTGTAATTTTACTACAAATTTAAGTGAAATTTGCATTAAAATTACTTTTAATTTTCCTTTGTTCCTTTGATTGTATGAGACGATTGTTTCAAAAAGTGTCATAATTTCATCATCAGTATGTGAAATCGTAAAATAATGACGACACTGTGAAAAACAACCACACATACATGAAAAATGTTTATATTTTTACTAATAATCATATTGGAAAATTTATATAAAGTTCAAATATAGATTTTCCAATACCGACAGAAATATATAAGGCAAAAATGTGTGAATGGAAAACGGAAAATATGGGGAAACAAGCCAGAAGTGGAAGATTTCCGAGTGTTTCCGTCTGCCATCAATAATATCGGAACTGATGGCGGATGGCAAACATTACCTACTGAACTGCACTACTTATATATATATTTTTTTTATATTTTCATATACACGACAAATACATATTTATGCAACTTTTATTTATATTATTACCGCCTTCATCGTCATCGTCGTTGTTTAATGTCAAATCGATATTTTATTTTAATTTTTATTAAAGCCTATTTTTTTCAACATTCTTTTTTTTTACTTATTTTCCTTTCCACTTTTTCTTTTTCTGAATTTTAAGCGAATAGCAAATATGAAATTACCTGATGACGTTCCCATGCTATGATGTGGACTCATAAATGAACTTAATTTAGCACTGTGATGATACGGTGACATAAATAAATCACTTTGATATTTGTATGCTGGATCACTTGCGGGCTGTGTTGCTGCAGCTAAACCTTGAAAATCAAATTTATATGCGTATCGTTTTCCATGCACTTTTGTCATAATATTTTTATCGTAGTAATATCTGAATTTACATACAAAAAAATAAAAAAAAAAAATCATTATTAATTTCAATATTCACATTTCATTATTTTTTTTTCAGTAATAATTAGACCAATTTTTGACTTTTATTCTGTTTTCTATAGAAAAAATGGCAAAAAAAATGTTAAAAAGAATGATAATTGCGATACAATCAACGTATTGAGGCCAATTTTGCATTCATTTTATTTATTATTCATAGACTTTGAACATAAAAAAATTGTTTTTTACTCAAATGCTATTTTCGCGCATTGAATGGAGAAAAAAATGAACGATACCGTGGTATCAGATGGTTAATAATTGCCATATTGCAATATTTCTCTTTTGTCTTTTTATTTTTGTTTCAGTTCTGATCTGCTGTAATATGTAGGAAAATTGCATTCAATTTGAATGCAACGCACATTTTTCGAGATTTAACCGTTTGCAACTGTGAACAGGGTTGCCATATCTTAAATTTTTTAGACTCCTGTAAAAAATTACTATCGTAAATTTTCAATCCTTTACAAATGAACTTTAATGGTTGAAAAATTTCAGAGTAAAGTCTCAAAATCAATACGATTCGTCTTTTAACAATAAATTTTTGAAATTAAATTCCAAAAATTCTGTTTTATTTTTCTTTATTCTCTTCACGAGTTAATGAAAGAGATGCAATAAAGAAAGATTAAATCTTTAGTAAAAAAATAAAACATATTGCAAAAACTAGATTTCAATTTATTTTCAATTATACCAATAAAAACTCCCATCAACAATTTCATTTTTTTTGATATTTCTCTTTTCTACCTTTATTTCTACATTGCGTTGTATATTCAAGGGTGAATAGACTTCAATGTTATAAAAGGAAAACATTCGCTGCAGAAAAAAAAATAAAAAAATTAAATTCCAATATAAACGTTTAAATACAATTTTTTTGCAAATGAATATCATGCCGAGTGAATAAATGAATAAATTGTTTCACAAGCTGCTGTTTGAAAAAATTTTAATATCAGTAGTGTCGCGTTAAATTCCAATGATTTTCACATTCTGTCATTTTATTATTTTTGTAGCTATTTATAACAAAAATTTCATTTAATAAACATTTCAATTTTTTAGTTAAAATTCATTCATCGCATGTTTTCAGTTATGGTTCACCAATGATTTGATCAATTTATAAAAAAAAGAAAAAAGAATCACTGCTAAATGTCACATTGTTACATGAAATCCCCATTCAATTGATTGTTGATGTTCATTCTTAAAAGTGTGTAAGTCAATTCGTGATTTCTTTTGTTCTTTTTTCTTCTTATCCGGATTGTAACTAAATTTTTGTGTGATGAAGAGAGAGTGTACGTGTGTTGTTGTCATTCTCGTCAAAATACGATGACAAGTGCATCGATGCATGACTGAACCATTTAAAACCATTTGATGTGTCGTTCTGTGGTATGTTGCGATAGAAAGGGATGATAAACATGTTTTGTGAGGGATAAAATGTGATTTTTTTCGGGTTATGAATTCGATTGAAGTGATTTGGATTATTTCGGTGTGAGCACTCAAAGATTGCCTTGAGAGAAAATTAGCATCGAAAACAAAATTCACTTCACCCTTCAAGTAATTAGGTACCACACTTGAAAATAACCCTACTTTACTTAATATTGAAAGAAAATAAAAACTATTTAAAGATTTCCTGGATGAATGAATGTGTTGTTATTTATATTTTTCTTTTATCTCATCCCTAATTGGATTACTAACACTTAATTTTTTGTTTTCATTCAAATAATATTCAAAAGGAGTCCATTCAACGTTTTAAGGAGCAACATTTTTTTTTATGGAATTCTAAAAGCAATCAAAGTGTCTCATTCTTTTAAAATTAGCACCAAAGCAATGTAAGGGAAAAACAAGGAATTGACATTTGACACATCAGCTCCCTGAGCTTACGACAAATGTCAATCACTTGAAGTTGCACATAACTCATGAAAAGCAGTTGTTGAGGAATTGATGTAATTGGAGTTGTCCCTTAAATAACATATAGTCCAATCACTTTCTATTCTGGTCTGGGCTTGAATTGAATTTAAGAGTTGTCTTTTCTGCGATTTTTCCGGTTTGCACCGTTCCTAGATCTTCAACGACACTGAACCATCTCGGATTGCCCTATACGACCTCGATCGATTCTGAAACATGTCACTGGGCACGACCTTGGTCCATTCAAGCTAAAAGGCCAAAAACCATAAAAGCAGCCCACTTGACTTGGCTTAATGCACAAAAGTGTCCACATTTTCTCATGGTTTGGTTCTCAATAAGCTCACTCTATTTCAAAGTTATATGTTCAATGTACCAGAAGTGCCCATTTCTCCCTCAAATTTTGAGGATTTCAAATGAATTTGTGACCTTATAGTCATTTGAGACAGAAATTGTAGTTAAATACACATCATTGTCATTAAAGCCTCATTATTATTGTTACAACAAGTTTGAGGGCAGATTTTTACCATCTTTTTATTCACTTCATAACAAACTACTCGTTCACTCCCTTATTCTACTAGAAAAAATAGATTAAGTTGAGCATTATATTTATAACAACAATGAAAATTTGTATTGAATTAGAATGATTTAAGAAAGAGATTTCAAAAAAGGCAACATATTATGTTTAATCTATTGACTGGCAAAAATGACGATGATTGTTCAGTGATTTGTAATATTCTCCTCATCATGATGATGATGAACAATACAAGAAATGGGGTGAAAAGAGGCGCATAAATTAACTAATATATTGTCTGTATGTCAGAAAAAAAACGATTTTGTTTTTCTATTAAAGCATTATCTGTGATATTAAAGCGTCGTAATTTGTTGATTGTATCCTAATTATCATACTTAATGATGATTTAATCCAAAAAAAACTTTCAATTTAATTTATTTATTTGTATTTGTGAAGTACTCACCTCAATGCCCTACTCAATTTATCATAGTTCATATTTGGTTTTGATTTTCTTTCACCCCAGCGACGCGCGACTTCATCTGGATCTGTTAGTTTGAATTCACCATTTGTGCCTTCCCATGTAATACAAGCAGCGTTACCCGAATCACTCAAAAGCTCCAACAAAAATTGCCATAACTGAATTTGACCGGATCCTAAAAAGAGTTAGAAAAAAAAATGATGAAAAATTAATGACATATAAACAAGTAACATAATTTATTATACAATTGAACGCCCATACAAACACCCCTTTCGCGATTCAGATTTTAATTTTATTTTTATTTAAAGTGCGTTTGTGATGCACTCGGCGCTGTAGGAGGTCCATTCACTTAATTTACTTCCCCATTACTATCATCATCATAAATATCGTTCACAAAGAGACATAAAAAAATATTATTCACATGATTGACTCCCTTATAAGCACATTAATCAAACTTCTATATGATGATGATGATGACTTGTGTGTAAGTTAAAATATTAAAAATCATCTAATAAATATAAATTTTTATATCAAATTATGTGAAAATCGTTCCAAATTACTTCTTCAAAATTTCATGTGATATTTTCATAACAATAAGGAAAATGTCTAAATATTGCAAATGAATATCAAATAAAATTCATTTATTTATTTATTTATCTATTCACCCTTCAAAGAGACAAGGCCTTGTTCGATTTTATTAATGATTTCTTATAAATAAACCATAAAATGAAATGAATAAAAAAAATATGTTTTTACACACGGTTGATTCAATGAATTACAATCAGAACAGTGATTTGATCGAATATCAAAGTGTGCTAATTTGAAAAGGAATGTCATGGTCTTTTGATATGATTGAAATTACGGATGAGACTTGAATTACAAGTAAAAAAAATAAAACAAAAAATTAAGGAATCATAAAAAAATGCAACAAACAATCAAGTTTGTAAGGAAAAAAATAAAATATATGGTTGTTATTGTTGAAAAATTACTTCATTTCCGCCTTCATGTCTTCATTTTTTATTTTTTTTTTTACTTTTTCATGAAACGTACGTTAAAAATGATAAACAGATAAATTTAAAAAGTTCTTCATTGAAATTTTTTTTGAAGGTACATTTTAAGGCAAATCATGAAAAAGAGTAACTTTATTTTTTTTATTTTTAAACAAATATACAAATTATGAATGTAATGAGTTTATTTGAGGATTATTATGTTTTAAAATATGTTATTTATATAAGAGCCTGCATTAAAATGGCGAGAATGTCTTGGGGCAAGGGTCGATTCGTGACATTCGTGATTGTGAAGAGAAATTTTTGATAAAAAAGTGAGAATTTTTTTTTACTCTGAAACCCGATCCAACAAATAATGAGTTACAATTCATCCTCATATATCTCATTAATTAATCATTTTCAGGTTAACATGATAACCGGCTGACACAATGACGACGGTCAAATTTAAGACGCACAAGTGCCTTTTTAAAATTTTTAAAAGTACTCAAGTTTCAAAATTTGTTTAAAATGTCAATTTGAAATAAAAATTTATAGTAAATCCGATCCAAAATAATATATTCTAAAGTTTTAAGGTGTTTTTCTGTTGATTTTACAAATTTATTATAAATTTAAACCTCTGAATTCGAAAATAAGTCACGAACGTGAATACCTAGAGGAATAAAACGAGTAAAATCTTTAAAATGTTGAGAGGCCAGCAAATGCTAGCGTTACATAATTTTATAGTACTTCCAGGGTAAAAGTTTCAAACTGTACTAAGATTACTAAGACAATGGGGTATAAATGTGTTAGAAAATATCATTAGAGTTTCAAGCATTGCTTAAATTTGTATCACAATTTATAGACGTTAATTTGAAAATATTGTGATACAAAGTACATTTTTACTTTCAAAAATAAATCATAATTATATTTTAAACTCACAACATGTGAAATAAGTGCTTTAGATATAGTTATTTTGTTTTCGTGTTCACAACTCTTCATATTCTTCATCCTGTTAAAATGCTTAATAATAAATACGTTCTTTCATTTATTTATTTATTATTATTATAAATAATAATAAAAAAGTTTAATTGAATTTCCGGAAGAAAAATTCTATTTTCCTGCGTCAAGTACAAGTGATTGCACGATACTTACAAACATAGAAAAATAATTACGTAAACACATTATGATACAGAAATAATAATAAAAAGAGAAGAAAACTCAGAATAACTATTTTTTTCCTACTTTTTTTTCTCTGTATTATTATTATTATTTGAGTAGTTGATACGGGTGTAACAGCAATCGTTTGTTTGTTCGATGTGTACACTTTCTTGGTGAAAATATCAAGATCCGGAGCGGAATAGTCTTGTTGGTTATTTTTTTCCGTTTCTCAAACTGAAAATATATACATATAACATGATTTTCCATTTTTTGTGTACACTTTAAAACAGTGCATGGACATGAGTTGGCGTTTTTCTTATAAATAAAATTTACAAAGTGATTCAGTTATGTAAGAAAAATATCGTGTCATGCCTGAAAAAAAGGCATTTAATTTGTACAGGAAATTTACAGCTATAATTTGTATTACTAATATTTTTCTTAAATGTTGTATAACCCATTATTTTATTACAGCTGATGACTGAAATTCAAATATATGAAGGCAAAAAAAAGAGAAATTAAAGAAACAAACAATGGCAGGAAAAGAAACTGGTGTTATGTTAAAAGAAAGAGGAAGTTGAGAACAAAATGCGCGATACACTTATCCGGTTAACAAAAAAAAATTAAAATAAAATGTAATTAAATATTTTTTTTTTTTATAAATTAAACTTAATCCATGTTAATTGTATCAAATCCTGTGCTGATTAACGCGATGCTCATTAAATTCAAATTTAGTTTCAGATTATTTTCAACCAAATTGGATATCTCTGTTTTTTCAAAATCTAGGATATCAAAAAAAATTATTCATTCAAAAGAAATCTTGTCTAATTTATTCACAGCGACTTGCATGTCATTCAATAATAAATTTATATTATACCCTGATTATACCATGGCGGGTGTCCAGAAAGCGGTAAGAAAAGTGTGTTTTTGTGTTTTAATTTAACATTCTCATTTTGAGTCTTCCGTATGTGTGTGTGATTCTTTTGAAAATGATACGCTATTTGTGTGTTATCGTTATTTGAAATGAAAAAAAAAACCTTAATGACTATGAAACAAAGTCATAAAAATATTTTCTGCTACTTTTTATGTTTTTTTTTCGGAAAAGTGTGTTTAAGTTAATGTCTGAATAAAGGAAAAAATACAAGATTTTTATCGCTTCCTTTAATATTTGTAAGTATATTTTTTTATTCATTATGTTACCTTTCTGCCTTAACTGATGATATGATTAGATTTTTTTTTCAGTTCAAGTTTGTAGTGTTTGAAATTTGTGTATTTTTTTGTAAAAAATTGAATATTATACCATAAATTTCGGCTAAATTATTTTTTCAATATTAATGCATTGTAAAATTTCTCCTAGAGAAAGACATTTTGTCTAAAGAAATATATTTTTTTAATTTTTGGTGGACAGGCATTTCATTAACTTGGAAAATTGAAAATATTACCTTGGTCATTAAATACAAGCTATTGTTTTGAAAAAAAAAAGTTTTGTTCATAGTTTTTTGATGAGTTATGGATTTTTGACTGAATGTTGAATCCAAAAATGAATCCAAGAATTAGAAATACATGAAAATAATATTCTACAAAGTTGGAACCTAAAAAATTAAAATTATTTAAAGGTTTTTGTTAAAACATTGCATAGTGTTGTAAAAATAAGGGGTTTTTTTGCATTTGTATTGAATTTTATCATTTCAAGCCAGATCAGTCGTTCAATTTTATTCGAAATCGTTTTCAATTAAACTATTTATTTGATTCAATTGCCACTTAAGGGTTAAATTTCTTTCTTTATTTTTCACATGAATAAATTTTTCTTTTATTTTTGAGTGTATGTCAATTTAACATTTGACTTACGTTTTCGTTTCCCCATTAACCTTCACACCTTTTTACACTTAAACACCTGCATCCGCGATTAAAATATTTTTTTTTACAAAAAAGACAACAAAAATTTAACACACAATCACAGTTAATAACACAAAAATCACACATGACCCAAAATATCACCCTTTTAAGAGGACATTTAAAAATTTTCGTTCTTGTAATGTACTAACAAAATTAACCCTCCTCCTAACAAACCATGACAAAGAAAGAAGTTGTCTAAATAATCAAAATAAATGCAAATATATTCACACATTTTTTTATTATTTATTCACATACTTTTTTTTTTGGTATGTAAATAATTTAGTGTTGATTCAACGAAAGCAAGAAGCATGACAGCGACACGTGCAAATGTGTGTAAAATAATCGTATTCATGAATAAAAAAATAAAGTGCGTTTAGACACTTACCTGAACTAGCTAATCGACTACTGGTTGGACCAAACATTTGATATGGATCTAAAATAAAAATAAAATAAAGTAAAATAATGAATTTTTTAGTTTTAGTAAGTGACTGATACTAATAAAGAATGTTCTGTTAAATTACATTTCAACTCTAGCTCAACGAATAATAAAAAAAGCAAAACATAAATATTCATTAGAAGAAAACAGTAAAAGAACTCTGATTTTGAATGTTACGGTAATTTGAATTTTTATGATAATATTTTTACTCTGATCAATGCGTTGAGATATGCAGAAAAAGCAACACTCACAATACGAGGTCATATGTAATTAAAAAGTAAACTAAAAAAAAGGATCTCCCTGCACTATTATTTTTCCCCTTTTGAAAATTAGTTATTGTTTCAAAGACACAATAAAATAAATTTTTATAACCGTACACTATTTTTTTTTTGTATTTATAATGATGACGACGACGACCAGACCACCACTGTTAATATTCGAAGAAAATTAATTATGATTTTATTTTTATTGTTACGTCGACTCAAATTTGTTTTTTCTATTTTTTGATGGATTATGCTAAAATTTTATGCTAATTGTTATTCAAACTTTTTTTAAGAGTTATAAATTCTTATATTCGTGGAAAATATTTTAACATTTTTTAAAAATAGTAAAATGAATCATTCAATGATAGCATTAAAGGCTTATACTGTGCGAGATTGTACGAAGCATTGGTTAGTGTGCTGGCAGTTCGATTCTCGTTCCAGCTAATAAACTTGTCCCTTTTTCAACCTACTCAAATTGAGTTAAAGGCTAGATAAAGGTGGCGACTGCCTGGGATGACAGAATAAAAGCTAAGTCTCTTGGATGATGATAACGAACCCGAGTGATGGTCTGAGTGCAGGCTTAATAGTCGCCCTACTAATCTGATCTGAAGGTTAATACCGTAGAATTTTTTATTTAGTGCCTCAAGTGCCATAATGACTAATCACTCATACATAAGTTTAGGTTAATCATTTGGAGTTAAAAAACCTGGGTAGTCATAACTTAGTGGTGAACGTATCGCATTTCATCTGATCGGTGTCCTAAAAATGCCGTGTTGACTATCCCATAGACTTTTTGATTGACCACAATACTCGGATCATCAAAATCGTCTAGATATGAGCTAAAACAGAAGTAGCCAAACAGATAACTTAATATAAAAGACATCATTTAAGCTTTTTAAGCTTTTTAAGATTGGTTCAACCCATTTTCAAACGCTTAATCATTTTTTTTTAAAACCGAACCTGAAGAATGAAGAATCTTCAAATCAAAATTTACTTAAAAAAAACCTTTAATCAAGGAGGAATCTAATGAAATAGTATTTAGCATTAAATTTAATATTATAATTAAAATAATGAACAATGACGAGATTGCGTTAAAGATTAAAAGCCACTTTTAGTCAAATATCAAGTAAGAATCACTACTTTTTTAATTATAACAAAAAATAAAAAAAAATAATTACAAGTAATTAAAAAAAATACTGAAAAATCACTTTTATTTCTTCCTTTGATGATGACTATTAATTTTTTTCATCATAATTAACGCTTTATTACGTTATTAATTATAATTTTTTTTGTATTCAAAGTAAAATGTGAACAAAATTCCCTTCATGATGAAAATTCCTTAATAACTTTATTACCTAGAACCGTTTTTTTCTTGGCAATTTTCCAAGTTCATTTTCATTTTAATCTGATATATTATTAAGTAATTAAAGCACTTTAATTTAAAGCCTTTAAAAGGCAAATTATGACCTGAACTCGACTTATTTAAGTGAAGAGAGTTAAATTAAAATTCAAATTAGAATTCTTCCAAGTTGAAAACCACAAAAATAATATTTAAAAAGTACAACAAATACTGGAAAAAAGGGAGGAAAATTTGTTTACCCAATAAAGTGTGTCTTATTCAAATAAATGTACCTAAAATATTGAGATAAAGCAAAGAGATTGCCTGACAATTTCATGTTAGCAAATAAAAAAGTCGACAGCAGACAAAAGTTAAATGTTAATATAAACATTTTTATATTCATTTTACTCGTTTTGCACTTTCCTTGAATTTTTTTTTAGGTGTTGAAATTCATTTTAGTATTAAATCGAGAGATGTTTACCCAGTACAAACAAATTAAAAGCCGATGATATGAATATCTAACACATTATCTGACATTGAAGGGAGAATTTGATTCATCACAATGAAAATAAATAAAAAGCATTTAATCGACATCGGTTGGGTGTGAAAACAATAAAAAATAATAATAATAATTGTAATTTGTATTCAAAATAATATGTTTAAAAAAAACAACTGTCTAGGTGTGGTACTAACAAAAATACCAATCAAATAAATTTTCATTTAATTTCTATTTCAAGAATAAATAGACATTATTTCTGACTAAGCTAAGACTTTGTGAATAAAAATCGATTTTTCGCCTGTGTTTTCTTCAATGGACTCAAATATAAATAGATCGTTTTATATCTTCAAAAACGGACGTGGTAGTGACACAGACACATAAAATTTCCAATACATGGAAAAATAATGTTTAGTACATAAAATGAGGGTACATTATTACCGTTCCGGAAGTACCGGTTTGACTTCCGTGCTTGTCGAGTCGGGTCAAGGTTAGGAAAGTGTTAGATGTGGGTGTAAACAGGACAATGCACTTGGTTATTATTGAAAACAGCAATTTTTATTGAAAAAGGTGAAGATTAAATGCATTCATGAACAAAATTCCTCAGTAACAAAATATCCGCTCTGAAATCAGAATCAAACGTCCTTTGCAACAAAGTTTGATCGAACAGATTCATGAAATTTAAAGAAAAATTCATATTCATTTTAACATGAAATCAACAATAATTGGCTGATAAACAAATTCACCGGATTATCCCATTTTTTTCTTGATCCATTCTTTTATCTTCCTCAGTAAATAATCATTGATTAGAGAGATAAAGCATTTATTTATTTTTCAAATTTTCCTTTTTTTTTGTAATATTTTTTATTATTTGATATTTTAGTAAAATTGAACAAAGTAAAAATTTCCGTTTGAATGCACTTCTGATTTTTACATTTATTTGAAATCAACTGATGACAATTCATTTGAAACAACATCAGATGGAAATAAAAGTGCCTCGATATTCAATCAATTGGAAAACTAACAGGTAGTTATTTCATGTTTTACATAAATAATAATGTTTATTTTCTTTTTCCCTTTTTTATGTAAAAAATTGGCAGGAAAATTTATGTAAAAAAATGATTTTCAAATCAAACTCACATGAAAAAATTGATGAAAGTTAATAAAAATAAAAAAAAAAGAGGATTCAATGATTTTTATTTGATTTTAGTTTCTTTTTACTTTGAATTCTAAAATTATTTTATTTTATTTTTCGGACAAATACAAGAAAATTTATTTATCGAGTCAAATGAACCGAATTTTTTTTATTTTATTTTCTCGTCTCTAAGCAAATATATGCAATGAGTCCAATCGTGTGTGTAAGTGTGAATGATAGTACAGAAATTATATATTAGGATAATAAATATTTGCTTTTACTTTATTTATTGACGCATTATCCTACATTCGATAGTGTTATGCACTGGACAATTCAAAATCAGGCAAACAAAAAAAAACAAGAGAAACAGAAAGACAGGGAACGAGTTATTTTTCTGATGCAAACAACAAACAAAAATCAATTCTCATTCATTTTGTTTGTGTAAATATTTTTCAATAATACATTTAATGTGCCAATTTATTATTTTTATCACTATTTAGAATTCATATCAATGTTTTACTATATTTTGTTTTTAATGTTCAATTTTTTTTTTATTCACTAAAAACTTTAAGGATCATACAATGCGATTCGTTTCGGTTTTCGAATAATTACATTTAAAACTTTACTGTAAAATGCTCTTAAGTGCGTTTTAATGGGACTATTGTTCGAATATTTCATTATTTTATGTCACAATAATGTAACAATCATATGAAATATTGTGAAGTATCAGTTTCGTACTTTTAATTTAATTTACATTTATTTTTCGATTCGAAGATAAGAAGAAATTCGGTTCCAAATCATGACGATCTGGAGATTTCAATGTGCAAAGTCTTTATGAAAATGTTGGTTTTGACGATTTTTAAAATAAAAATAGTAAAATCTGTAGAAAAGCGATCTGGTTTAAATTTTTTTAACAATAATCAGATGATTTTAGTTTTTTCTTTTAAGAGCAACATCAAACAGGCTACGATAAGTTTGAGCGCACTTTGAAAATGAAGTGAGCAGAAACCTTCTTAAAATCCTCTTAAAATCAACCATTCGATTCAATATTTCAAAGAAATCTATCATTTTGTGTTCAATTTAAAAAGTATCATTATTCATATTTTATTCAACAGGAATAATAAAAAACGAATTAAAATAGTAACAGAACGCTGCACTTCAATTCAAAAGGCCATTGTTTTGCAGAAAAACATTCAAATTTATATCCTTAATTATTTTAAAGAGTTCTTGTTCGCATTGTATTTACTAATGTTTTATATTTAAAGTATGAATAACATCCTTGACAATTTTTTACTATGAACAAATAAAATAATAATTTTTATGATTATTGTATTGTGTCATTGAAAAATGTATTAAAAGGGGATATGAAATACTACAATTTATGTTAAATTTCATTGTTTTTTAATAATGAAAATAATAATGTAACATGTTATAAATTTATAGAAAACTGTTACAAGTGGATTTAAAATTGTACTTTTTAGTGCATTTCGTAAGAAAAAATGCACTATTACAGACGGTTTGTCCGCCGTCACTCTGTATGTCTGTTTGTCTGTTTGTCTGGTTGTCTGTTTGTCTGGTTGTCCGTTCCGGCCTTTACTCCGGAATGGTCCATCGGAGCGAGGTCAGGTTTTTTTTATTAGACAGAGGAGGTCCTAAGGATGATTTTAAACTCATAAGCTATGAGATTGGGCTCAAGGATTGGGCTTGGGCTCCTCCAGAGCCTAAAAAACCGTTAAAAACGGTTAAAATTTTAAATATATTGATAATTTGTTTTGTTGGGTGGAGAAGTTTAATAAAATGAACTTTAACTCATTGGCTCTGAGATTAGGCTCAGAAGTTGGGCTCAAGAATTAGGCTCCAGAGCCTGAAAATGGTCAAAATCCCAAAATGTCCGATTTTTTCAAAAAAATTTTCTTTAATATTTTCAACATGGCGGAAGTTTTTCAAAATGGCGGAAAATTTTCAAAATGGCGGAATATTTTCAAAATGGCCGTTATTTTCAAAATGACCGTTATTTTCAAAATGGCAGTTATTTTTAAAATTAAAACTTAATTATATTCAATGAAACGAGTCCCATCGAAATGCACTTCTCTAAACCGCCCTGTGGTTAGAATTTCCCATTTTTTCTTTTCTTTTAATTAAAATTGAACATTTGTCATGAGAAGAACTTGTAACGGTCTTACCTGGTTGTCTGAAGTGTGAATGTGGATCTAGAGATGATTTTCCTACTCCTACACCGGACAACGTATTCGTGCTGTAGCCTGGAAAAATTTAATAATAAAAATAAATAAAATATCGTTAGATTTCTAATATCAAATCTTATCATATTTTCTTTGATCTTTGATTTTTTTTGCAATGTGATTACAATTCAAAGAACATGTGTTTCATCCCCTTGTTGTTTTTGGTAATCAAGTAAATTGAATTTAACATCATTATTGGGACTTAAAACGATATATTTTATGTACATTTTTACAAAAATGTTGAAAAACGTAAGAAAAATCACAATGCGATACATTATTTTATAAAAAAATGAAGAAATATTGAAACGATTGTAAAATATTAGACATTTCATAGCACTCGTTTTTGGATTTGATGTAATTTTTTGCTAAATCTCGAAAAATTCAGTTGGG
This sequence comes from Culicoides sonorensis, assembly GCA_900002565.1. NCBI lineage: Eukaryota > Metazoa > Arthropoda > Insecta > Diptera > Ceratopogonidae > Culicoides > Culicoides sonorensis. The sequence continues at coordinate 359,361 of LN483430.1, forward strand.
ATTTGATTTGTATCACAACCTCCCAGCCTCCCTAGCTTTCCTTTGAAAAGTCCTTCATGTTATTCCAAGTTCGCAGAAGTTAAAAGAGGCTATGAATACGCAGAGTGGTAAACCAGCAACTTTTTGAATCTGATTTAGACAATCGCTGTGATTTGGATCGACCTTAAGTGGAAAACTTTTAATGTTTCGTTGAAGACTTAACAAGTGAGAATTTATAAAGAGAAATCACTCAAAAACTGCATCAAGAATAGAATTATGTGGTTGAGCAGGCAATAAAATAAAACAATTTTCATTATTATCAGACAAACACATTTTTATATTAAAATCAAAAAAATATCAATGAAAAAAAATGAACTTTTAACCTTTAAACAAAATTAATTTAAAAGTATATTCAATAATCCAAGAGAACAAAGGACAGTAAAAAGTGCAAAAAAACATCAACAAATAAAATCAGTCTTAATCGAGCGAATGCTTTTTTTCACAAAAGAAAATATTTACAATACCTCAGGCTATTTTCATTTCACACTGTTACGAACACACACCACTTCAACACGAACCATACCACATAATTTTAAAATATATTCTTCATCTTTTTGCCTTGTTGTTTAGCAATATAATAATAATGAATGTTATAAAGTAGTCAGTGATGCGTATGCGCGTCAGAACAGATACAAAAAGTGATTCAATTGTTGTTGTTGTTGTTGCATTACCTCGATTTTCTACTTTTAAAATGTCGTCAAATTGTGGAAAAACTTTATAAAGAAGGAAAATCACAGGTAATAATAATCACATTCTCTTATTCATGCAAAAACTGAACCGTGATATGATGCTGATGATGATGAAGAAGAAGAGAAATCACAACTCATACAAACTTGAATGATTTCAAAAATATGCTTAAGGGTATAATTTGTGCCACGATCACACTCTACAATATTTCACAAGTATGAGCAAAAGTTGTTCCCTTTTTACTATTCATTTTCATCACAACAGAAAATACATAACTTTAAGCAAAATTCACATATAAAACACAAATGATAATAATGATGATGATGATGCCTCGCTCTCTTCATTTTCTGTTGTTTGATTTTGTTCATGCAGAAATTTAATATACATTATCTTTTCTTTTTTTTTTCTCTCTTTCATCACTGACTTTGTGTGTGTGGTGTCTAACAAATGTGACAAGAACTTAAAATAATATTATTATAATATTTGTATTTTACTTGCCGTGATATAAAGAAAAATTATTATTATTTTTATATATTATTAACTTCTGGCGTTTCTTTAACATGTCATGCATGCTTTTTCTGACATTTTGATAAATAAATATGTACAACATGTTCTTGTCTTGAAGTGTGTGTTTGTGTGTATGTTAAAAAGGAAAAGTTATGAAAACTTAATTAAAAATTGTTTCATAACAATATGAAAATGTTGTAAAATGTTGAAGGCGAGGAAAACTTGTCAGATATTTAAATTTTTTTTCTCCAAGAGAATGCAAATTAATGGGTTTATTATACATGAATAAACTTTTATTTTTGGTCTTAATAGACCAGTCAAAGCAACTATGGAGAAAAACTTGATGATTTTGAATACCCAAAGAATGAATGATTATTTACTCGCTTCTGAGTCGGTTAACATTTGGTATCATCTTTTTTGGTCCTTCAATGGGTGGTATCAACTTGCGCTATTTTAGATGGTCTACAGGACTATGCCGTGGCAGTTTCGTGTCTCCTCACTTTAACTCGAGGCAAAATTGAATTTTTAATATAAAATAGAACATAAATCGTAATGTTTCTTTTTTGAATTTAAATAAAAAATAAATATTTTAACCCATTAACCGCTGCTCGTCGATTATTTGACCAGTTACTTTGGAGCCTGATTTCTCCTAGAAATTCTCAAAACTTTTTGTGTAAATTTTCAATATAAATAATTAAATATGTTTCAAAGATGTCGGACGAGTTATTTTGATTTTTTCGATTATTATAAGAAAATTATTAGCAAAAATAAGATGGAAAGACCATGGGGAAAGACATGTAATTTTTTCCTCTTCGTACAAGAATTCTGTTAATATTTCTGTGGTACTATACGAAATTTTTAAACGGCTTTCTTGTAAAATTATTGTATGAAACTCAAAATTTTCATCGCAACGAAAAGTGATCACTGTTACGCAAAGAACAAATCCTAGAAGAAAGTTTTGCTCTAAACTTAATATTTCTAGGAGAGGCGGTTAATGGGTTAATAATTGAGACTCTTTATATGGTAAGTAAATCCTCAAAAACTTTGACTGTAATGGTTTTGGTAACATCTATTCAGATGGAGGTGAAATGTTAAATTTTCTATGCATCCCTGATAACCAAACAGAAATTCAGAAAAAACTATGTCCCAATATATACGCGTTCACTCGTAAAGTTAAGTAGACAAATAATTTAGCTCGCGTAGTTAAGGAAATCTGGGAAATCTGTCAAATGCCAGAAAGGTTGATTTTTGAATTTGAATAAATTTGTCTTTTTTTAAGAACCCCTCTAAAAAAATTCTAAAGCCCCGGCTTAGTCACCATTGACAAAGCCCAAAATAAATGCCTATTCGCCTCTTGCACTCTAATCTAAGTACATTATGATAATAAAAATCAACAACTAAAACTTCATTTTAAAAAAAAGGTACAAAATAAAAATTCAATTTGCAATCAAACCTAATCTTTAACAAATTGAAGTGACACGAAAAGTGGTTCATAAATAATACTTTTAAAACTAATTTTTTTCTGCTTGAAATGAAATATCTAATTTCATTGAATTCAATTCAACTATTTTAAAAAGTTTTCCAAAAATAAGTTAAAACTTTGTGTATACCACAATTTAGGTTTTGAATACATGTTCTTAAAATTGTTCCTTTTTTTTTTTTAATATTTTTATTAAGGTTTTCGATTTTTCTTTTTGATGATAATAAAAATTTGATTTTAAAATGACTTACCCTGACTTTGTGATGTTGCATGACCACCCCATGAGCCTTTATATGATGATGAGTCTGAAAATGGAAAAAATAATAATTTTACTTTCTTATTAATAAAGTGAAAAAAATTCTGAGAAAAAAATATTTTAATGCATCATTTTTAACGACATTGTCAAAAGATTTCAAATCAGGATACACCAAAAAATGAAGACAACAGATACAAACTTATAAATTTTCATAATAATCCATTGAATTTTCATTAATATATTTTCTAAGCTTACCAGCGAATAACATTGAAAAATTACTAAAACTCCCACCTGATGACCGATTCAAGTAATCGGGTGTTGGCTTGATATCAATCATTTTATATTCAATTTTTACTTTATTATTTTTCTTTTAATTATTTTAAATGTTTAATTATTTTTATTATAACAATTTTGATAAAAGTTCAATTTCACATCCTTTTCTTATTTGTCTTTTTAACTGTTTGTTTAATTACCAATTTTATTTTTTCTTCTTTTTGAAGGAAGCGACGGATATTATCGGTGGTATTTTATAATGTTTATCACTCTTCAGGAAAAAATATATAAAAATAAATAAATGGAAGCAATTATCAACAAAACAATTTCACATCCAAAAAATACACAAACAGCAGTTTTATGTGTGTCTGTGTGTGTGTGTGTGATATTATGAGAAAACGAGTGTCTTAAAGAGGCAAACAGGAAAAAGGAAAAGGAACGGGAAAGTATGACGATCGGAACCGGTTACCGGACACCTCCAACTTCCGTCTTGTTATTTTAGTATGTGTACCTTATTATTCTGTCTGTATATTTTTAGTGTGTGTGTGTGTTTTTTTTTATAATATATATTTAACACTTTTTCACTTGATATGTTACACAAAACTCTCGTTTTTTGGCTCTGATATTTTTCCTTCTTCTTTAAATGGAACACAATTATCTTTTTTTATATGAATTTTTATAGATACTAAAAGATAATTTCAATGTGTGTGTGTATGAATGTGGTCAGTACCCGGATATAAAAATCGGAACAATTTTTTTTGTCACAATTTAATGGCACCAAAAACTCACAGAGAGAGAATATCTGATTACGAGAAATGTTGCTTGCAATTTCTGAATGTAAGTTTTTCTTTTCAATTATATTTCTTTTTTTTGAAATAAAATCTGACAAACAATTTTTATTTTATTTTATTTATTATAACACTGATTTCTAGGTATATTTGTATGATATAAGCGATTTGTCGATTTTAAACAAATTTACACAAAACACGTCCTTCCTTGCGTCGGTCACACGATACAATAAATGTACTTCATTTTTCAGACAACATTTTTCACCATATTCTTCACTTTTTGTTATTATTATTATTATTTTATATACAGAAAATCTGTTTTGCTATGTACTTATATGAAATATTGGGGATTCATTCATACACAGAATTACGCAAATCTCGTATAAAAGTGGGCGAGTCACTTTTCACACTACAAAACTCTACACGATATACGCATCCTTGGAAACAACCAATTACTTGAATTGTAGGTGTGTACTGTGTGATATACATTGTATGATGTTACACAGATTTATCCTTTTTTTGTGTATGTGTGTGTACAGTGCTACCACGTTCAAACCATAAACGTTTATTGCAATGCATGGAAAAGGAGACGGATATACTTAATATTTCCCTCTTCCTTCCATATTGTGTTGAACGGCTACCGCTCTTAACCATATTCATTCTATTTCTTCTTTTTCTGTTTTTTTTTGCACATACAATGTACGATTCAGTGCATAAACCAATGCTGAAATGGGGCTCTCATAACATGCTCCATTATTACTATTGTCATTTTGTATTGTTATGCCACAGATTACAAGGGGATGTATTTTGTCATTGTGTGTGTCTTTTATATGTCCATGCTATGCAAAAATTATTTTTTGGGAAAGAATTTTAATTTTTTTCTTATTTATTTTTCAAGAGATTAGTAGGACGTTGATATACGTAATTTTTACCCACAACTACAAGCAACAGTATCAGTTATTTATTCATTGTAAACAAAAGTGATGATAACTTATAATAATAATGAGGAAAAAACCAAGGAAAATTTATGTTTATTGAATTTATTTTTTTTTTATGTTTAGTTTTTAGTTTTTAAATGGAAATCTTTTATAATAACATTGAGTTTTATTTACAAATGAGGTGTTTTGAATTCGACTTATGCGAATCGACCTATTTCGAGTCTTAAAGTGATGTTTTTAAATGCTCCTCATGGAAGGTCCTCATGATTTGGCTAACTCAACTTTCTTTCTTTTTCTTTCTTTTTCGGCCTTTTTTGGTCTTAGTCTTCAAGAATTGAATTCCGAAGCTGTGTATTCAGCGCTTTTCCTTTCAAGTGACTTACTTGTACCACTCTACATTATTTAAGGATGCTGCACATCAGAATGACCGTCTGGATCATTTCTGAACAGACTCGCAGGGGCACAGTCTAAGCCTATGTATTTTATGTGGCGCTCTCTCTCTCTATGTGTAAGTTTTATTCTCCGTCTACATTGCACGACAACTGACCTTTTTGTGTCATGTAAATACCGAGACGAGCTTATAGCAATAGGAAATATTCAGGAAAACGGCAAGGGGGAGAGAAAAGAATTCAGCCTCATAATTTTTTTAACAATTGTATAAATAAGTTCTTTCATTCGGCGAAATTCAGGATATTAGAATGATGTTCATAAGGATCTTTACGTTTTTTCAGGTCTAAAAAGCAATCTACTTTTCCTTGGAAGGAAACAATCACTTAAAATGTGAGCTTTTACATTATGTGTCACAAAAATGATATTACATCATAAATTGCCTGTACTTCAACCAGCCTACCTCAATCCGGAATTGCAACAAGTTAAATAGGACAAATAACTTTATTTTAACACAATTTTCACCCAGAAAAATCAATCAATTTGTCTGCAAAAAATTTAAATTCAATGGCATGCCGGTATAAACACACAAAAATACTTTCATATCACATTTTATTATTATTATTTTTAGTGTTTGTATTGAACCAGTCACTACCACAATTTATATATTTGTCTGTCTATAAAATATTAATATACAAAAAAAAAAATAATATAGACAGAACTAGCATACAGACATTCTCTGACTATAAGGAAGGAACTTCTCATTTCCTACCGGGAAGTTTCAAGCGTCCGGATTTTGTACATTTTGCGTTATGATATCGAAACAAATTTTGTCTTCTTTACTCCATTTTCTTTATATTTGTGGTCTTTTTTACGTTTCATTTCATGTTTTCATTCACAATTTTTTTTCATACTCATCATCTTAAGACCAATTCATTCATAAAACACACAAAAAAAATAATTTTCAAGGTAGGTCGGAAATCAAAAAGGAATCAAAAGTCAAATGAATAATTATGGTATGTGTGTGTGTGTGTGTTTGTTCAATGATGCAATAAAATAAAATAAAAGAAGAAAATTAATGTTTTCAATATAAATATATTACAACTATTGTTTTGATTGTCAATTAATTGACTTTTTGATTTGTAAATTGTTGACACGTTTTAGGGGTTAATTTCCCACGATATTTTCTCTCTCTATGAATCTTAACTAACATTTATAGTTCGCGTGTATAGTGCTAGAATTAAGGACATGTAACGTATGTTTTTTCCATGCAATGCAATCATAATAATAATAATAATATTTTATTGTCTGTCTATTTGATTCACCCTCTTTCCACTTTTAATGTACATTGCACTAAATAAAAATAAAATTAGAAGGTATAATAATGCAATCATGAATAAAGTTGAGTCACATTTGATATTCGTGTGTACCAGAATAGAAGAGATACAGGAACAAAAAAAAAAGAAAAATTAAAAATCATTATCTCGTCCCTTTTATCGTTTTTGCACGCACTCACTCACAGTTAGTCACACGTTTTGTTTGGTAGATAATCTCACATTGAATCAAGTTGTCTATTTTGATATTTTATCTTGTATCTCTGGGAATAATATAATGCTACACATGCTTTTTGTCATTCATGAGTATGATGATGATGATTATTATCAGCTAGTGTGTTATTACATAATAAAGTCAAGAGTTTTAATGCGTGGTAATTATATTAAAGATCTACTGTGAACGAGAGGTACTTCAAGTGGTATATTGATGCTCATTTTAAAGGATTTTAAGAGGATAAAGGAAATATGGAATGATGAGTGAAAGGTTTTAGAAATTGAGGTCCTTGGCTCAGATCGAGATTGCGTTTTTCCAAAGAGATCCAAAATTCAACTGGCAAATGTTCTAATTCACTTGGAGGTCGCTTGAGCCAAAAATTTTATCTGTATCAAGCGTGCTTCATAATTTTTCCTGTTACAACAAAGTTACGCTTTTAAGTTAAAAGATTGCTGAAATGTCTGTAATTCTTACCCTAAGTCGATAGCATCACTCCTTCTGACTTTGATAAGCATTGATAAAAAAAGACCAGAGAATCGAAGATGAGCAATCAGTCTCTGTATTTTTGCTGCGCCAAAGATTTGGGTCCCTTTAGACAAACTTGCATGTTCTTGCAACTCTATGATTAGACTTAGAAACCTGATCTGCTTTAAGTTCTTAGCACTTATCTGATCCATAAAGCGTCAAATTCATAAAGCCTCTCATTTAAGTGATACCGCTGAAAATTTGAGTTTCTATTGGAGTTCTATAAATTACACATATGAAGATGCTCTTATTAAAGGTACTTTTGCTTTAAGGGCCCTTGAATTATGATTTCAATTTGCAAAATTAACTCCTACAGTAAACAGCTAATTATTACATAATAAAAAAAAAAAAAATTCCCACAAAAAATCAAACTTCACATATTTACATGGAAAACAACAATAAACACACACCTTTTTTCAATATCGTTTTTTTTTGCTCATTTTTTTCGATGCAACACACCCTAACTTCAATATCATTTTCATAATACAGCAAAAAACCAACTCCTTTTGAAACGCTTATATAACATTACAACACAAAACTCCTACTTTTTTTTTATTTAATATTTTATTATTAAAAAATTAAATATTAGCTCGATTAAATGTATTGTTCTTGATTTTTATCATCACTTCACTCATATTCATAGCGCTGTCACATTCTAAAATATTATTAAAATAAACTGCTACAAATCCTTGCATGTTAAAAGTTACATAACAAATAAATAAAAATATTGAGATAATAATTCTTAAAACATATTTTGCGTGTATAATATAAGTGAGTAAGAGGAAAAAAAGGACGACAACACGTGTCTCATCACGCTTTATGTCATTCATATGCCATTAACGGTCACGTGGCGGCACTGATTGAAATATTATGTTTAATTTCATATTTACTGGTGCTGCATGTTTTTACTATGAATTTTTTATTAAAAAATATTAAATAATACTTCAGAAATTATGATCATTCAAGACAATATTTAACATTTTTAATAAGTAAATAAATGAATGACTGAGTAAATTATCACAGCACACATAATGAAAAAATGTGTTTCAAATGAACACCCTTGTAAATGCTCATTTTTTAATACAGGTAAAATCTCCATAATTGCACGTCTCAAGGGACCAAAAAAATTGTTTGACGTTTGAAAAAATGACCGTTATATTTCTTTCACTAGGTTTATTTAGTTTTAAATTTAATCAAACATTTTTTTTATCACGTTTAAGGAGCTTTTATCACTAAAACAGTGCATTTTGGTACTTCATTTTAATTAAAATTGCAATTTGAACATGAAAATTAAACTAATGAATATTTTAAAGGGACTCGGACAATGAATGTTAAATTTAAATGAAGTTATCTCTGTTGTCGACTGTGTTAAAGTAAGATAGGAGACGGTCAGAGTGGATGTCAAAAATTGTATATGAAACTAAAATGAAAGATACACAGAAAAAAAATTAACATTAAAAAAAAAAAATGGGAAAAAGTGTTACAGTTTCCGGGAAAATTTTTTCAGTTCGTTTAATTTCACATTTTTTTTGTCTCTTGATTCGAAAAAAAAATCATGAAAATGGAATTAAATTTAATTTATGAATTGAATGAATTTTTACCTTATTATCGAGGTGACTCTTTTTTATGAAACGATCAAAACGAGTCAGGAAGTCAAAAAAATCATCAATGATCAACATGGATCAACCAGACAATAACCTAATGGTCAAGATATTCGTAAAAAAATGTATAAGATCAAATCAAAATGCGCTTTAACGAGTCCATGTATGGTGTTCCATATTTATTTTCAATTTTCCGATAAACAAACTTTCCACGAAATGCACAACAAAGTAATTAAAAAACTATTTTGTTAATAAGTCTTGCTTCTTTTAGAATGATGAAAAACATGAAATAATTTCTTAATTACACATCAAAAAAAGCAAATTAATTCATTTTCTTGTCTAACAATGTAAGTTTTGTTCGTTTTTCTTTTTTTTTTAAATTCAAAAAACTTTTAACATAAAATACCGAGCAATAAAACAAAAAAAAAATAAATCATGAAAATTATAAGCACGAGAAAATTATTTAATTATAATGTTGGAAAATGATGAATTTTGTATTTCATTTATGAGTATTATTTGATTTTCTTTTCACTAACGCATTTTCGCTTTCTTTTAATTTACTTTTTTCCACCCTTCTTTAATGTATAATTTTCTTTTTCTTAAAGAAACTAATTTTTCTACAAAATACCCATCTCATTACGGTTATTATTATATGTAATTATTCGCACTCCCCATTTTATATAAAGTTAAGAAAATTTTTTTTTTGGGTAACGATTTTGAAGCGACGGAAAATTTACCATAAAAGGATTTAATTGAAAATGTAAATTTAAGAGTATGAAGAAAAATTTGCTCAGTTATGTGTTTGCAATAATGTCTAAGACGAAAATAAACTCCATTCTGCAAATTTTATCAACGGATTCAATACAAAATACAAAGGTATGAGTTTAAAGCATACAAACATAGAAATTTCACTGTGTTCGATTCAATGAAAATCAAGTAAAAAAAAATAACCTGAAAAGAAAAAGGAAAGGAATCAAAATAAAAGATAGAAGGAGTCAACTATATTATTTCACACAATTTTCATTTCAAAGCTACCACGAACGATAAAATCTCCCCAATATAAGTTTCTACAATCCATACAATGTGCAGTACCTTGAAATATATTCTCTTCAATAATAATAGAAATAGAATACAATGTGAGCGTGAAGCAAAAACCGGAAATATCGTGCTTGCAACCATGACTACCGATATTGATTGGCTGTAAGTTTAATAAAATGAGCATAAAAATGCTTTTTAAATGAGCTTTTTTCGCTAAATCTAACAGAATTGTAAAAATGAGCATTTAAGACGAGGTATGGTGTGTACAATAAAAGTTTTACAGGTTTGATTTAAAATCATGGTAATTGTAAAATAAGATGAGGAACGTCTGAGCTTTTGAATTTCATTAAAATGTTATATTCAATTATCAGAAAATATTTTGAAGATAATTTCTTATCATTTGTATTGAATTTTCACTTTTTCATATTAAATTTCCCCTTTACAGATTATAGTGACACATATTAGAAACCCCTTTAACTAAAAATATACGATGCATTGAATGAAAAGAAGAAAAGGATACACACATGATATTCACCCTTATTTATGAACAGACCAACAAAAGACTGAATTTAAAAACTATTGGACCGCTGAGTAACGGAAAAAAAAATAATAATTTAGTAAAAATGTGAATCAAGGAGACAAATTGGAAATTTTAATGTAAATTATATGGAAAAGGGGCTCAATTTTATGCATTCAAATATTTAGATTTTGCAAGTTAGATTTCCTGTGGCTTTCCGCTTCTTCTTGGTTCATAGCTTTTCGACTCAGTTAAAGCTCAAACTACCTCATTTAGTTTTCAACGTTTATACAATTGCTAATTTCGTATTCTGCCAATCTTTTCACCTAACCGACTTATCTCAACGTCTTATTTTCACTACCTGTGCGTTAAATTTTTGTCTCGTCCTTGTGTCATTAGCGAGGATAATTGGAATTTTGATATTGCAAAGAACACCTGAAACTAAAAGTTTTTTAACCAACAAGTTTGCATTCTTTGAATTACCGCTCAATCACATTTCGAACTGATCCAACAGTCTCTACCGAAAATAAGTTGAAAATCTGTGGGAAAACTAGTTCGCTTAGAAAGATAAAAATACTCAGAATCTAGCAGAATAGGAATTTCAGTGTTTGTGAGACGTATCCCGAGACCATGACATTAAATTTTACACCATTTAATGCTATAATTGATCTCTCTCAACCCCTATCCAACAACTTTACTCATATGACTCAACCTAGAGTTTTGGGTCTGACAAATTTGTATTACGGAGTGCATTTTTTACTTATCCAATCCAGCATCGCCATGCATCGTATCCATTCACGAAATGTGCTTATAATGCAAATTTATGTTTTATTTAAAAAAAATTGACTTACCACTGTTATATTTACTGCTTTTTATGCTGTTATCTCCTTGACTCGTAGATATTCCAAGACTTTTTTCAATAGCTGTAAAAAATGTTAAATTAAAAAATTATTTTAATTACCTCATTTAAATTTTTCTCAAAGCTTTTACCCTTCAAAAAAAAACCGAAGAGTATAAAATAAAAAAAGAATTGAATCAAAGTCACACAAATTATCAAAACAAACAAACAATTAAACTTCGCTCAATTCAACACACAATAAATTATTTATGGATTGTCGCATTATCGTCATCATCATCAACAGTATCGTCCTCAATAATAATAAACACACTTTTCAATTAGTTCCAGTACTTGAAACTAATCTACTATTTTATAGTGATATTTACATTGGATTAGCTGGTGGGAAACAACATTAAAGTAAATATTAAATGATCATCCTTTTATTCACACTTTTTTTCAAATAAATTTTCACAATAAAGGACCAACCGCCAACGATTGTCATGAGATAGATGTTGTGAGTTTAAGGATGGGAATAAAATAATATTTTCATTGAAATACAATAAAAAGCAATTTATTATTTATTGCACAATTGATAACTTTTTTTTATAACATAATTTTTATTTTAACTCTCACTATTTCACATTATTTTCAGGGTAGTTTTCAGAACAAGAAGACAATTTATGGGTATTATGATGCACTTTGAATCTGATGTATCATCATAAAAGCATTTCAGCCCTAATGTTTATAAATATAAAGATATATTTTTGCTACTAAACAACAATAAAAGGAGCGTGTGTTACATTTTTTTTTTGTATGGGGTTGCATTTTTGTCGTGCATTTCCTCAAATTATATCAAAAAATCTTTGAATGTTGGTTTTTTTTTGTATTCAAATTGGTTAATTGGTGTAAACACCGTGAGTGTATAACAAAATTTCCATAATAAAAATGAAAACGATGATGATGACGATTAAAATCTTGCTATTTTTTTGTATTTAATCGGAATAAACAGTTCAGAAAAAGGGCAATATAAAGAATAAATTGCATCGTCATGCTAGATAAAATATTACTGTTATGATTATTTATTTAATGTTTTTTTTTCTTTTACTTAACTTTATTTTCACATAGAACATCATCCCATTTAATTATGTGCTCATCAATCGTCGTTTACTCGCGTGTCTGATTCTTTTATATTTTTCATGAAAATATTTTGGATTCATCAGACTTCCGGAAATATCACTACGACTAGCAACATTTTTATATTTTGATCATTATTAGTATAAGTTAAATTGATTGGAAACAATGTTACGTAACACTGAAAGAAGGGTCTTAGTTGCATTAAATAAGATTTTTTGAAGGCCTAAGATTTCAATTCAAGTCTCGGATCATAAAACTCATTTCGTGATTTATTTTTAATGGAAATATTTCATTATTTACTTTTATTTAACCACTCAGCCAATTTAAGACTTCCGTTACAGTTAAAAAAAAAATTGCTATCCCTTCTTTAATTTTTGGTTTGGTTTAAATTTTATGAAGATATCAACATAAAATCCCCCAAAAAGAGTTAAAAATGAAAAATGTTGTTTATTTTATAAAAATATTTATATCGTTTTTATAATTTATTACAATCTATTACTGTGGTAAAATGCTGAACCATGAAAATTGCCAAAAATACACACATTATTATTATTTTCATCATAAATTTTACAAAAATAAAATAAATTGCATAGTGGCACAAGTTACATATAGTTATAATTTAAAGAAAGAAAATTGGTATGTTTGTTAAAAGTTTGAACACAAATAATCATTTGCTGGGCAGAAATAAAATAAGTTGTGTATTTCTACAGACAAAACAATGAAAATTGCTTTATTTTTGAACGTAGACATTGCTAATTTACATTTTTCTGTCTGTTAAAGGAATTTTGTTGGCCATAAAGCCTCATTTCTGTCCCATTACAGGTTTAAATCGAATGCAATCTGAGAAATTAGTCACAGAAGAAACAATGTTCCTGAATTTTCAAACTATCAGTATTACCATATCGCTTGATTCGTGCATATAAGACACAAAGCCTATGCTTATATACAAGCTAAGTGTCTTTAATGCACGAAACGAGCGATATGTTTTCGTTATTTCGAGTTTGAAGACAAGGATTTGAATCCACGCGCGACTTTAATTGCCCTAGAAATGGCCGTTAAAAGTGGAAATGTCGGTATAACAACAACACTATTGAAAGAAGTCCATGCAACTGGACATCCAGTGAGACAACACTTTTTCTGGCCACTTCTTTGCAGCAACAATATCAAAAATAACGAAGAAATCTTGGACATTCTCAGATTAATTTTACAGGAGAACTGGTTGAAAGTGTCGAAAAATATCACAGAAATACGAACAAATAATTAATATGACAGATAAGAAAAAACACAAGCGTTTTATGTGATTGATAGGTGTTGATTTTTCTTTGAATAAGTCACTCATTTAACTGACTTAATCTGCTCTTAATGTTAAACTTATTTCAAACGAAAAAATAGTTTTTTGACTTCATCATAACACATCATGCTGATTTTATTCATCATATCATAACCTGAAATATCCTTTTTTTAAAACAGCCAGCAAAAACTTAACATTCAAATCCTTCATTTTGAATTCATTTCATTTCGATGTCAGATAAACAGAAAAGTGACATAAAATTTCAATATTATTCAAAAAGAATAGAATAATAAGGGGAGATATGGAGGCATTTACTGGAGATAAATCGACCGTAAATCAGTTGCTGTCATGGAAACATTTTCCCTTTTCTTTTATACACAAAATTTACATAGTCATATCCAAGTCACACACACCCATAAAAAGAAAAGTTAAAATGAGATAAAAAAGTTTTACTATTATTAATATTATTATAATATAAAGAGCACAGTTACCTTGTCTTTCTTTTGTATCTACTACAGTTAAAGATTCCAAGCCTCCCCCACTGCCTCCTGGTGTATTGTTACCATTATTATTGTTATTATTATTTGTATTGGATGATGATAAAGATGGAGAATTGGATGCTAAGGTAATTGTTGATAAGTCTGTTCGTGAATTATGATGATGATGATAATTTGAACGATGTGAACTTACAACCACTGAGGAGATGTTATTTGAGGCAGATGATAAACTGTTTGAGAGATTATTCAGACTCGAACTATTTAGATTTGAATTTCCTACTACTACATTTTCTAAGGATTCGGTGAGGCGTGGCGAGGAATATATATCACTAGTAAAATAAAAGAAAAAATCAGTTATGATACACATGCATTGAAAATAAAATGAATTATTACCTAAAAACACTGGAACTCCCTAGGAAACATGTCCGATCCTGTAGTGCTGCTTTTGCTTTTTCCACACTTTGTTTCAATTGTTCAAATGTTGATTGATGGAAACGGTACGAAGCCCAATCTGTTGTACAGCCTGTACCAAGTCCCAAACAATCTTCAGCCTTAACCTGAGTCAACGGGGATCCAGACCGCTTAAGATCCAATGCTGTTTGATAAGAGCAAGAGCTCTCATACATTTTTGTTATGGTTCGTTTAAGCCTGTTGCGTAAAGAGAAGAAAAAAATCATAAATTATTTATTTATTTTTTTTCACATTTTTATGTTTATTATTTTCTTGGGGACATTAAAACAACAGTTTGTTGTAATAACACCTTCCTTAATAGAAATGTTCGTAACATGTAATTTTTTTTTATATACATCATAAAACACTTTGAAAATAACTTTTTATGTAAGTTTTTTTTTAATTTTAGTGTTAATGTCAAGGATTTGCGAGTGTTATATAGAAAATTATGGGTTTCAACACAAATACTGAGAATTTATTTCACTTCTGCGAGACGGTTTTATTTTAGTCAACGTTTTAATAACCAAATTTATATTTTAATAAAACATTTTTTACTAAGGACACACAAAATTCAATAAAAGACAAGTCATTTTATACCCTTTTTACTAATCACCATACATGAAAATATTAAAATTTAACAACTAATAACAGTAAAATCCATTAAATTGCAAATTTAACATTTTATGTTCTAGAAAAAAGGCCCGTTTTAACATTTTTATATGTATATTTAAATTTCTGACACACGTTACATTTAATTAAGATCACATTTTCATTCTAATAGTTAACTAACTCTCTCAGTTCATTTTTTTCCATTTCTCATGAATATTCAAATTTAAACGGAAGCGTAAAATTTTGATTTATGTTATTCAATTTTAGGTTTCTCTTTGATAAAATACACAATTTATTCACTTTTCATTATTATTATTATTAGCTGAAAAGCGATGTGGAACGTTAACTTGTTATTAAATTATTATTAGTGTGTATTTGCATATTTTGAGTTAGTTGGAAAATTTTGTTGATGATGTTCTTCTGATAAATGTTGTATTACAATTTGAATGTTTTGTGTGCTTGTGTGTGTGTTTGTAAAATGAAATTGATTTGTGTATTAAATATAAAATATTATTTATGATAGAGTTTTGTTATTATTAATGTTTATGATATTGATAAGGATTTTTGTTAATGATATTTTACATTCATTTTGTTAAGCTTTAAAATTATTCAATTCGAGGGAATTTATTTATTTCACGATATAAATTGAATTTTGACATTTAATGATAAAGAAAAATGATAAATTGGATTTAAATTACAAATTTCTGAAAAGATAACGATGATAAAAGACTGTAAAAGACTTCGAATCGAAAAAGCAGAATTTTGATGGTAGATTTAAAATCTAAACTGGTTAACGGACAATATTTATTAACCCTTATGTTAGCAAATTTTTTTTATTACGTAAACCAATTCCTTGGCACATTTGTAACAAATCATATTTTTAATGGGAAATCTATAAAACTCAACGTTTAAAATGGTTGCAATCAATGAAATTAAACTTTTCTCGTCTTATTGTAACCTCTGATCATGAGTTTTCTACCTTTCAGACCGAAAGTGATCTCTCGATAGTGGACATAAAAAATTCAATTAAAACCGAAAATAATAAAAAAGTTTCTTTTGAACACGAAAATAATTTGATGCAAGAAAAAGAATTTTAATAATTTTTTAATCTTAAAGTAACAGAGTGTATCTTTAAAATCAATTCCAATCATAAATTCAATGAAATCTTTATGAAAAATGGATTTGGTACAAATGTACCAAAGAGTTCGTTTACGTAATAAAAAAAATGTTCTGCGCTCTGGAATCCAGAGTCTGGATGGCTCGTCTGAGACCGTATTTTTAATACGACTACAAAAATGCAAAGTCTGGCATATCATTTGAATTCTCTAAAAATTTCATCTCGCTAGAAGTAGTATTAGAACGGGAATTATTTAAACTTAAATTTGTTACATTTGTACCAAAGAGTCAAATTAAGGGTTAAAAAGAGCACAAAAATAACTTAATCCAGATTAGGCTACAGTCCTTCCAGAAGGCCAAGCAAGTTTAACTTAAATTCGTTTAAAAACATACTTTGGACAAATGAACAGTATCGGAAACTGTCCAAAATGGTTCTTAAGAATGTTTTTTATGAAATTAACATAAAAATTTACGAGAAAAAAATAATTTCATAGTTCAAAATTGAAGTTTTTTATAAAAAGTCGAAAAGTATAAATAACCCTCATAAAACCCTTTTCATATCCATTAAGCCCTTTCGGGGTTCTACCCTGTTGCGCGTAAATGCCTAAAAAAAGGCATCCGATGCATAAAAAATAGGCATCCATTTAATATTATTTAAAAAAAAAGTCCGTATTTTTTTATTTACTTATGAAATTTCATAATTTGTAATCGAAATTCAACGACGGCCTTACAATTTCAAGATATAATTTTATTATAATTATTAAAGTTACCTCGTTTTGATATAAATTTATTCACTGCCTATATTTTTCTTTAGTCAAGAAATGTATTTTGTTTTTTTCACTTAATTTTTTCAAAAACAGCTCTTTTCAATTTTTAATCATTTTTGTACATTTTAAAAATTTTTATTCAACTATTTTTTCAACCCTTTTTATTATTGCATATAACAATAATTTTCTATTTTTTTCTTTTTAATACTAGTTCTTGCAATGTCACTTTAATTATTTAAATTTTTTGTCCGATTTGCTCATTGTACAATTTTTATTCAATTAAATTCATATAACACTAACACAATTTTCTGTTTCTCATTGATGATTCACTTACTTTAAGCAAAAAATTAAAAAAAAAGAAACAATTATCCAAATCCTGTTTTAGACAATTTAATTTGAAAAAGCCTAGACAAGCAATTATAAATTGTTGCTATATTTATTGTGTCCTTATTTTTGCTTTTGTGTCACATAAACACTTGTAATTTTTGTGCCAAGGTATGATTATTTGCCAAATTCCGGAATTTCGCTTTTATGCACTCAATAAAATCCTCATACTAAAATACACGAGAATGTAAGAATTTTCACAATAATAGTTTTGTATTTGAAAGTTTTTGTCTTATTTATATTTTTGTTGTATTTATTTTGTACATGAGTGCAATAATAATAATAATAATAATAAAAAGAAGAAGAAGAATAATAATGATAGGTAAATAGTGACACGGTACCACAATCACACAATCGTCACTCGACTAAAAAATCCGTTTTCTTGTTAGAAAGAGAGACCTTGGCCAAGCTTATTATGTGAAAATAATGTAACACGATATAATATGGTGATGTGTCGTAACTGGATATCCGCTAAGACGGCTTTGACTGCCAACACAATAATAAAATGGTGGCAACAAAATATTACAAGTAATAATGTTGTTTTGCGAAAAATTTGAGGAGATGATCCTGTTTAGTGTCTGTGTGTGTGTGTGTGTACGTTATGTGAATGCAAAAACTACCATAAACATATCGTTCACTAAAATATTGTCTTCATATACAAGAGCATAGAGATAGATGGTTACTTTTCACTCAGACACACATTTATCGTGTATAATTTTCATCATTTCAAGCAAAAAACAAACTTTGTGGTATTTTGAGGGGAAGGAAAATTATAGCAATCATATATTACAAATAAATATGTTACACTTACACACACACACAAACACACGATTATTTTTTCACAAATTTGTATGAAATTCATGAAAGTTTTTCCAGCAGGGTTACAAAATTTCTAAATGTAATACATACAAATTTATATACAACACTAAAATGGGAGGAGCCAAAATTTTATGTTCACATAATCGTACATTATCCTTCTTTGTGTATCGATACACAGTGAAAAGACGTACCATCTCCATTGATAAAATGGATTTTGCGTAGACAAATCTTATTTTTTGTATGATTTTATGGCTACAAGTGGCTCAAAGTCTTCATGAAAGTAGTGAATTTTCATTGTATATCATGAAAAAGAGAAAAAAAAAAGATTAAAAGTGTAGTCAGACAATTTAAAACTGTTTTTAAATCTCTTATCTCCCTTGGATGTGGTTTTGTGTCTTTTTTTATTAGCATTACATTTAAAATTATTGCTGGTAAATGTGAAAAATTTAAGACAACAAAAAAAATAATATTATTACTTTTATTGTTAATATGTCAATAAAATATGACTCGGCATGTGTGTGTATGGCATGTTTATGAATTTAAAAAAAAAATACAAAATTTCAAATATTTCAATGTGCAAAGTCAAATTTTACTTAAACTAAATAAGTAAAATTAAATATGAAACATAACAATTTTATTTTTCTTAACGTTTCACTTTTGCAATTAAATTTTTCAATTAACAAGTGTGAAGTAAAAAGACGACGAAAATTAAAAATGAAACAATTTCCTTAATGATTGTGAAGAATTAAAATGTTACAAAATAATATTAAATAAGGAACAAAATTAGCATATTTATTTTACTAAAAACATAAAAAAAATAATAATAATTAACAGAGGGGACAATATTTTAATGCTATTTATAATATTTTTCCTTTTTATTTTTTCTTCATTTCATAGCCTACTTAAGTATTTAATTAAAACAATCATTTTAGATAAGGATCTTGTTTGTTATGATATTTATTTTCTTAAAACATGAAAAAAAATATTCAATTAGGAAATATTTATTATATTACATTCTTTTTCATGGTAGTGTTTCCCTTGTTGTTTATTTTTATTAATATTTTGAGGTTTTAAAATTGGGTTGTAAAATGTCCATATAACACCTGAAGCGGTTTGGTATGAAAAATGTTTTTATGAAAAAAAAATTTAGGAAAGTTCTCAGATTAACTCATTAACCGCGACCGTTGCGTATACGCAACACCAAATAACAATGACATTTTATCTATCTTTTACAGTTATTATCAAAAAATCTGTATGTATTCTTAATTTTTGAATGTTTATGTTTAAGGATAATGATGTTTTGATAAATTTATCATAAGTTTGTGTAAATTTATAGAAATGTAAAGTTTTGAAAAAATTCACAAAATTTTTTTTATTAAAAATTTATAAAGAAATATGAAAATTTAATTTTTTTTTCTTTTATTTTACACTATTTGACTTGTATTTTAAAAATACTTCAAGAGTTTTTTTGTTAGTATTTTAGAAATATCAATATTTTTGGTTTGTTTTTAGTGTTGCGTAAACGCAACGGTCGCGGAAAACGATATCTAAAATAACCATATATTTACTTTTACAGTAGATGACAAACCGACAATTTTTAACTTTAAATGAAGTACAAAACTTCGTACCCTCCGGTTAGTAAAAAGGTAAATTTTACCCCCTGAGGATAAAATTTACCCCCTATTCCTCTCTCTTTCTCTGTTTCAAACTCTGCTCTCTTCTTCTCTCATTTCTTAATACATAATTTGCATTTATTTGATCTTAAATATTTGATCAAATGAACTTTTTTTCTCAAAAATGCCAGAATTGAGAAAAATTATCAAATATTTAAGATTTCGATATCAAATGCATGCAAATTATGTATTAAGAAATGAGAGAGGAAGAGAGCAGAATTTGAAACAGAGAAAGAGAGAGGAATTTTAAACAAAGAAAATAAGTTTTTTTAAAGAACCTTCTTAATACTTCAGAAAGTGGGTAATTTTTACCCCCTAAGGGGTAAATTTTATCCTCAGGGGGTAAAATTTACCTTCTTTCTAACCGAAGGGTAGAGTATGATTTTGAAAATTACAAATTGTGGTAATCGCTCTTAATGTGGGCGAATCGACAGATGAGGAAGGTTTTGACGAAAATCAGTTGAATGGTGATGATAAAATCGCCGAAGTGGCCGCAACTTTTGAGATTATGACAATTAATGTGAGCCGGACATTAAAAATCGAGAGGGAATGTGTTCCTCGCTCGAGTCAACAATCCTATCAATTTTGAATAAAAAATTAAAGAGTAACTTGAGGAAAAATTATTGAAATTGAATCTTTTTATTTTATTACTTCATATTACTTTTTATATCGTTAACCGCGACTGATGCGTAAACGCAACGGCACTTCCTGAGCGCCTGGACCAATATTTAAGCCCGCTCGAACTTTTAAAATTCAAATAGGCCTATTTTGAGCTTCTATGTAAAATTTCAAGGTTTTTGGTCCACGGGTTCAAGAGCGGCGGTTAATGAGTTAAAATGCTAAAGGTCACACAAAGTCTTTATAAAATTTCTTGTAGAACGACAAATTATTACCTTTTCTTCTTCGCTTTCTATCTAACCAGCATTTATTCTATATTTGATTGTAGGAGCAGTGACTTAATTTTGTCTTTGACCTCCATTTTCTCTTCTCCCTCCGACATTTCCTGCAATATTGCTAAAAACCCTTTTTGTCTGAATACTATCAGAGATATACCAAAAAACCAATTTAAAGCTTTCCATTTCCTAAAGTCAATAGAATACAAATAGAATTTCAACTTACCTGTTCTATCGCCAAAGAAACTGATTTCTTGATACCAACTCGTTACCAAAGCCATTGGCGACAACAAATAATAAATACCGTTCAATAACTTTGACAGAGCCTCTCTTGGGGGCTTGTTAACTTGTTGATCACTCTTAATTCAATAAGTATACTCAAACACTCTTAACTACATTTCGAGTCAAATCACTATAGTACACGACAGTCCTGCGGGCAAGTTGGGCCTTCACATCGGTCAGACTCAGATTGATCACATAAAAGTTAAACTTTTTCTCCTCACGATATTTCGGCTTTAAAACTTCCAGACACAAAATCAGACTCGGGAGGAAATTAAATGAAAAGTCATTTTTTTTCAAATTTTATTTTTATTCGATTTCTTCGATCAATTTTAGATTTCGCGTCAGTTAATTGGTGGGATGTCCTGATCGAAATCCATTGCTTCATCATCTTTCTCATCATTGTCTTCTTCCTCATCACTCTCTATCCCGCCAGCATTGATTCCATATCTGGCTTGTATGAGCAGAGACTTCATTTTGCCTTTGACCTTTTCATTCTCTCTTCCCTCCGGCAACCCCTCCAACAAAATTTTCATTTCTTGGAGGTAAATGCTGTCGGGAGAGGGCTGGTATGAAGTCCCTGATGCCGACGAAGATAGAGACGGTGGAGATGGAGCAGGTGGTGGAGATGACGGTTTTTAATTTTATTTATTCAATTTTTTCGAACAGTGGAAGATGTTTCGGGAGCAAATTGGTGGGGATATTTTCGTCGAAATCTTCCATTGCTTCTTCATCATTGCTATCCGAACCACTCTTTATCCCGCCAGCATTGATTCCATATCTGGGTTGAATGAGCAGGGACTTCATTTTGACTTTAACCTTTTCCTTCTCTTCTCCCTCCGGCATTCAATCTGTTGGTCTTTTGAATTGAATTTTATGTGTTTCGTTTTTTCAGCTTCAAACACCTTATGATGAATGAATTGGCTAATAGGACGTTTGATTATC
Organism: Culicoides sonorensis; assembly: GCA_900002565.1. Taxonomy (NCBI): domain Eukaryota; kingdom Metazoa; phylum Arthropoda; class Insecta; order Diptera; family Ceratopogonidae; genus Culicoides; species Culicoides sonorensis. The sequence continues at coordinate 381,640 of LN483430.1, forward strand.
TAAAAATCTTCTATTCAAGTCTCATATTATCTCATATTTTCAATTTAATTTTTTTTAATTAACACCGGAAATACAAGAAAATTAGAATAGATTTTATTTATAAATTGAGCCCTCTTAAATTTAACAAAATATTCAACACAAGGATAAAAGGATAACAGAACCAAATATTTGTTAAACTCCCTCTTCTTATCACTTTGAGTATATCAATGACAATAAATTATAATGAAACACACGCATCACATAAAATATAAAATGCAAAAAAAAAAATAATAAATTGACTCAGATTTCAATTGTGTATCAAATTATTTATTATGTTCATGATTATAATACATCAGTTTGAGGAGATAAATTTATGGGGATAACATAAATAATGCACACACAAATATCTGTTACATGTAAAAATAATAACAAACAATGTGTCCTTTTTTCGTATTTTTATATTCATTTTTGTCAGATATGCGAATGACACGCGTGCAACAACAATTCCGGAAGTTGTATGACGTTTGTTCGGTGAAAATTTATGTTTCAATTGTCAAAAAAAAAATTATTTTTATAAATTTCAAGAGATGTACTGTAATAATTGAAATTAATATTCATATAACTTTTTATCTGAAAAAAAAAATTAAATATATTTCATATTTAATCGAAAGAAATAATGATTAGAATCGGAATGAGAGAAAAGGGTTTGACCTCGTGTACTGAATTAAATTTTAATTTTATCAATAAAATCGACTTTTACTCGAAAAACCCAAAAATTTCATGTCATCGTGCAATTAATTTAAAATTGGTCATCGATACACACACTTTTTTTGTACATTCATCACACCTTTTTACCTTTTTTGTATAAAAGTAAAATAAAAAATTGACTACGATGATAATTATTATCAAACACTAATTTTGATTTATGAGTTTTTTTCAGGTCGTATATCATTTATCAAGTTAAATACTGGTGTTTTTTTACGTTTTATTTGCATTTTCATTCAATTTTAATGTATATTTATGAAAAAAAATATTAAAAGGTCGTTTCACTTCAAGCGAAGTCTTCATGATATCTGGCAATAAGGAAAACTGTGAATTGGATTTGAATTGTAGTGAGTTGAAGGTCAATTAACTCTAATTTTTTTCCTGAATTAAAATTACAGGGAAAATTCTTGTAAGAACCTTTTTAAACCGTTAAATTTTAAGGATTCAATCTTTTAAAGTGAATTAAAATCCTTAAAATTTTATAATTTTGACTCTCAGGGAAAAAATTATATAACCGATAAACTAAATTTTCTCTGTCAACATGAGACCTTTTGACAGTTAACCTTTGAAATTAGGTTATTTTCGTTTGTCTTGGTGCTCTCCTGAATTCATATGAAAATACAATATTTAAGGGTTAAAAATTTCAATATTTTATAAACGACTATAAAACACCTGACTAACATAAAATATAAAGGTAGTTGATCTTATCACATTATTATGAAAATAAAAAATTAATATATAAATTTTTAGAAAAAAGGGGTCATTTATTATCCTTTTCGACATATTCACTAAACGGTATACAAATTATTTGTTAAGTTACTTTATCCGTGTAACGCAAAATAAAGGAAAGCTCTTTATTTTTTAGTGTTTTCCGTAATAAATTTTAATTAAGAAAGAATTTGGTTTTTATAGTGGTGCTCGTAAAATTTTTGGAATAAAAAAGATTTATATTTAGAATAGTGAAAAACTGAAATGAAAATTTTATGTAAGTAAAGGTTTCACGTGGGCTAAAATGAAGATAGAAATGCATTGAGTCAATTAATTCATTAATTTTCTAATATTTCATATTTACGTCCATCAAAACCAGATTTTAACACTTTAGTTGAATTTTTGTAGAAACACATACGGAAATTCATAATTTTCTTAATCATATTTCCAGAATTGACAAAATTTAGTAAGTAAATTTTCCTCACATCAGAGTTACACAGGGATGCTAAACTTTAAAATAATGTTAAAAAAATGAAAAAAAAATTCAAACAAAAAATAAAAATTAAATATGAGATAAATGTGTGAAACGGAAACTGTAGAGGCAAATTTAATTTTTTTTTCTCCATGTTGAATTTTAGCATTATCTCATCCGTGTAGTTGAATATCCTGTGAATATTTTTTTTTTGCATCAGTAAGGCCCATATAAAGTCCAATGAATGTATTTTTAAATTGTCTTCAAAATATTTTTATTTCATACTAAATTTAGTTGAATGACGATTATCAACTTGAATCTCAGGATGATGGAAATTCTTTTGATTTATCATTTAGATTAATTTTTTTCAAATATCTTAAACAATGAATCATAGATTTTTATTCCGAATTATTTAAATGCTCAGTATATACGCGTGTCTTTAACATTCAAAGAACATGCAAACGGAAGTCAAAAATACTCACCATTATTTTCAATGTACACTCGTAAGTATGTTTAACTGTAGAGAGTTGCAAAATAATGACATTATTCTTGTATATCTCTGGTTGACTGATTCTATTATTATAATTTTTCTTCTTTTCTTTCATTTTATTTACGCTGTAATTTTCTTTGTTTAATTTTAACAATGAATGAAATAGAATCCAATTTGTGAAAGAACCTTTAAATAAAAAGACAAGGAGAAAAAAAAAATGCAAAAACAATTATATCAGATTTTTATCATTTATTGTATTTCTTCATTTTATTTAATATCAACTTAGTTAATTGTGCGTTAATGAAATGACCTAAACATTTATAATTGCCCTCGAATGCTTCACATCTTAAATATACGATAATACGATCGCGTAAAGAGAGTTTTTTGTATTGTGAATTATTGCAAACTTGTTTCCAGTCAATGGAGGGTGATATCACAGTGACTTGTAACTCGGAGGGGTGATCAAGACCAAGAAGTTTATGTAACGCGGTGAGAGATTCAAATTCAATCACATTTGAGCTGGATTTGACATTTTCTGTGGGTGACTCAATATTATTATTTGAATTTCTATTTCGACGAATATCAATGAGTTTTATGTTGTTGTCTAGCACAAATTCTCGTATGTATTCATATCCTTCTCGTGCTTTAAAATACGAATGTATCTGATTTAGCTCGTTATCTGTGAAAATTGTCTTGCAAAGTGACTCCATTTTCATGTCAACCTTATATTGGTATCCTGGCAATCCAGCAGTTCGTCTATTTAAAAACATCATAGCATCAAATGATAATATGGGTAAAAATTCTTTTTGACCTTCATAAAACGCCCGTGCCATTTGCATAAATTCAGGGGTTTCCAACTGCAAGATTTGTAAGAAAATATATCGACGACTTATTTCACAAATAATTTCCACAACCTCCAACTTATGTTTACACATATTAAATTCATCCTTTACGCCCAACATTGCACAAATAACAGCCCAGAAAAAAACAAATGCATCACGATCCTCCCTCATATTTTTATATCGTATCCCCAATGTGTGAGGTCTTGTAAGTGCATATGCCATAAATCCAAATGCAGTCATTGCAATTTCAGTTTGTGAAATCATACCGATTTTCTTTGCTTTGGCTTGTGTTGATGCCAGTAAATGCATTTTCCGTACCATCAAAAGTGATTTCCATGACTTTGAATCGGGAACTAAGTCATTTTCGTACCATGACAACATATGAAATACTGTTGAAACGTATCGTTTACGAGCCGTGGCTGGTGTACTTGAGCGACCCGTTGATATGAGAATATTTAGACCTTTGGGCTCGGCTAGGACAGATAACAACCCAAATAGATTTGAATTCATGATGCCAAATTTGTTGTCGTGAAAATACTTTTGACCTCTATTGAAAAATTTAAGCATGAAAAATTTACGATTGATTGAAATGAAATCAAAAGATAATACCTTTTAAATTTCACGTCGTCATACCATGAAGGACGTTCGAATTTTATTTCACTTGCTTCACCAGTGTCACATTCAATTGTACTTCCTTCGAGGATTAATTTCATCATAAAATCTTTGGCCACTATTATAAATTATAAGAAAAAACATGTAAAATTAAATTTCAATCCAATTTAACGAAGTTTGAAGATAAAAAATGTCATGATTTGTCATTAAAACAAATAATTATAATAATATTTTAGTGTCATCAATAAAAAACAAAAATTATTTACAAAATTACTTTTGATGTTCTGAATTATTCGTAAAAATTAGAGTAAATACAGGTAAAATTATTATAATTAGACAAATATAATTCAAAATCATTGAATTTAAATGATTTTTAATTATATCTTCTTTAATTGTAAATTACGATGACGACAAAGAAAAATTTACATTTTTAATAACATTAAGTTTTAAGTAACATTTAAATTTTAAGTTCATTTCAAAGTAAAATGCGATATTGAAAGGACTTTGACGTCCGTCAATATGAACTTGTTTTAAAAGAAAAACTCATAAGGAAATCCATCACATTGGCTAAGGGAATGGGATCAAGGTTTGGGATCCTCTGTCTTAATTAATCACTCTCTACAACTTCCGGAATGTGACTCAAGAATTGGCCCTGAATCTTAAAAATGGTTAAAAACCCATAACATTTTCCAGGTTTTTGCAAAACACATTTTTTACCGAAAAAAATCCTGGTAAGAGAAAAAAAATATGCACTTTCTTTTACCTTTTCAATGTCACAGTTCGATTTTTTGTACTTAACATGTACTTAAATAAAATACCATATAATCAGTTTTATTTAACTGACCAAAGTTTCTATAAAAAAAAATAAATATACATTTCACACTCGGTAAACAGAAGAAAAAGAATTAAAATTAAATTTAACGATAATTTTTTTTCAAGTTTCTGTCATAATATGACCAAAATTCTCATAGAAGCAAAAAAAAATATGATTCAGCGTTTATGCTGAAGAACAAAAAACGAGCCATTTCTCATAAATCACTTCATAATAAATGAATGAATGAAAGAAGTGATTTATAATGAAAAAAGTTTGATTGAGTGATATTATTCAGGCTTTTTACGTCACTAAATCTCTTTTAAGTACTTAGACGTAAAAAACACTTGTAACAATATTTTGAAAAAAAATTAAGAACAAACAACAAAATTTGACCAATTACGATGAGAAAATAATAAGTAAATTTTAATATTTAAAAACTTATCACCCTTTTAAAATAAAACACATGTTTGTGTATTGTGTCTTACTGTAATAAAAAAAATATCAACAACAAATTGAAGTATGTCAATTCACTTGAACTTGATACTTATTTTTTGAAGGTTAAAATAAAATATTCACTCATGATTGAATTAAATAGTAAAATAAAACACTTATTACAAGTAAAAATGTTATTTTTGCGTGATGATTATAGATACAGATTGTGCCGGTGAATTTAAATTGAGATATTAAATTAAGATTTTTGCTTTGCTATACAGATATTTATACAATTTTACCGGCAATTAATTACAACACACACACATTTATATATATAAAAAAATTACATGCTGTCGATAGAATGATATAAATTATATTATATTGAGGAATTTAATTAAAATTTTATTAGAAAACTTGTTTTATTGTTGTAGGATTAGATTGAATAATAGTAATGAGCTTAAATATTCTTATGTAAGATAACTGCATAACTTGTTTGTAATGAAAATTTTAGTGTTCCGGGTTTGAGAAAAGCTACTTATCACTTCCGAGTAATTTTGTTTGATTTTAATGACATTTCATTTCAAACTCTGATTGAAATATTAAGCAGAAATTTCATTCATAAAAATGTTTGTATACAAAATGCATTTGAACAATATGTAAGTGACAAATTTTGTATGTATGGTTCATGTCGTTGCTAAATATTGAATTTCATTGAAATGAAATGAAATATGAAAATTTTCTACAGCGAAGATTAATTCATGGAAAATGTATCTCAATACTGAGAATTCTATAAGTTAAAGGTGTAAATTAAAATTTTCTCTCTTCTTTCGATAAATTTTATTTTTTTGTGAGCTATAATAATAAATTTATTTTACCACTCTTCACTCATTGGCATTTTCACCTTTTAACCTGAAGTCCTTTGTCTCAAGTTACGATGTGCAAAACTCATGTTGTTCGTCTTTGACTGGTTCAAGTAAAATTTAATTGAAAAGTGAGTCTCTTGTAAGTATTTTTTTTTTTATTCATAATTAAATGACAAAATATTTTCATTTTTTTTCAAATTAATCAAAGTATTTTGCCTTGGGAGCTGATAACGATTTTTTTTAAATATATTTGTCATACCAAAAATCATGACATTCGTAGATCAATTTAAATAAAGTTGATTCATTTAAAATATCATGAATTTAATGTTAAACGAAATTTTTTCTAGCCGAGCATTTCATGACAAAATTAGATCGTCTTATAATATCTCTCTTTGGAACAAAAAAGTCAAGGCAGATAAGCTAAGTTTAGTCTAATTGAGAGATTGATCTTCAATTTTAATTCATATCAGTTTTTAGCCCACTGTGCCTTAATTTTAAACACCAACTTACACTTTTCATCTTCGGTCAATTGTAGCTCTTGATCCATTGTCCAAACTTGTTTCTATTTTAATATGTTATTTATTTTTTTTTTCATTAAAAACACACAACAAAAGTCGCGTGAATAAATAATTGAACAGATTTAATTTTATGGTTTAATTACTCCACAATATTTACAGGAATTTTAAATAAAAACTTTACGTCCGACACTTACAACGATACAATTCGCACTAAAGAACACAAGCAATAAAATTATTCTAATATAAAAATAATAATAACACAACAGTTTTTTAGAACCGATCATTACTATCATTACAGTTGTTATTATTATTATTCATTTATTTGTCGTGTATCGTGTTTCATATGCGACAGTTAGAACACACGGAAATAGATGACAAGATCATTTTATCTCTATTTCATGATTCATTGCACTTATCACAGCAATTTCATTGCATTATACTGTAAAGTTACAATCAGAGGGCAAGGTTTAAAGTTATTAAGTAACGTTTTTATTAATATTGAATTTATTATTATTTAATCACGTGGTTTTATGCAATTTTTATTTTTATGAAGCCTTTACCTTAAGATACACTGTAATTTAATTAATTTTTCTTCTTTTCATTATGGATTTCTGTTCGTTTATGACAATGTCGTCCCAATAAATATGAAATAAGCATTAAAATTACGATTAAATACAAAATCATATCAAACATATTGGCTTTGAATGGTCCCAATTTTTTGACAGGTGACTCAATTGGATGATAATCATCCTTATGTCGAATTGTCCATTCAATCCAAAAAACTGCTCTTTCAAGTGGCTTTTGGGGTTGATCTTGAAATAGTTTTGATCGTAGTTTGGCATTTCTTACATATTTTTCATTGTATAGAATTTCCTTGAGTGCATTTTTAACGGTTTCCCCGGAAATTGATGCATAATTTAATTTTATTGCAATTTGAGAGTTGACGGATTTCGCTAAATTCTGTTGAATTTTAACGGTTTTAAGTGAAAATTCATTGATTCATTGAATAGAAGGATAAAAAAAACTCACTTTATATTGATCAACGAAAATTGGGATGCCAATCATTGGTTTTCCCCACCATACAGCTTCAGTTGTGCTTAAAAGACCTGCATGCGTGATGAATGCGACGACATTTTTGTGAGCTAATATACTATTTTGATCGAGCCATGGTGTGATAAAAACATTTTTTGGTATATTTTTTGTTGGTAATTTGTCTGTTTCGTATTTCCAGATAAAATTATAATCAGGAAATGACGAAAAAGCTTCAAGAAATGATAATTTACGGGCGTCATCCATCATTTCACTTTTCATGTTGGAACCAAGTGAGAAGAGGATTGTACCTTTTCTTGCACTTTTAATAAATTGTCGGATTTTCTAATTAAAAAATAATTAAATTAGTATATTTTTCTCATGTTTTGAATTTGAGTTAAGATCACACAATGCATTACCTCATTCAACGGCTTTGGATCTTTAATCTGCAATCCACCTACATGAATAATATTTGGAGGTGTTGGTTCTGTATATTCATATGCGAAATGTGTATTGACCAAAGCAATTCTCATTTGGCGTTCAATTGAACCAAAATCTGGACTCCTCGGAAAGTATTGACGCATCATCGCGTCTTGCCTTGGAATTGCAATGAATTCACGATACCTTAAAAGTAAAAATTTACATGAATTAAAGAATTTTTTTCATAAAATAATATCTTACATGTAATCAAACCCATGAACCAAAACATTATGAAATCTTTCAATTAAATTCATTTCATTTCCATACTCCAATGCAAAATGCGGAACAAACGCATCAGTCTTGTGACCACCCATGATATCGTTGGTGTAATGCGGAGTACCGAATGCTGTCACTCCAATCAATGGTGGATTATTAAATTTATGGACAAATCCAAGTAAGCATGGACCACAAGTAAAATCATAAATAACAGCATCAAATTTAAAATCATCTGGATAATTTAAAAGGGTTTGAAATCCAATTGAGCCAATTATGCCACGACATCCGAGTTCACCAAAGCGCCATGGAGTTTTGGCCTCTTCAAATGCACTATTATTAACACCACCAAGTAAATTCAATCCATGTGGATCATTTGCAATAATTTCATAGGCCTTTTCAGCGTGAATGTAATGCAATGTTGATGGAATGTCACGGGTTTCGGTGTCAGGTGAAAAAACCGTCACATTGTGACCTCTTTCAGCGAGAGCGAGCATCAATGCGTGATTCCTTAGATATCAAGGGATTAAATACGAAAAAAAATGTGGAAAGAAATTTTTATACCAAATATGATGACTTGGAGATGCAACAGCCATTAACCCTAAAATATTTGCACAAAAGATTCCATTGATGAACGAAACAAGAATGAGAGGTAAGATGTGACACTGATGCATTTTTGTCAAAGACTGATCAAATACGATAGAAAATTGAACAGAAGTCATCATAAACTGCATTGCGTGCCATAAATTTTTGTAATAAGCGTTTAACGAAACTCAATTTCATTTAATAGTTTTAAGGTTTTGGTTGAAATACAAATTGGTGCTGTATAAAAAAAACCAGGCGTTTCCATCTGGATCACATTTTGAGGAAAAATTAAATTTAAAAACTGAAGACGATCTAAGTCGTAAAGAAAACAATTATCAACATCGACGCATCATGCTTAAACGGAAAATTCAAACTCGAATGTCATTTAAATACAGATTTAAGTCAAAATTAAGTAAATTTTATTATTTAAGTCAATTATCCTTCTTACCTTTAACTACAATCTCATTTTTCGTTTTCATTTTTTTCATTAATTTAATGGTACTAAAAATAATCAGATGCAAAAGAGCAACAAACGTTAAAATGATATCATATGAATTTGATATGAACCAACTCATTTTCTTTGATGGTGGAATCATGCTTGAATGATCATCTTTGTGCCGTAACATCCATTCGATCCAAAATATACCTCGGTCTAGTGGTTTTTCGGGCATATCTCTAAATAATTTGGATCGTCTTTGTGCATTTTGAGTGTATTTCGGATTTTCTAATATTTCTTTCAGAGCATTCTCCAACACTGACACAGATAGTGTTTTAAATGAAAGTTCAATGTGAGTGCCGGCATTTAAACCCCTTTTCACATTCTAAAAATTGAAAATCAAAATAAATTTCTAATGCATTTGTTACATGAGTTAAATTAAATTTACCTTTGATTGATCAACAAAAAATGGAATACCAACAACTGGAACTCCATACCAAGCCGCTTCCTGTGTACTCAAAAGTCCACCATGTGAAATAAAAGCTTTGACATTTTTATCAGCTAATATATCATTTTGATTTAGCCATGGTGATATTTTAACATTTGAAGGTAATTTGAGACCAATATCTGATTCAAATTTCCATATGAAATTGTATTGAGGAAATTTCTCAAACGTATCAATGAACATTTGACGATTTGTTTGGTCCATGAAATCACTACGAATGTTGGTTCCAAGTGAAAATAAAATTGTTCCTTTTTTACCACTTTCAACGAAATTCTTAACATCTCCTTCTAATGGCTTAGGATCACGAATCTGTAAACCACCAACTGGTATGACAGACGCTGGCATAGGCTCGGTATTTTCAATCGAGTAATGTGTATTAACAAGTGCTAACGTTATCATGTTCTCCAAGTCTCCGGCATATGGTAAATCCTTAAATTGATAAGATTTGCGCATCATTTTATCAATTGATGGTATGAAGAAATATTTTTGATAACTATAAATAAAATTATTAGATAAAAGTATGCTTTAAAATCATTTCAATGTAAAATTTACATGTCATCCCAGAGATATACCAAAGTATTACGTAATCTCTTGAAGTAAGATAATTGATCATTTTCATCTGCGATCCCATAATGCAATACATATGCCGGCTTTTTGTGACCTCCTGCTAAATCAAAGGTGTTTGGAGGTGCGCTGAATGGTGATACGCCAACAATTGGTGGGTAATTGAATTTATGTAAGAATCCTAATAAGCATGGTCCTGCAGTAAAATCATAACTGTAATAAAAACCATACAAAAGTTAATTTAACATGGACTAGATAAATATTTGAAATTCATACATCACAAGATCAAATTTAAAGTCATCAGGATAATTGAGTAGTGTTTTAAATCCATCTGATTTCAAGAATCCATCACACGACATTTTATAATAATTAGCAGCAAAAATCACCGTCATGAATGGACTCATTTCATCGAATACCGTATCAAGGAGCGTTACATTTCCAAAATCAATTGATTTGTAAGCGTCCGCATGAATGTAATGAATATTTTTGTTCTCATTCTTCTTATCAATGTCAGCTGCGATAACTGTTATATTGTGACCACGTTGGGCCAGTGCTTGGTACAAATTTTTATTCCACACTAAATGACTTCCTGATGGTAAGGAAATAATTCCCAAAATATTTGCAGAATAAGAGAATTTGATCATCAAAAAAATTAAAAATATTTTTACAGTCTTCATTTTCTGCCTCACTCAATTAAATGAACTATACACAATAAAATCACCGGTTCTACTATTGCTCAAATTTAAAATTAAAATGTTTCAAGTATGCTGGAAATTTTTTATCAATTAATATTTTAATAATGCGTATCAGTGTACGTATAAATTGTATAAAGTTACCATACACACCTTTTTCTGGTTGATTTATCAGCAAGAGTATAAAAGTTCATTGACAAAAAAAATATAAACAAATAATTTAATCATGCATGGCAATTTGTATATTTTTTTAAGAATGAGTTTCACGTTTAAATGTATAAATTTGTATTGTACAGAAACGTTTGCTATTATTATTATGATAGCATGTCTATCAGTTACGCAATAGCAATTGGTCCATATGATACAAAGTATATAATACAAGTAAAAAAAAATAAAAACGTGTCTGTTGAAATTGAGTGACCTTGATAGTGAAAAATTAAAGAATATCGTTATTAAAATGGAGATTTAATTCAAAAATGTTTTATTTCATTAAAATCGAGATTGTCAAAAAAAAAACAAAAAATGAGAGAGATGAATATGCTATGTTTTCATTCTCATTTTTTTTTGTTTACAAATTTTCATTGATAAGATATGAATGAAAAGTCTCAAGTTATCAACGATCTTAGCAATGTTTCATTCTTTGATCTTGTTATTCCTCTAAAAGACTTATTGAACGTTTTATTACGTTGATGAAGAAGTTCTTATAGGAGTTTTCGCCTTCCAAAAAATTCCATCAAATTACTTGCCGGCTTACTTAAAATAAATATTGTAATAGTTTCTTAGTCGATAATGTCGTTGAAAACTTCAGTTTGTTTTGTATATAAATAGTCATATTATTATAAATCCGCTTGTTCGTGCGACAAGAAAATATTAACAGAATCGGATTTGACAGCTGAGGCAAACGCGGAAGTGACAGCTCAAATACCAATACTATGATAAAGTAAAGTAAAGTAACGAAAATTAAATATAAATAATAAAAAACTTAGAAGTATTTTAAATAAATTAAAAAATAATTAAAAATAATTTAATTTAATTTTAATTTAATTTTAATTTTTGTCAATTATTAGGAAAATTGATGCACAAATATGCTTAACTGAGTTGATATTATTTTTTTTTTTATGAGCTGTCACTTCCTCTCGTGTGAATGTAAACAAATTCTGACATACGGCAAGTCTCAAAATTGAATAAATTCACAATATGATAATAATCAAATATAATGATAAAAGTGATTTTTTTACACTGATTGTGATATGATTGTAAGTTATAAAATTTAACAGAATTGAACCAACTGACAGAAAACGCGTCCTAACATCGCATTTTATTAGAAACTTCCTTAAGCAATCCAAAACAATGAGTTATTAATAGATATAAAACAAAATTTTTTTTGAACATATCAAGCAAATCTAAATTCTCACACCACATAAAACTCAATTCACTAATTTAGTTTATTTTGAATTTTGACTGTATCGGACGCATATTTGTGTTTCCTCATGAATGCCATATTACAAATTTTATGTCTTATCACAATCGGCTTAAGACATGGATTTGCTGCCAACATTCTGTATCTAAGTCCAGTTCCAACAACAAGTCATTTTATTTGGTATGATTGATTTTAAAATAATCTTGATATAATTTATCTTACAAATTTTATCTCAATTTAATAGGAATCGTGCACTTGTTAACGGTCTAGCAGCACAAGGTCACAATTTAACGGTTGTCTCAAATGATTTGGACAAGTCACCACCAAAAAACACTCATTACATTTACTTGGAGAAGACATACGAAGAATTTGAGACTGGTGAAGAGACATTTGACCTTGTCTCGAATAATAATGAGGGAATTGTTGATTCACTTAATTTGTTGTATGATTGGTGTCATGTCGCATCGGTTGGAATGTCAAAATCAAAAGGATTTCAAACTTTGTTAAATTATCCGGATAATTTCAAATTTGATGTTGTTATCCATGATTTTACATGTGGATCATTTTTATTGGGATTCCTGGAAAAGTTCAATTACCCACCTGTGGTTTCAGTGACCGCTTTCAATTATCCACCGTATTCAATTGGTAAGTAACCATGAAATTCATATTAGACATAAGTATAGAAAATTTATATATTTTTTTCAGATATAATTGGAGGTCACAAGCACTTTGCATATGTTCCATTTTACCTACTTCAATACGATACGAACATGAATTTCTTTCAACGTGTCTACAATATGGGAATTCATTTATTAGATAAATAGTAAGAGTTGAAATTTTTTATAATTTGATAAGTTATGGGCAATTTTCATTTATTTACAGTATGCGTCAATATACAGCAAATGATAAAACAACTGAATTGATGAGGCAAAATTTCCCATACAAATTACCACATGTCAATGAATTGGAAGCCAAAAATGTGTTGATGTTGATTAATGTTCATCCATCGATTGATTTTCCTGAACCACTTTCACCCAATACAATTCCAGTTGGAGGATTACAGATCAAGGAAGGGAAACCGCTTCCAGTTGAACAGGAAAATTTCATTAAAGCCGGCAAAAAAGGTGCAATTTTATTCTCATTAGGGACGATGATTCAAAGTGAATTACTTGGACCTGAAAAAATCAAAATGTTCTTGGATGCGTTTGGACAATTACCTGAATATAACTTTTTATGGAAATTACAAGCGGATGCGATCCCTAAAGAGGTTAAAATACCAAAGAATGTGATGACTAGTCCATGGATTTCACAAAATGATGTCTTAGCAAATCCAAATGTTAAATTATTTTTCACTCATGGAGGGCTTTTGAGTACACATGAAGCTTCATGGCATGGTGTGCCAATGCTTGGACTTCCGTTTCATGCTGATCAGTTTATTGTGAGTGACCGTTAAATATTTTTTTTGCACTCAATTGATTTTTTTTCACAGAATCTCGGCAAAGGAAAAGCACTCGGAATCTCTGAGAGCATCGATTTCGCTCAACTTAGCACTCAGTATATTCGTGATAATTTATTGAAAGTTTTGAACAACCCATCATATGCCAAGAAAGCCAAAATTATATCAAAACGATTCCAGGATCAACCGGAGAAACCTCTTGACCGTGCAGTGTGGTGGGTTGAATACATTATTAGAAATCCAAATCCAGAACATTTGCAATCACCTGTAATGAAAATGGGATTCTTACAAGCAAATGAATATGACATCGTTATTGTGGCGACGCTATTAATGGCTTTAATTGCATGCTTCGGAACCAAAGCTGTTTGCAAGTTACTGAAATTGTTTAAATCGAAAAAAAATGTTGAAAATATGAAGAAAAAACAAAACTGAACCAATGAATAATAATAACTAATATGAGAGAAATATTCAAAATAAATTTCCCTTAACGGTTTTTTTGTTACTCCAAAATTTAAATGCAATTTTCGTATTTTAATGTCAACTGGTTCTATGATACAAAATTTCCATTGGGACTCAAAATAATTTTTAAGTGTAAACTGGGATCAACACATTTATTTTTATTTACATTTGTCTCATGCCGATTAAAAAAAAATTGTAAATAAAATTCAATAAAAAAAGAAATGGAAAGTGAGTCTGAACCCAAAAAAGCTCAATTCGGCAACAGATTTCTTACAAATCCGGATGATGTCTTTCAACATAATTCATGGTAATTTAATAACATTTAACAGAATCATACCAAGCATCCTTCGGCTGAAATCATTTCAATTTCAAAGAAATTTTTGTTATGAACACACCCGATATCGGAAAAAGCCTGCATTGTTAGGTGATCGTCGATTAAAAGATAAAAGTCAGGTGTATCAATTTAATGCTTGGTATTTATTTAATTCAAAATTATAATGTCTGACCTTAAAATTATTTAAATTGCTTTTATAGGGATCACGTTGAATGGGATGCAGAACAAGAAGAAGAAGCCAAAGCTAAAGTTTCCCTTACAAGTAATGTAACACTGGACCCTGAATCAATTGAAAAATTCGAGAATGAAGCCGATAAATTCTGGGATAAATTTTACGACATCCATCAAAATCGTTTCTTCAAGGACAGACATTGGTTGTTTACAGAATTTCCCGAATTAGCTCCTGTTAATACAAAAAATGCACCTGAACGTGTTTATCCTGACAGTGCTGAAGTTATAAATAAAAAATCTGAATCAATGACGATTCATGATAATGTGAATACTGGTCGTAAAATCCTTGAAATTGGCTCAGGTGTTGGAAATACAATCTTTCCAATATTAAAATACAGTTTAGAATCTGATTTGATGTTGTATGCGAGTGATTTTTCGAGTAATGCAATTAAAATTCTTAAAGAAAGTCCTGAATACGATGAGAAACGATGCACTGCATTTGTTTTGGATGCTACAAGTGAAAATTGGGATGTGCCTTTTGATGAAAATAGTCTTGATATAATTGTTTTGATTTTCGTATTGAGTGCAATTGATCCAAATAAGATGCAACATGTCATTAATCAGTGTTATAAATATTTGAAACTGAATGGGTTGGTTCTGTTTCGAGATTATGGACGTTACGATTTGGCTCAGTTGCGGTTCAAGCAAGGAAAGTGCTTGAAAGATAACTTTTATGTGAGGGGTGATGGAACACGCGTGTATTTCTTTACACAAGATGAAGTGAGACAACTATTTACAAAGGCTGGATTTGAGGAAGAACAGAATTTGGTTGATAGACGATTGCAAGTGAATCGAGGGAAAATGTTGAAAATGTATCGAGTTTGGGTTCAAACTAAATTTAGAAAAAAATAAATTTAAATTCAAATATTAATTTTAAAGTGTTTCTTGTGAGAACTTCTAATCACTGGATGATCTACGAAAAGTATATTTCTATATGTTTCAGTTCATCGGAAAATTTTGGAGTGACATTTTAAGGCTCAGAAGCCAAAGGTTTAATCTTAATTTAAAAAAAAATAACGGTTTTTTGACCATGTTTGGAATCATTCTTCTCATGATATTCTTGGAATTTATTTTTGTACGACCTTAAGTTGAAACAAACCTTATCTCAAGTTATTTAAATAGCAAAAAACCAAAATATTAACAAAAAAAATCAACAAAATTCTACGTAAATACACGAGATAAAGAAAAACAAAAGACAAACAAAGATTATGACACAAAACTAACAAGTATTTAGACAGGAAATAAAACTTTTTTGTTGTTTTCAAAACAAAACAAAAGGAATCGGATGCACGTTTTTGTTACTTTGCACTTTCTTTAATAGTTGATCAGTAATCCCTTTCAATTTTGGGACGAATCAGCATCATCATCATCGTCATCGTTGCAAAACAAAACTAGTCATACATGAATGACGATACAGAGTTATAAATGACAGAATATATAAAAGTATTAGAAGAGTATTTAGAAGTTTCTCTTAAGTTTCGTATATTTTAACCCTTAACTGCACATTGCTTGATTTTTTTATAAATATTAGAATTTTTTTAAGAATTTCAAAATTTCAGCTTCGTAAAATTGAATCAATTTATTTAAGACTGTATTCGATTTTTTATAATACTTTTTTAAAGCAACGTTCACATTTCAATGCGTAAAAATTTTCGCGAATTTTTAGTTAGATGTATATGAAAGGGTTAAAAGTTATCTTGGAAAAAGTTAGAAAACCGTTTTCCATGTATTATTCATGTAGCACATCAATTATTTGACATCACTTTTCTTACACTTACTTTATTTTCCATCTCGTAGAACTTTTTATTATCATTTTATTTTTTTTGGATTCCAGTCAACTTTGTTGCAGAATGATAATAATAATAAAATCCAAAAATAACAATAAAAATACAAAAAAAAAAATCTCGTAGACATTCTCATGAATAATTCTCGCTAGTTTATTTAAACTACGATGCATGGATTATCGATTTGGTCTACCAATCTGAATTTAATAAAAGCACGTTTACACCTAACGTATACATATCTGAATATAATTCAATGAAAAAGAGCAGTTTTCTATTTTACGATATATTACAATGATCTGACATTAACATTTAACCACACATGACATTGGTATACTTTTGACTTGAAATAATGATATTAAAGCAAGAGGTGTACAAACATTATCCTTTTTGTGTCCCAGTACTTTGTACAACATCAAAATATCTAAATGTATAGAGAAATGTGATGCAAAATGATCAAATAATAGTAATTTGCATACATTATTTGTACAAATCGGCATGTAGGTGGACCGGTATGCACTCTTTGATGATGGTTTTGCACTGTGGTCAAATGTCTTTATTATTAGAAGTGGCTTTGTGTTTTGTTTGTTTTATATGGTTGGTTTTTAGTGATGTAGTTATTGTTTTATGTTATTATTATGTCTGTGTCAATAAAATAAGAGGTGTGTGTTGTTGATTGAGATGTCAATACAAATTTTATGTATTTAATTGAGATGCGGCCACACATCAATAAATGGATAAAGTGACTGAGATTAATTTTAGTTTATGAGATCAGTGGTTTAAACTTGAACGTTTTTTTTTGCAGTTTTGAAATGGTTTTTTCAATTCTTTCAGATTAAGCATGCTCTTTAACAGGATATCGCCTAGCCCGGACCATGCATTTGGTCCAATGTGCGCCCATATGAGACTTTTGAACAATTTGATTAATAAATTTAAATAAAATACAAAATAGATCAAATTACCTTTTTATTAAAATTTTTTAAATTAGCTTCCTCACCGATATTAAATTATTTTCACTTCTGAATAATTTAAATCTCGTCTTCGGCAAGAAATTAAAAAACACGTACAAAAAACATATTTTTCCTTTATTATTTTTCAAAACAACTTCAAGAGAGTTGCTAAATTGCCTTAGGCTCTAACAAAAAGGAAAAACGATTTTCAAAATATTTCAAATAAAATAATAACAAGTGTAAATCAAATTTTCAATTAGCAAAAATTTCGAAGGGGATTCATGACGATGATGATAATGTTAATGATATTGCTTGTTATGATTAAATATTTACAAGAATAAACATTTAATGTAAATTTTCATTCTATGGTTAAACACAGAAGTTTAAGAAAAAATAATTGGGGTAAGATAATAAATTGTGAAAAGGTCAGGTTCTTAAGATATTAAAAGAAAACTGTTGTAATAAAATGAAATGAGGAACCTTCTTCACTGTAGCATTTGGTTAAATATTTTAATTTAAGCTCTTAATAAGTAAATTAGACATCTGGGTGTCAGTTTAAGCTTTAATTGGGTCAAATTGATCCATCATCATCATCATATTTTTAACCACAATATCACAATAAGGATCAGTTATGAGAAAATTTAAAATGTTTGGCATAAAATTCAATATCAGCACTTTAACACCTCGTACTTGAAACATTTTATTTTACTATCATTATAGCCAAAGGGTAATTGAACTCAAATTACCGCTATATTTTATTGTGAATTCATTGATTTTGTCTGTTTTGCTCAGTTAAGTAATATATAACAAAAAATTGTCTACATTAACAGTACAAATTAACATTAAATTGTCTTCATTGAAATTGGCATTAAATTGTATGAAAATCGATTCAATTCAATTTTTTTTACATTAATGTTGTTTTAGGTCGACTCTTTGAATTCATGATATTTATTAGCGGATTATTCTCATTTTTTTTGTTGTTGTTGGAAATCTAATGATAATTTATCGTTAAAATTTATGTAAAATCCATGTGAAATGTCAACAAGTGACATAAACATGAAATAAGAGAAGTCGTCCTTCAATGTTCGTTTGATATGACAATTTTTTTTTATTTTTGCATCAATATTCCATAAATAGTCTTAACAATCTTTTGAAATGTTATGTTGATTTATTTATTAATAATCTTATGTCTCGACTGAATGCTATTTATATTTATTTAATATTAAATTGATATGCAATCTTGTCTGTGAGAGACGCTCAGTTGAGTTTGAATTTAAATTGAGTACAAATAGAAGCTAAAATCAAGTGCATGCAATTTTCTACTATCTGATTAAATATTTTTTTTTTTGCTCTTTGTATGTGAACATTCCTTAATTTGATATGCACCTTGAATATAAAACCGTGTGTCTGAATTAAATGTGATTAAATAGCATCATTTCCATTTAACCGTAACAGATAAAATTTTATGTATGTTCAAGATTGAAGCCACAAAATTGGCGCCATGCGTATGTTTATTTCATATAATTTTTGTGAAGGAAAAAAAATAAAATGCAACCACTTTAATTTATTTATCAAAGTTTTATACTAAAAAGAGAGTATTTTTTATGTGCGGTGTTGTTATGAAAATAAAATATGTAGTGAAATAGTGAAAATTTAATATGAAAATTGTTTTGTTGTTGTTGTGATGAGTGTTGTATGGAAAATTTTCATATTTTGCCACATGGGAGGTAATTTTGTTGGATGAAAATGGAATCTCTTTGAAAAATGTTTATAGGTTAGTTTGTAAATTCATCTATTTTTGGCAAAGAAATCTGTGCTAGCATTTTGACTAACAGTTCAGTTCAGAAAATAAAAAATAAACTTCAGTAGAATTCGATTTCAAAAGGATTTTGCTTATATTTTCGACATATCGCGCTCCGTGTTGGTGATTGTTATACTAAAGAAATACCATTAACCAATACCCTTTAACTTAAAATCAGTTCTTAATAACTTTCAGCAGTACAAGTTGCATATTTTCAATTCCCTTGTTACTTTTTATTGCCATTCCATACCATCACCATCAATTTTCTCAGTTAGATTTGAGTTAAATTTTTCCTACAGCACAAATCTATTTATTTATTTTCCATTTATATCTAAAGCAAAAGCACATTGAACGTGTATGTTTACTTCAGTGTTGTTGCTCAGTTTATGATTGAAGATTTATTAAGCTCTTCCTTGTGTGTTTACGTTACTCATGTGCAACAAAGTCTGTATAATATAAAATATAAAGTTAATTTACACTAAATATTCATCCGTATTATGTTTGTGTCTCAAAGGACTATAAGTTAGAATTCGTTTCAAGCATATTTCAAGTAAATTGTAGTCACAGTAGATTTCATTAAATTCTCTTTAAATATCGTTAAGATTCTGATTCATATTTAAAGATTTTGATTGAAATTGATCTAATTTTAACCTTAATTCTAATGAATTTAATGAATTTAAAAAAAACATTATAAAATGTTACCAAAACAGAAAAGATTAATGATCTTATCATGATTCATTCTGATTTGACTTTAAAAAAATATTTATTTGAGAAAAGGAGCATAAATAAAATACAAAATAAACAGAAAATTTATCAGGTAAGAAGTCGTCTGTCTAGATTCTTAT
Source organism: Culicoides sonorensis (assembly GCA_900002565.1). NCBI lineage: Eukaryota > Metazoa > Arthropoda > Insecta > Diptera > Ceratopogonidae > Culicoides > Culicoides sonorensis. Next base: position 401,916 of record LN483430.1, read on the forward strand.
CAGAGACAGATCGATTTTCTCTTGTTTAGTAACAAAATACAGGTGAATATCACGATTAAATACAAATTCCTTTGAGATATGTTACGTTAAAAGATTGTGTAAGTGTGAGATGTTGCCTTATTTATGTTTTTTTTTGTACGTATGATAAAATACAGGTATCTTTGACACAATTGTGGCATTTTTACAAGAAACCTGTCAATAAAGATTTGCCTTTTTACACAAATTTATAGGACATTTATGTGTATTAAGAAGGCAAATTCTTGTCTTATCAAAGAAAATGTCAATTTTTTTGGTCATTCTTCAATGGTCAAAACATTTCCGAAAAGAATTAGTCGGAATCACATAAAGAAAATAGGATTTTCACAGTTTTACACTTCACAATTCTTGTGTTTTATTACATGATATGAGCAATTTCTTAACAAAACATTGACAAGACACATAATTTTATTTATTTATTTATATCTTTAAATGGGTTTTGCTTGTTTTGTTATAATTTGTTGTGTCGGCAAAATGTAAGCAAACAGAGGATAACATGTTAAATTTGTACAAGTGAAAGGAAAAGAACATAAGCAAATAAACATTTTTTTTGTTCTTACAATAGAACAATGTTCTTTGTTTTAACGTCTTACTGCTTCTGAAACACAAAAAGAGACTTATGATTAGATGAAATTGAATTTGCAACGTAAGTAGATTTTAATTTAGCATATCTGGAACTTATTCTATTATTAATGCATTTTTATTTTAATAGTTTACATTTTTTCTTTTTGATTAAAAGAAAACAAGTCGCATTGAATTTATTTTTTACAGATTCTTGGAAGTTCTATGATCATATTTCAAAGAACCAAAAATTTATTCAAATGAATTCTTGTAACATCACGCCCTCTAATTTCGTAAAGTATTTTAACACACCATTTCAATCAAAAGAACCGCAAATTGCAATAAAATTATGTAAAATGATATGAAATCCCTTTTAAAACCAAAGTTTGGTCAAAAAACTGTAGAAGTTTTTTTTTCACCCAAATATTGTTACATTTATAATCATATCGCGAGTAAGGCACATATCATTTTCACACTTTACTGTATAAAGAGAGAGAGAAATGTAAACAGATTCTGAATACAATCTAGCATCAAAACAAACGTGGAATTACGTGATCAGAATACTTACTATTATTACAAAATTAAATTCAAACAGAGACGCCAATTTATATTGTTTTTCAAAATTTAAACAGTACACATTCGGGTAAAAATATTGAGTGAGTGATTGTGATAATAGTTGTAATAATAAAAACATTAGAAGCTGTGTGAAAGCAGTGTATTAAATGAGAATATAAAATGGGAAATTATTTTTTTAGAATGATGATTAAAAGTGCAATTGAGTAAGACTACAGGATTCAGGATGTTAAAATATGCTACTCTACGATTCTCTTGCGATCCTGAAAAATGTTTTAAAGCTACTATTTGACTGTTATTAGCATTCGGTTAAATACGATCTAATAAACATTTTTACCTTCATACACCAATCCAGAATATTTTCTAAGAGAATTATCTGCTTCTTCAATTTCATTAATGTCACTGTGCCAAGGTACCCATAAAATGTCTAAAACAGAGTATTAAAAGACGATTTTTCATCCATGGAACTTAAGCGGACTGCTAATGTGATTCCGATTGCGCATTTTTTTAAACATTTTGTAAATGCTTTCAATGAACTGTAATATCACTTATTTGAAAATTCTTTATTCATGCCACGCAACTATAAATAGAGACATATTATAAGTGAGATTTTATAGCTGCAAATATAAATAATGATTTCTAATAATCTCTTTTTTTATTGAGCTGCAGGGAACAACCACAATTTTCACTGTATGGTATGTCAATTTTTTTTTTGCATCGCTTATCTCATAAATTGATGAAATCTGAAATTTAACTCATAAAAATTTGGTGAATTGGTTGATTTTGATTTGAATTCATATTATTTCTAGAACAACTTTCATTCAACATTCAAACTAAAAATAAGTCAGTGGTAATTCGAGAAAATTATATAAATCACTAATTAAACTACAAATTAACATGTTGAATAATCATTGAAATTTGATATGAAAATTACTGTTATCTCAACAAACATTCGATAACATTCTTGAAAATGATTGTCTTATCAAATAACTTCTGAATGATTTTCATGTGTAAATAAATCATGGAATCCAAAAATTTATCATTATCTCACACTAAAGCCACATACTGTTCTTCTGTTGAGTATCAAAAAAAGCGCTTCATAAAACAGTGTTTTGGTATTTTTTTTTATTTGTTTTCATTTTCATATAAACATTTGTTTACCTTTTTATGTTCATTTTATGCTTTTTATGTTTCACTTTGCCTCGCTACATGTGAAGTCTCTTGTTATAGGTCATAATTATGTATATTTATCGATCGATTGATTATTACGTATCTTGTTAAGTTGATGTTATATACTATTATTTTATGGTTCCTTTTTGTTGCTATTGTCATTATTATTAAATAGTTTAGTTTTGTGTGTTTAGATGATAAAAATGAAGACGCGTTGGACCACACATTGAAGATATTTTTATGTTTATTGTGTTATATTTTTAATAATAAGTAAAAAATAACACGCAAAAGTTCAACGACATGATATTGAAAATAAAATAGTGTTAAAAATAGATTTAACTGTGTCGAATATCCTTTGATATTCATATAAAAGTTGATTTATTTGTAGCATTTCCGTTAAATTATTTTAAAATAATTTGAATTTCAAAGCAATTTGTTACATTTCATAAAGCATAAAAATTACTTGTATACAAAACGTTGTTAAAAAGTTCAAACAAACCGTATAAAGACAGTTTCACTTGACCTATGACTTCCCATAAAAGTTTCATCTCATGGATTACAATCTTTTTAACACATGCAAATCACAATTAAATGTAATAAAATAAAATAAAATGAATTAAAAATCACACACACACATTCACATAAATAAAATAATATTATTTTAATTTACTTCACTTTTTTTTGTGGCAAATTCATGTGATTGTGTCGCTTTACTCGCCAAATATGGATGCAACCGAGGCTGAGATTATAAAAGAGCATTAATTGCACTGTTAAATAATGTAAATGTAATTTATAGGAACAACAAACAAAAAAAAACATCAGAAAAAAACTTGACATGATAAAAGCCATTTAAAATTTTATGTGAACCATGAAAAAATTGAGAAAAGAACCATATGTTCTGTTAAATTTTTGTGATACATTTAATATGTTTTTTATTTTAAAAAAATAAACAGATTTATTGTTGTTTTAAAAGTAACGTTTTAAACTAGGAAATAAAGGTAATGAGATTTTAATTGTTGAAGGGTAATATGAAAAAAATATGAATAACTAAAACTAAACTTTTTTCTCTCTACATTAGGATGGCAGCAGAAATATTTGTGACATTATCATTTTTAGTGGAAGGGAGCTGAAGGGAAATTTATTGGCCAAGAGTCCTTTAGCGGAGTAAGTCTGAGCTATTTCAAATTTGTAAACTATTCAAAGAAAAGATTAGAAATTATCTTACAATTGGACAAAAAGGACATCAGAAACTGACGAGTCTCCTAACAGGACACTGCCTTTTGCGTAGTCATCTTAAAAGGATAGGAAGGAATGATTCAAGCACCTGCAGGCTCTGCCTAGAAGAAGATGAAACATCAAAGCACATCCTCTGAAAGTGTGAAGCATTAGTTAGAGTCAGGATTGGCTACTTCAGGGAGGGCTTTCCATCTCCCTTTACTGTAGTTAGCACAGATCCCAAAGTAATCTTAAAATTTTTGACGAATTGGATGTTTTGAGGGAGAACTAAGTAAGGAGAAGCACAAAAGATCTTAAAGGTCGAAGTGCGAGCACTGAGTTTCAGTTCACTCCACTTAATGAAAAAAGCTGCAGAAAGTCTCGTATAAAAGATCAAGAAATTGATAAAAATTGATAGCCATAGAGAAGGTATAAATAATGATGAAAAAAGTTAAAAAGTCCGTTAAACTTGTTAAGCCCTTAAACACTTTTCTTAAGAAAATTTTGTGTCTCCTTACTTACACTTACATTGTTAAATAACGACTTATAAATTTTCCTTCAAATAATGTTTACATTCCTTGAAAGAAAAACAAATAAATGTTAAATTTGAACAAAAATAAGGAAGCTTACCCTGTCGGAAGTAAACTCCTGAATTTCAGGAGTTATAAACAAAAACAGATTTTTATAATTTACAATATAAATTAAAAATATTTTGAAATTAGTATTTTAAGTTATTTATCAATTTATACCGGTTCAAATAAAATTAGATTCAAAAAAATTCAAAATTTCAAAAAACTCAAAATTTCAAAAAAGTCAAAATTTTCAAAAGAGCTAAAAATTTCAAAGAGAATCAAAATTTTCAAAAAAAATCAAAATTTTCAAGAATTTCAAAAAACTACCTTGTAAAATTTATTGAAAATTTTGAGTTAAACTTAACAAGGTAGTTTTTTAAAAAAATATTTTTGTTTTTTGAAAATTCTGACTTTTTTGAAATTTTGAGTTTTGTTTAAAATTTTGAATTTTTGAAAATATTCATTGAACCGGTATAAATTGATAAATTCTAATTTCTAAATATTTTTTATTTATATTGTAAATTATAAAAATCTGTTTTTGCCTATAACTCCTTACGATCAGGAGTTAACTCCTGAATTTCAGGAGCTATAAACAAAAACAGATTTTTATAATTTACAATATAAATTAAAAATATTTTGAAATCAGTATTTTAAGTTATTTATCAATTTATACCGGTTCAATTAAAAAATTTTATTCAAAAAAATTCAAAATTTCAAAAAAATCAAAATTTCAAAAAAGTTAAAATTTTCAAAAGAGCTAAAAATTTCAAAGAGAATCAAAATTTTCAAAAAAAAATCAAAATTTTCAAGAATTTCAAAAAACTACCTTGTAAAATTTATTGAAAATTTTGAGTTAAACTCAACAAGGTAGTTTTTTGAAATATTTTTGTTTTTTGAAAATTTTGACTTTTTTGAAATTTTGAGTTTTGTTTAAAATTTTGAATTTTTGAAAATATTGAGATTTTTTGAATCAAATTTATTCATTGAACCGATATAAATTGATAAATAACTTAAAATACTAATTTCTAAATATTTTTAATTTATATTGTAAATTATAAAAATCTGTTTTTGCCTATAACTCCTGAATGAAGACAAATTCTTGCACAACTATAACTATGGTGGAAAACGTGGGATGAAAAACATCATGGATAATCCGCTTTTCATCCATGTCTACAAGAGTAAGTTTTGAACCAAATTTTTAGTTCCTATATATTTTCAGATAACTCAGTGTTCTTTTCTTTTCCGGACGGAACATTGATTTTCAATACGTTTCCTTGTATAGATTCTATGAAGAGTTTATTTGATGTTTTCTGTTCTGTTTGAAATTTTTAACTCTAGGTCCTAAATTTATTTCATTAGTGTCAATTTCTACGAGAAATATAAAATTTGATCAAAAATTTCACCTGAATCTAGGAGACAGAGAGCTAAGCGAACGTGAATTTAAAATTCATTAATTTCATTTAAATTCTTTATATACCTCTGGAGACTAATTTATCGCCTTTTTGTATTATTTACTTATTACTTACCTAGAATGAGTTCTTAAAAGTTAACATCATTCTTTGTTATTCTTTATGACTCTTCGTAAAGCTCTTTTTATTAAACTTTATTGATCTTCAATGACAATGATTTCTTGATTTCACTTACTTCTCATTGATGTTTATTGAACTTTGATTTGATTTTTTTTTTCTAAATTCATGACTCTTTATTGATCTTAAATTTTTTTCAATGTAGAGCCAAAAAAAAGTAATGAATATCAAAAAAATTCAATAAAAATCAAAATGATCGTAATATTATGAATGATGTTAAATTTTCAAAACTCACTGTATTTTTGCCATATTTAGCTCAGCTCCTGAAATTCAGGAGTTTACTTCCGACTGGGTACGCGAAAAGAATAGGAATAAAGTCAAAAGTAATTTTTATTTATAGCAAAAGTTTCGTACTTTTGTCAAATAAAAGTTATATCAATGCCCTTTTCTCAATAAATTCTATTTTTTTTAAATAAAATTCTTTTACAGTGTTTTCTTGAAAAATATTCGCGAATTAACTTTTATCCATAAAAATAAAATTGGGAAAAATATTTAAAATAATTTATGTGAGCAATGAAATACATTCACAAAAAAAAGAACATAAAGCTTAAACCAAGCAAACACATTCATTGAAAAGTGAAAATGTCGTAAATGCTGTCTAACATAAATTAAATTAAGCCAGGTAAAGGAATTTTTACCTTACATCCAACATACCTTTCATTATATCGCGTGACAACAGTAATTTCCTTGTCTTTTATGCACATTCATTTTATTATAATAACAAATAATATTATATCTAAGGCGTAAATTGTACATGTTTGTATTTTTTTTTTCATTCAAATGATGATTCCGTATCCTGATTCCCTTTTTTGTGTACAAGTGGGGTATATGAAGGGCACACAATCTAAAATGAAATAAAATTATCATGAATTATTAAATGAAAGCTTTCCTTGTAGCGCTCCTTTATTTTTATTTTTTACACATAACATAACATATGAGGATCTGTTCAAGTCATGGCAAATTTATCAACATTACTTATTTCCATTTCTGTATGTACACAAAATTAAATTTAGTGTTTATATGAATGAAATAACGCGAAAAATTCGTATTTTTTTTTCCTTTTCTTCAAATACAAATGTTTTTATTTTCATGTCCTTGATGATTGAAAATGTGTCATGGACATTTCTCAATTATTTAATCTTTATTGTAAAGCGATAATGTGACCTTAATATTACAGGCACATTTAATGTCAAGTCAATATAAATGATCGTATTGTAACTGTAAATAGGAATGAAAAAAAATAAAATAAAATTTATGACTTTTCGATTGAGATATTTTTGTGCACAAGCAATTTTCAAGGTAATATTTCACTCATGTTGTCACTTATTATAATGCCCCCCTTTTTAAATTTATTTTCCAAACAAAAATTTCATTGTATAATGGGAAAAATATGGATTGGAAAATGTTGTTTAACAGTTGAAATAATGTGTGTGTGTGTGTGTATGTAAGCTTATAAAATGATTAAATTCGAATTTAAATATAAATTTTTGGTCCAGACAAGGATCGAGCAAAACGGAAGGAAATAATATTTGTCTTTAATTGCATTTAAATTTGAAATGAACGAGTTTTGGATTTGAATTAAACAAGGGTTTTAAGAAACACCTGTAAAATTTCATGATGATAATGAAAATTGACATTAATTGAACCCTTATTTAAAATGTAAAAATTTCAGATCACCTCTCATCGAAACGCTTATTGTTTCAATTAAAGTAAAATGAAATAATTTTAACAAAAACCTCGAATCGGAACCAATCAATTACATTTCAATTCTTATCGTGTGTGTTTAAACAAAAAAAAAATTTCATTATAAAGCCATCATTCAAAATTACATCACATCAATGTGTATTTTGTGTGTATCTTTTCATTACACACATCACTGAATCAACCAATTCCGATAAATAAATATATCGCGAGTGCACTTTTTCATCAACAAGAATTTATCGCACTCACGTCTCACTTGTCTATTATTTGCATGAAAAGGCAAACATTTTCCCATTTTTACCTCATACACACACACGCTCAATTTTTTCATTCTTGTGTTATTCAATTTAATTCAACGCTTTGATTAAATTTACAAATTTACCTTTATTTTTCTGTTTTGATATAACATTAATAATGTATTTCCCCCTTATATACATTTGCCATGATGTTATGATAAAATAGATTGGAAAATATTGCAAACGTAATGTGGTTAGAAAAAATAAGTTGTATCGTATCATGATGATGATGATTATTATTATTATTGGGGAAACAAAAGTTAAAAAGGGGTGTCACGTGCCATATTTTGCAACAGTACTTTTCACGTGAGGTTACGTTCCAAGTCAAATTCAAACACAATTTTACATTCAAATTCAATTTAAGGATATTTTTCTTGGAAATATTCAGTTTTAATATTTTAAAGGGCAATATAATTGTAATATGTGCCAAAATAATTGAGTTGATATTCTAATGGAATTTTAATGAAAATTTCATGTTAAATGCACACAAGGATAGTGAAAGACTGTGAGTTAACTCAGAAATAGACAAGCTTAATTTGAATTTATTGTTATTATATTAACCTTTTATGATTGCTGTATTATTATTATTATTTCATTAGTAACAACGTTGTTTTACATTAAAATTAGTTAATACAATGCCAATCAAGGGTAATGAAGGAGGTGAGTGGCTTCTAATTTTAAAATTAAAGTACAAAATTTAATGGTGTGAAATCATTAAGTGAAGAAATGCGAGCAAAAAAACTAATGAAATATGTAAAATAACAAGAATTTGCAAACTTGTTTCAAGCATCATCTTAATAAATTCAAAAAAAAACTCAGAACAAAATTAACATAAAACAGTGTAGAAATAATCTTCTGAGAATTCTCATTCAATATGCAAGAAAAACACTTTTAATTATCTTTTTACTACACTTCGGTTTAATTCAAAGCAAAATAATACGCAAAAAGAGCCACTACTTACAATTACTTTAAGAGTTGTATTACGATTATTTCCAAAAATGACTAGACCCTGCTACACTCTCAAACAAAAACCAGTGGGGTTTCCCACTGGTCACCAGTGGGACATTTGAACCAGTGGCAGACCAGTGGGACCAGTGGGACCAGTGGCAGACCAGTGGGACCAGTGGGGCCAGTGGGACCCGTGGGAAACCAGTGGGAAACCAGTGGGACCTGTGGGAAACCAGTGGGAGACCAGTGGGACCGTTAAAAAGCTCCAAAAATTGAATTAATTAATTTTTTGCAGCTTTTGATGATCCCACTGGCCTCCCACTGGTGCCCCACTGGCCCCACTGGTTTCCCACTGGTGTCCCACTGGTCTGGAAAATCCCACTGGCCTGTCCCACTGGTTTTTGTTTGAGAGTGTACTATTTCCCGAAAAAAGGATGAGCTTCACGCTCATTGACGATACTTCCAGCATCCTGCTCTAGTTCGACGAAGATATTCATCACATTTCAATCAATTATATCAGCGGAACAACGATCTGTCAACATCAGAATTTGATTGAGCAGTGTCCCGATATGACTAGATCAAAATGGAAATCACTACACAGAAAGCTTAAAACGCTCGCAGTATAAATTGAATTGGTCCACAGACGGAGATCTGACAAGACATTTAATGAATGAATTTTTTATCGTATTTCCAGTTAATTTGGAACAAGAATTCGAGTATTATGGGCACTCTTTTAGTCTATGCATATTATGCGAGGTGGTCTGCGGTGCGTTTTCAACTTAGAGTGTATGTTTCAAATACGTAGCAATCTCACATTTCAATCTTGCGATGCGCGCCAAACTCAGACCATTTCACGGTACAATTCAGGATATATCGATACTGTACTCGAATTCATTTAGACGCACAAAGAAAGGGATGCACGATGTAATTAGATTAAATTTCAATGTTATTTTAACCTTTGAGCTACTAGAGCACAGTTTTATGGCCTGCAATACCCTGTCGGAAGTAAACTCCTAAGTTTCAGGAGTTAACTAATAAAAAATAAATTTTATAAAATTTAAAACGTAGGAATTAAACAAAGCTTAGATCATTATTTTAATTTATGGAAGTATAAATTCTAAATAATCAAAATTTCCAAAACAGTCAAAAATCTAAAAATTTTCGAAAAAGTCAAAAAACTTAAAAAAATCAAAAAGTTCGAAAAAGAAAGAAGGTTTTTTGGTGGAAGATGAAGGAGTGGCTTTGCTTTTTCATCAAAATTATGTTTTTTTTCAAAATTATCTCACATGAGTGAATATTAACAAATTTTAAAAATCTGATGGTTTTTGAAAAGCTGAAAGTCCCCTCTTTTTGAATTCTACTTAATTAATTTTCATGACTTTTTCATACATTTTGAATATTTTAAGTTTTTAAACTTTTTGAGATTTTTTGACTTTTTCGAAAATTTTGAGTTTTTTGACTTTCTTGAAAATTTTGAGTATTTAAATTTTTTTGAAAATTTTGAGTTTTTCGATTTTTTTTGAAAATTTTGACTTTTTTGGAAATTTTGATTTTTTAGAATTTTTATTTCCATGAATTAAAATAATTATCTAGACTTTGTTTAATTCCTACGTTTTGAATTTTATAAAATTTATTTTTTATAACTCCTGAAATTCAGGAGTTTACTTCCGACTGGATAGTTCAAGGTGGCGCTAAAGTTATTCATGAACTATTTGGTCGACTCTTTCATCAAACGACTCCTACTTTAAATTTAATTTAATAAAATAATTCTTTAAAAGATAAAATATTATTATAAATTTTAATACATAGCTTTTTTTTTAATTTTACATTGTTTCGGATATTCATTATTTTAATTTTATTGTTTCATTTTAAATGTTCAGAACAGAACAAGTTTCTAATTGTATTAAATAAAAAAAAATTAAAACATAAAGTTTTACAATTATAAGCTTTATTAGCAAACAACGAATAGAACAGCGATAGAAAAGGAGACACTTTATTATCCGTTTTTTATTGTATTAAATTGTTATTATTGCCATTTAAATGAATGAATACCGAGTAAGACTAGAATAGAAAATTACTTTATTTTATCATTATAAAACGGATCATCATTGCTGTCAATACGAACGAGTACTAATGGTCTGAGTATTAAATTTGCATTTAAAATAAGGGCTGAAGGCGTTTTTCTTTTAAATGAGTTTGAAATTCACTCGTCTACTATTTAAAATGAAGGAAAAAAAACGATTAACTGAAGAAAAATGAAATCAAACTGATATTTCTGTCCTGAAGCAAAGACTCTCATTGAAATATTTTTTTTTTTTTTATTATTTTATGTAAATGAAGATAAAATTAACGTATGTAATAATATTTTTTAAACAATTAAATGTAACATGTGTTGACCATCTATAATGTAAAGTGAATCCTAAGAATTTTTTCTGGATATCTGTTAAATTTTTTCCTCAAATTCATAAAATTCTTTAAAATTAAAACAAAAGAATAACAATAATCTGTGCATTCACGCTGTGAATCAACGAGTAAATTCATTTATTTTTTACTGATAATTTTTTTTTCATCACATAGCAATGTAAGAATAAAAATTTCTTACATAAAAAAGATGCCTTTTTAATGTAACAATTGATGCGATCAAATTACACATTTTTTGTGTATAATTTTTTCTTTAATTTGTGTTGTATCTGGTTTTGTTATTATTAGTATTATGCTTCATTGTAATTGCTAAGAATTTTTCATTTAAAAAAACATTCATTATGATGTCTTATGTAAGGGTTCGAGAAAATATTTTTCAGAGGAATGAAGGAAAATACGTGCTGGTTTACAAATTTTTTGTAAAATAAAACTGTTATGTAATGTTTTTACTGAGAATCATAGGCAAAAGTTAATTACCCAAAAAATATGAAGAAAATATGGTAGTTTGTTAATGGTTTCAATCTTAAATTTCATAAAATGAATTGGTATGATGGAGATTTTCAGTCTAAGTCATATTTCTGGTGATTATTTTTTCTGTTGAAAAATGGGAAAGAATAAAAAAAGGATAAGAATGTTTGTAACAAGTGTTTAAAGTTTTAAAACAAATGGGTGGCATGTGTTAAAATATTTCTGGTAGAAAAACGTTACTTTTCAAGAATTTGAAGAAAAATTCTTTAAGCTTGTAACTTTTGCTTTTTTTTTGTTTGCAACAACCATCGTCATTGCCTGGATTTGAGCTTCAGAGGAAAATTGTGTTTCAGGGCCCTTAGAGCTGTTTTAACTCAAAGATTGATGATGAGAAACAAATTTACAATAAAAAACATTGAACGATAAAAAATTAGAAAAAAATCCGTTAAAATGAGATAAAATCTTTAAAAATAATCTTAATTCATCATAAAATATCCAATTAGACTGCAACTAAGCTACTGTTTCATAGAAATTATCTTTAAATTAATTTCGAGCTCTGAATAAATTACATTTTTTATTATTCTTCTCCCATTCAAATTCAATCTAATTTCAAAGAAATACGGAAACGCATAAACGAATAGTCGTAGGTCAAGTTTGACTCATATCACACTAATTTCTATGGACGTCCATTTGAATGTAAAATTCTGTTTAAAAAAATTAAATAAAATACAACAAAAAAAACATTAAAAATTCATATATGCGTTAAATATGACCAATTTATATGCTCAACCAAGCTCATGTCTCTATTTTATTATTATTTTATGAATTGCTTTACCATTTAAAATAATAATAATAATAAAAAACGTGCAGACATTGTTTCATAGATACAAAACACGAAACTTCATAAACTCTTACAGATAGTTTTAAATTTCATACTCGTTTAATGGTGTGTCAGTATGAATTCTTGTGACTGCACTTAAACAATGATGCATTATATGTTTATATGTGAATGAAAAAAAAAATATCAACAAAGAGAAGAGAAAAAAAAAATAAAATGTTAAAAAAATACAGACAGGCAAACAAAACACTTGATTGTTTATCTAAATAACGCTTGAATATGCATGTGTGATAGTTGTGTGTTGTACTGTGTATGAGTATGAGACATTAGAACAATTGTTATGCATTTTAACGTAAAATATGATCTGCACAAGAATTTAAGAGCATTTTACATGGGTGATTTTTGAAACTTTAAAACTACTCAGCAGATTCTGATTTTGTTCTACCGATTCTTTTAACCTTCATCCTGTACAGGGACTTTTAAGTCCCTGTTTTTATATAATTTCAAGTGATAATTCTTTAATCGATTATCGTACACAAGTAATTCTTGATATATAGTTTAAAAATGTTAAAATGAGAACATTTGAACAAAAAAAAATTATGCCTGGTTAGTTTTTCAATAAAAAAAAATACCACAACTTAATCCGGTCACAGGGACTTTTAAGTCCCTGTGAGTGTTTTTTGTAACATAACTGTATTTTTGGGTTATTATGGACACATTTTTGTTTTTTATGTTGATGTTCTAAAAAGTTAAAACAAAATTATTACGATTCTTTTGAGAAAATTTAAGAATAAATATGTCAAAACGCAAGCATCTAAATTTTATTAACGAGTCCATATTCGAGGAGGGTAGTGATTTGAATTGAGAATTGATTCAGACTATGAACAAGAAACCGAGGTAGATGATAGAGTTTGATGCCAGTATTGATGATTTTGAATGACATAAATCGATGAATTTAGCTTTAAATCTAAGTTCATGTTATTCATGGAGCCACGTTCTGAAATAGCAGTAGATTGCTTGGATCTTCCCATGCAAGTGCATCACCGTCTCCACATCAGCAAGTCCGGCCACGCTTGCAATGCTTTCAAGTGAACCTCTTGCTAAGAATGCACGTCGTGGATACTGTCAATACGATGAAAAAGCTGCGAAAAATGAAGTGATATGTTTGGGCTGTAAAAAGAGGGTATGTCCAACAGAGATCATAAGCAAGTCATGTCAGATTATTAATTTCTGATTTTTTTTCATGTTATATTTAATATGAACTATAATAATTCTGAAGAATAATGTAATTCTGATACATTATTTTGAACTTTTAAACGTTTAAATGTTTACAGGGACTTCTAAGTCCCTGAAGCCCGGATTAAGTTGTCGATTTAAAGACAGGATGAAGGTTAACTTGTGATTCAGCATCTTACACAAATCTTGTTTTTTTTTGTTTCTCCTGAATACATCCATACTTTAAATAACTCAACCTATTCCTTAACTGATTCTTTTAAGTTAAATTTCTATTCAGCAGATTCTACAAACAACTTTAAAGTAATTTTTTTTAATTCAGCAGATTGCGAATTTTTACTAGCGTATTTTCATGAACTTTCGATTTTTTGCATAGATTTTGGAAATTTTACTATTCAGCAGAGTCTGATTTATAAAAATCACATTATTCAGCAGATTTCGAACATACTGAAAACGAACGAATCAGACTCTGAAAATAATAAAATTAAGTTTAGAAATTTGTAACTCAATTTCTAACTCTTACTTTTCAGCAGAGTTGCAGAGTGGATTTTCAAACTAAACTTGAACTTATCAAGTAGGAATAAACTTTTTAAACCTCTTAATTGAGTACATTTTTTGAATAACTTTCTCTGAAAATTTTTACTATTCAGCAGATTAAAAAATAACAAAAGCCCATTCAAAATCCGACCGTTAAAAATTATCTTCACAACGCCAACTTTAACATTAATATACAACAATAACATTCAAAAAACATTTATTTTTTCTTTTCATGAATGAAAACACGAATGAACAAACCAAAACTCTCCCAGACATGAAATTGTAAAATAAATATAGAGAGAGCAAAATCCAGACAAATTTTGTATCGTAGAGTAAACTTGTTGAGAATAAAATTCAGTGCAAAATTAAACCGGTTTCTCTCACACAATTTGTATTTTATAGTAAAATTGAGTACAATGGTACAAAATCTTTTACGTTTCTTGTTCATTCAATCGTTGTGCAACCTTTATACTGTTCGGTCATGTATCGTTTCCACGTAAGATTTCATTATTATTAGTATTATCATAAGATAGTGTTATTGTAAAGTCAATTTTTCGTATACATGAAGTGATTTTGAGAGTTATTACTTAACTAGTGGATTTGAATTTAAAAGTGGTAAAAAATAAAAAAATTTTAATTGAAAACAAAAATTTTAACATCATAATTTTTTTTATTAAATTACAATAAAAATATAATTAAAATCAACACATGAGTGACGTAATTAAATTCAAAAGTCAAATAAAATAATTAAACATACAATGAATTTTTTTCATCATAGTAATAATTAGTACCATTCATAAATCAATCAAAGTGAGTTGATAAAAAAAAATTAAATTTTAATCACGAGAAAAAGAGAATGAGCAATTGATGTTAAAATATTCATCATCAGCATCACTACAATTCCAAGAAATTTAATCAACTTTAATATGAAATGAAAATAAGGAGAAAAAACGGGAATAAAACAGATGATTAATAATTGAAATTATATCTTACGAAAAATATCTGCCATTAAATTTTAAATGTGATTCATTTTATCTCGATAACACAAAAGAAAACATGTAATGAAACAAAAAATATGCAACTCACCTAAAGTAAGATCCGTGATGTTGACGGGTCTTTTATATATTTAACATAATTTGTACTGAAAAAAAAAATATAATAACAAAGTATGCAAAATATTACTGTTTAAACAACGAATAAAAGAGAAATAAGAAGAAAAAAACAAGTTTTTATAAAATTGAGAAGTAAAATAATGAATTTATAAAATTAATATGTTTATCAATAATAAATAATAATTAATTAATAAGCTGTATCATTAACATAATCGAGAATAAAATTGGATTGAAATTTAAAAGTTTTAAACAAGATTAAAATTTAAATAAAAAAATTTTTATTATAATCAAAATATATGAGCACCGGATTAAATATTAGCAGTAGTTTTAGTAATCACAGTATTAACAACATGGTTTTAATGGATTATGATGAACCAAAGCCCTCAAAACTCTGTAACAGTAATGGAAATGGTAACAATAATAAGGTGAGATTATTATTTCCTTTCAAAGTACCTTTGAACTATTAAAAATGCCATATTTTGATAATGGACACTGTAAAAATTTTATGATATCACAAATGTTATTTCCGATTAATTCCAGTTGCGAAATGGTAATTTTTATAAAAAAAAGCTACTCTACTTACGTTTATTAAAAAAAATGAGAGAGTTAACTCATAAATTATTTACATTTAAATGACGAAAACAGTAAAGAAATAAAAAAAAACCAAGTTAGGAAACGATTTCGAATGAATGATGATAGTGAGTGCATTACAATTAATAAGAATTCGTTAAAACTTCTTAACTCATTCGCGTCATCCGTTGCGTAAACGCAATACCTACTTTGAGGTCTCTCTTCTCGTTCAAATCAAAAAATTTCTTTGACAATCTTTTTTAGAGTCTTAATTTAAGATATTTTCTATCAAACAGTTGATCCGGTTTTTAATTTAAACCAAAAACTAAAAAATTATGAGCTAAACTTTTAAGAAAAGTCGCGTTCTTTTCATTTTCGTACAACATTTCTGTCCGTATTTTGTGTAGCACTTATACGTATTTTATTTTGGCTCTCCTGTAAAATTTTTATATGAAACCTGAAATTTTCATCGAAGAGAAAGTTGTTCATTTTTACCTAAAGAATAGATCGTAGAAGAACTTTTTGTTCAAAACTCAATATTTCTAGGAGCGGCGTCGAATGAGTTAAAAATTGTCAGATTTTCATTGAATTATGGAAAAGTTTCAATTATCAGAGCTTTCGGCTACTTAAAAGAGGATATTTTGTGATTCACCTTGACCTGAAAATTAGCCTATAAAAGTCTGTACAGACACACATTCAAAATGCACTCATAAGAGCTTTTTACCTTGAATTTAATTTCAATAAAAAAAAAAAATTAATATTTGTTTTCATATTAGTCACACACACTCACACACATAAAAAATAATGTATATTACCTAACCAGGTGTTAGTTTTCATTTTTGCTAATCATAGATAAGATATCAAAGGTAAATAAAAGGTACCAATGTGTTTGTAACAACTGATCATTATCTAAAGTTATCGTTATGTTTGATTTTGAAATTGAATACGTTTCATTTTTGTGTTTTACCACACAAACAAAATGTCATCAAATTTTAAACAAAATACATGACCTTTCGTTCAATTCTCATTGAATATTATATAAAAGTATAGAAAAAAATGTATAATAAAAACAATCTTAAATCAAATCACAATTAAGATAAGGTGTGCCATGGAAATAAGCTTACATTTATTTCAAGTTAATTTATATCATTTGAGCTCATATGTAATGTAATGTAATATAAGAAAATGGATTGTTCCTTTATTGTTATGAAATGAATTGTATTGAATTCTGTTACTAGATTAGACAAAAAGCTTTTCCAAGGTCATAAAATGGTTGTCGTTTCTCAAATCATTAATCAAAAATTCATTATTTATCAAAATTTATGCGATTCATTTTCTCTTTCATTCTCGTTGGGTGAGTTTATTATCAAAATTTATGTTAAATTTATATCAAATTTATTAGTTTCCATTTAAAATGAAACAAATTTTCCTTAAGGACTCATCTGGTCCCCATTGATCATTTTCTTTCACACCATAAATTTTAAATATTACATTAAATTTTATTTTATCCTGTAACAAGGTAAACATCAAAATTTATTTCTAATTTAACAGCATCAGCACGATTCTTTTCATATGAAAAAAAAAATAAATATATTTTTATTTTTGGTATTTCTAATATAAAAAAAAGTAAGGAATTAGCTGCCGCAGCAAATCCATAGTTTTGAGTGCGTGTTCATTTTCATAATATTTTCATCTATTTTATTTAATAAATATTTCATATTTTCATTGAAAATGTCTTTTTAACGGTTTTTTTTCAATATTTCAAATCAATTTTTATTTTGACAGCTCGAATAATCTAAATCGGAATCTGAAATCTGAATCGGAATCTGAAATCTGAATTGTGATGAAATGAATGTATCACGTACCCTGTACAGAATATTTTAAAATATTACATTTTTAAAACAATTCAATTGATATAATTGAAAAATGTAATTAAAAATAAAAACATTTAAAGGTGTTCTACAATTCGTAAGTAAGTTTTCACAAAAAACGTTTTTAATAAGAAAAATAAATCGGGTGGGACACAATGTTCTATGCAATATACTAAAATATGTTAAAAATATGCGAAGTAAAACCCTTAGTTTTGACGTTTCACTCAAAACAAAATGTATGATTTGATGAATTTACAAAATAAACGTAAAAATTTAGATATAAAATAAAATTTTATCTCCACTGCATTGTTGTAACAGCATTAAAAAGGTATTTTGCCATACATGTATGGATGGTAGCAGATTAAGGACATGTGCACTATTGTGTATAAAGTTTGAATAGGAAAAAAAAGTTTATTATCCAACAATGAAATAACACGAGTCAAAAATTGGAATATAAAATAACACAAAATATATGACGACTATTCAGTGGAGGATGATAAAGTTTTACATCATTTTTTGGATATAAAATGAATTATCTGGTGTATTTTGACGATGAGGTGTGCTAAATTGGATTTAGGGATTGTGATTTTAACGAAATTTTGGTTACATTTTTTTTATTAATGTTAAAATATTGTGGCATTACAAGGCTAAGTTTGATTTAAAACAAAAAATTATGACAGCAAAAAGTATGCTGACTTAAAAATGTTTAATTGTATTAAATTTCATAGTATTTGACTTAATTGTATGTGAAAATACAAAAAAAAAATATCAAATTTCTCGTCTTACCTCTTTCTCCAAACATATCAGACTCATATTTTATTTTATTAAAATGATTTAAGTAACAAAATTTCATACATTTCTCATTTAATTACCGGTTATTTTCTTGATTTAATCTCTTTTTAAAGTAACAGTGCAATAAATTTAATTTTTAAGGTATTTAAAGGAGAAGAAAAATTTAAGTTAAGTATCTTATTACACTTCTGTTTCATATTTTTTTGTCCATGTGTGTGTGTAGATCAATAAACATATGACCACTAAATTTCACATGAAATTGTTAAATGAAACTGTTACATTTTAATATATATTTTTTATTTTAAAAAATTGTATTCTACTCTCTTTTTAAAATAAAAGCATTGTATCGCATTAACCGTAATCACTTGAGATGTGAGATGAAAGCAAAATGTCTTAATATTAATTGTTGTTATTTCGTTTGGTTTACTTTGCGGTGGTGTGATGCGAAATATTTTTAAACATTAAGATACAAGTAAAAAACAAACATAAGTAGTGAGAAATGTCAACTTGCGAAATATGTCATCAATATTCATTTCTCACTCATGCTATTGAAACAATATTTTTCTTTGTATTTTTTTTTTTTGGTTTTGTTTTCATAGCAACTCTGAATAAACTTTGAAAGACGATAACTTTTTTAAAATTAAAAAAATGAAAATAAAAGATAACATTACCAAGATATAAATTTCAAGAAATGATAATAATAATAATAATGATGATGGAAACGAAGGAAAATCTGTCATTTTGTCACAAGAAAATAATCTTTGAGACATTTTTTTTTTGTTGTGTTACTTTCTGTCTATGAGACTTAAAAATATTGTGAAAGTTAAAGGAAAATTCTGTTTTTAAATGATAAAAATTGTGTGTAAAAACAAAGGAACGCATTGTGAATATTGCTAAATGTGGAAGAAAATTATGAGAAAGGATTCATGAAACCGCAATCAAGAAAAATGTCTTAATTGTCTGCGGTTTGACAGCTTATTGTAAAGTCAAGTTAAATTTTTTATGCATTATTTTATCATCACAATCGTGTCTTATTGTTATTTTTATCGTCAAAAACATAATGAGGGGGAAATTTAATATTTTTTTTATCTTTTGAACAGATGGAGTGAGAGGATTTTTGTTAAAATTGTAAAAAAAATGCCAGATTTTTGGATTTAAATTATTTGTATGTTAAATGTGACGAAAATTTGCCAATTGAACATGTCCTAAAATTTCTTTTGAATTTTAAAATCGTATTTTCTCTCAGTTTCGAATCTTTTGTTTTCTGACTAAAATCTTATTATAAGTAATTCTCTTCTCTCTCTCGATCACACTCAGTCAGAGTTTTCTGCACACTCAGCTATTGTAGATTCTTTCTTTTCTCTCTATCAAGGGCTTAGACACCTCTTACCCTTATTGATTCCTATTTAAAGATTCATGGGCTGACCTCCAGTTCGTGGCTCATTTCTTTCTCTAATAATTTTGAGAGTCAAACATTCTATCAAAATTTGTTGACAAATAAATAAGTGAGAAAATTAAATTAAGTTGTTAAAAACGATTAAATTTCAATTATGCACTTATGCTTATTCAATTTAATTTATTTTGTTGTTTACAGCATTTTTTTCTAAAAGATCTGATATTTTCATTACAATTTTTTTTATATCTTTTAATATCCTTCCTTATTCATTTATTATGTAAATTTAAAATGTCTATCATTCTCGTCATAATTTAATTAAGTCATAAAAAAGCATTTAAATGGACGTTTTATCTCTTTATACAGTACATTAACAATATATTTCCCCATCATTTCATTCTGTTATTTCATTTTAAATTCAAATATTATTTATTATTAAAAATAATAACATAAAATAAAGCAATAAATGTAAAACATTTTATTAACAAATAAAATTGACGTTTAAACTTTCATCATCTTCTGAATTATTAAAATTTGTTCATTTTTACATTTTAATTTTTTTTTTAATATATTTACAGAAATTATATGCCAAAGCCATTTATGATAACATGGCTGATAGCACAGATGAATTAGCATTTCGACGAGGTGACATCCTGACAGTGGTAGAACAAAACACAAATGGATTAGAAGGATGGTGGTTGTGTCAGTTGCGAGGAAGACAGGTAAATATGAAATGTGATGATTCTTTTAAAAAAAGTTTGAAAATTAACTTTTAAACAGTTTTTTTTGTTGTGCTTAAAATTCAATTGAAAATATAATTTTTGGCAGACCACCATGTTAGAACAACAGACATCATTACATCATGATAACAGAAAAAAAACACAAAATAATTCATTTTTAATGTGAATCCACAAAAAAACTTTAAAATTTCCTTGATGATTTACGACAAAATATGTCTGTTACTTTAAAAAGACATCTTTATTTTCTTTTGCGACACAAAAATATACACAACAACGTCTTTTCATGTTCTGTTCATATTTCAGTCCACAAAACTATCATAAATTTGTGCAGTAATTTTATATTTTATAATGCAGTCAGCAGAGATAACATTACTCTTCTATGTATGTTTTTATATATAAAAGAAATGAAGAAAAAAAATTAAATAAAATATTTTAGAAAACATATGTAACGAATTCTTGTTTTTAAAGCAAATATAAAACTGCAGTAAAATGTTAAGTGAAAGAAATTTCAATAACAACTCACTCACATTCACTTGAAGCACTTTGTATTATTTTGTGTACTCTATTTTTTTCTTTAAAATAATAATAATAAACAAATAGAAAGGGCCACAATTTTTTTTTTCATATTCACATGTGTTGAGCACTCATCATTTTTACATTAAGTACAAAAACATTCCTTCATATTTTTTTTTATAACGATTTTAAGTATTTCATATTAAAAAGCATTTTTTTCTTCTTTTTCATAATAACTATGAAAAGAAATTCATAACAAAATATGCATACCGAGTTGAAATCTGAGTCGAGAGTACCGAGAAATAATAAAATACAACAAAAAAAACATTCAAAAAGTATTTGAGTGCGGCAAACATTTTAACGTTTAAATTTTGATTGAATTATTGCAAGGAAGGAACATTAATTTTCAAGTATTTTATTTTATTTCACTCTAAAACTTATAAAAGTAAAAAGAAAAAAAATACATATTTCATAGATTTTTACACATCAACGAGATTTTTACCACAATAACAACGATGACACGTTCTTTGGCTCATTTCATAAATTACTCAAGAATTTACAATACAAAAACATTGAATAGAATGTGACGCAATTTTAAACACAATAATATAATTTAAAAAAAAGGATCTTTTCTTCTACTCATTCAATACATGTGGTTTATGAGTGAGATTTTATCAAAAATTAAATGAAATAAAATGAAAGGGGGATGATGATATAAGATGTAATGTAATGTGATGTTATAAACTCCCTTCAATACTTCATTAAGTGTTATATGAAAGAATGGATGAATTAAGTGAAAGGAAATGTGAATTTTGTGGAGTTGTTTCTAACGGTCTGATTAACGATTAGAGTGTATCAACCTCTAATGCTAGTGTTGAAAATTTGCATGTAATTCAAATATAGCCGTGAATTGACCAAAAAATCTTTTGTATAAAGTCTGTCACCATAATGTGCGTTCCAAATTATGTAAGGCATGATGAAAATGAAGCAGTGCCTACACTAGATAAAAAAACCTTAGAGCAATACAAAACAAACATATGACTTTTAAATAAAGCTTTACTCTTAAACATTTCCTTGAAAACCCTGCTTCTATCAGCCAACTCATATCCAACATCGATGATGATTTAAAATTCGTTGGTAATGTCATATAATAACGTAATTCGAAAAGCGTAATATGAGAGGAAATTCTTATACTTTTAAAAATTAATGGCAATTATTTTTGGTGTGTTGTTGTACAAACAAAAAATAAAGCGAAAATATATCTTAAATGGAAAAACATATCGTTATATTCGTTATCTTCATTAATTTTATAAAATTTATCACTGATATTTTTTTCCTTCTGAATAAATAATGGCTTTCAATTATGGTTTTCTATATATTATAATACTATAAATGTGAAAGAAAACACAGATTTTGTATGTCATTTTGTTGACTTATGACGAGCTTTCTTGTAATTTATATCTATCTAATGTATTCCTAATATTTATATTCCATTCAAACTTTGTTCAATCAAGGAAACGTGAATTTTTTTAATTTACAAAACCCATTATTTGAGATTAAGTAATTTTAAGATGAGATTCCTTTGTTTTTTTTTTCTTAGAACCATGAGTATAATTGATTTCCATCATTGTTTAAAAATTAAAGCAATTAATAATTTTGACATGTTTATGATGTTTAACCATATTTTGATCTAATTCATCATCATCATTGTTCTCCTTCCCAGAAATGCAAAAATTAATTTTTAAAATACAAAAAAAAAATCGTATTAATATCTGTCATAATCTCCAGTGGGTCACAAATCTCTGACGGTTGATACGGTTCCATTTCATTAAAAGGAGGAGATTTTTGCTCATAATTCATCAGATAGCTTGGCCTAACTCAAAATTTGTTGTATATCGGATAAAAAAAATTAATGGAAAAAGGTATAATAAGATAAAGAAAGCAGCAAAAAATTTGTGTGTGACCCAGATTTTTATGATTTATCTCACAATAAAAGGATCCATGCTTTGTTTTGAATTTATTTTTTTTTTGTGTTTACGATACCGAAAATCTTTACATAAATCTTATGAGTAGCAGCAACAACAACAAAAACCATGAAAACGTATTATTATTGCAAATAATATTATTTTTATATTTTTAGTATCGTTGCTTTCTTAATCTTATATTCAAATATTCATGATAATAATAAACAAAAAAAATAAGAAAATAAGTGAAATAATAATGAAAAAGACAACACAAAAAATTTATTATAAATTCCTAAAACGTTTATTATTTATTCAGTTATTTGTTCAATGTACACATTTATGATCAATGGAGTTTATTAAAGACAATCATGAAAAAGACCGAATTATGAATTAGAAAGAAAGATATTTAAATTTTATGTGAGATTGTGACTAGAGCATTAATTTTACATGAAAAAAAAAACAACCAAAACTTAAATTAAACCATGAGAAGATTTTGTGTAAAGTAAATTAATTGATTGTTCGCAAAATGAGAAAAAAATAATGAAGATGAATAAAAAAAAACCTTAAAAAATATCGTGCCTGTTAAAAATTAATAAAGAAAATGGACCCATCAATCAAAATAAAGACTAATAACGGTTTTGATACAAAAAACAATGTCCATCACAAAGTTGCGAGAGAAAACGTCTCGCTGTTGTTTATTAATATTTTTTATGATTTTTATTGAAATTAACTTAAATACAGGTTTGTGGATTGTGAGTCCTGGTACTTTAAAGTGATAAGTCCACAACATTTTGAGTAGAACTTGCATGACAAATTATAACGATGGAGCTTGACACAAATCGAAATAGGTGTTGTTCTGTTTTCTTTTTTTTACAGCTTTGTTTAAAGAAATTTCTTATGGTTATCTTGAGCTCCATCCCTGTTTTCAACTTGAATCTGAATAAACAAAACTGACAATTAAAATGAAAGACGTTTGTGTGAAAGAGGTAAAACATTGAAAATCCCCACCATCCATCAAATTTCATGTCAAAGAAAGGAAGAAAAAAAATATGCTTTAAATCGACATTTATTGTTCAAGTGCGCTTAACAATGAAAAAATAACAAAAATAATAATTATTTTTGTAACACAAGCACAAGGAAGTACTCAATTAAATATGAAAGGTCATTAAATAACTTACTTTTTTATGATTATTCAATTTTTAGTGTATTTCAGTTAAAAATGCGCTTTACCATCCGTATAGGTGTCAAAATTCGTTATGAAGGGTGAATTTTTTTGGAAGGAAATAGTCCTTATATCATCCTGTAATTCATTTGGAGTTTCTAAATGATTTAGAGGGTATTTTCAGTGAATAACACTATTTATTAAAAAATAGAGAATCAGATTTGACCACGAATCAAAAAAAATTGCTTGTACGTTCATTTATTGAACTCCATATAAATATAAGTAAGCGACCGAGGGGCCACCGGAGGAAATTTTTTCATCTATTACATGAATATTTAGTTCCAAATTTAACCATTTCACTCAGAGCTCTAATAAAAAAGTTGAGTTACATTTCTGTTCCTTAATGCACTTTCCTTTTCCATTCATGATTACGTTTTCCTTTAGTATTTTGGCTCTAAAAAAAAAAAAATTCCAGGTGGCACACTTCTCTAACCAGTGATTACGCCTATATCACAAAAGAATTTCAATTCTATTATTATTTTTTGTTCAATTTTATATCAACCCCTTGTGGAGTACCTCAATTATTATAATTTTTGAGTATTCAATTCATCTATTATTAAAACTTTTTTAATATAATAAAAATTTGAAAATTATGTTGATTTATAAAATAAAAATAAAAAAAATTATATCAAATTATTATTTATAAAATAATTCACTTATGTGACAGATGTGTGTAAATTTTCATATTTTCGGTATATCATTTAAACTTGAAAAAACAAGAGAAAAATAAAAACTATCCTGCATTATTATGAAATTAAAACATTATTTTAAACCACTTTATGCTTAAATGAAAACAACAACAACAACATCATGAGAGAGAAGACATATGAGTGCAAATTTTATGTTAGACAAAAAAAAATAACATACACACACACATAATAATTTCATAAATGATGGTGGCACGATATGGCATTTAACAACAATAATAAAAATGTCAATTAGAGAGTACATTGCCGTGTCATGTCATTAATAAAGTCATCATAAAACATTATTTTATTTTTTTTTTTTTTAAATGAAAGACCAGCACACTAACCAACCAAAAAACAAAGATTATTCAATTATTTAACGTACACAATTTTTTTTGGTATGTCATCATTTCGCTTAGTTTCCCTGAAATGAACCTTTTATTAAATTTAATTTTCTTGTTATTATGCTCTGTACAGAAAAGTAAAATTAATGTTTTAATGAGTCAAAGTTGGAATTTAAAGACAAAAAGGTTTCATCTCAAGTGGCGAGTAAATGATTTGACAGTAATGTAATGCATAATTTAATAGCAAAATATATTACGAAACAGGTAGAAATTCATCTTAAATTCAAACAAAACAAAAAAAAGAGCATAATTTAAACATAGAAGTAAGTCGTTAAAACTTTTTAGTAAACATAAAGTTGGGATTATTTTACAGCATATAAAATGGCATTCATTCAAAAAAAAAGGAGATAAAGGACGTTTTAAGTGAAAATTAATGGAAAAAGGTTACGTGACTTGTAAATGAATCGTAAAAATGTGATTTAATTAAATTTTATGGTTTTTTTTTAAAGTTTTAATAAAGTTTTACTTTAAAATGAATTTCATGAAAAAAAAAATCAATCAATTCAATCTGCTTTTGATTGATGAAATTTCATAATTTTGAATAATTATCGAATATTTTGCTTAATGAGGTGCTTTGAATTTCATATTTTTTTGTTCATTGAATTCATTAATGACTTAAAAAATGTTTTTTTTTTGTTTATGTTCATAAAGTTAGCACACAAAATCCTATCAATTACCTTTAAAAATTGAATTTCCTCGTTTCCTTGTCTCAGTTGTGTGATTATTTACAAGTAAAATATTAAATTAATACATTTTATGTGTGTATGCACGTTCCTTTACAATTACACACAGTAACATTATTAATCACATTAATTAATCAAAGCTTTCTTCTTTCTCTCTTTAATTAAAAAAATAAATAAAAATAATATAAATGAGATGATGATATTTTAAGTGAAGTGTTGCATGATGATGATGTTGTTATTTCTCTCGTCTATTTATTATTTGTTATTATTATCATTATCATTAATATTTCAACACACACAAACTCTCTCTTCTCATCTTCGTCCTTTTCCCATTGACTTAGGTCTTAAAGTACATTGCCCCTCTTTGACACCATATTTTTTTGTGCTATTCAGCATTTTATTTGTTCGGCACGTAATCAAAAGCCAAAACATGTACTTTTGACATGGCTTGTACTAGTGTGGTTTTGATACTAATGAGTAGAATTTCATCATTTTTATCATCATCAGCATATGAACAAGGAAAGATGAGACTTACCCCCATTAGCTTATTCATTTGATGGTATGTTTATAATTCTATTAAATATGACGAAAAAGCTTAGAGAGAGAGTGAAAATACACAAGATAATAATTTAACGATAACAAAATGTTGGATGTGAAACGGAATTGGGTCATCAATTATACAAATGTGGGATATTCCTGTTTGTGTTCTTCTGTTTCACTCCTCACAGTGCCGAGTGAATTTCTTGATTATTTTGCACAGAATAGCATTATAATAAAATAACAATTTCACAGAAGAAAGGCATGAAAATGAATGATTGCTGGATAAACATGGAGTGTAAAATGTTTTTTATCATTGTTCAATTATGTGTGAAAATTCTTTATAAGGCTTTCAAAGTAACTGTCTGGATAAAATGTGGTGAAAATAGCTGTAAATAAGGTTTTGAAGTACAAAAATGCAGTTTATGGTTCATGAAAAGTTGATGAACAGAGGTAACATAATTAAATTTTGAACAAAAGTTCATGTGCCTTGTTGAGTGAGAGTGCATTGAATGAAAAAAATTTAATTGGATGCATTTTTTAAATGCATCGAGGTATTTTTTATAGATTTTCTTGAAATTGTTTAATTTTACCTTAAACTTAAAAAGTATGATTATTTGAGCTGATGATGTCACACAAGCAATTTGAAATTGAGAGTCCTTGACAGTCATTAAATAAGTCAGATCGAAAATTTGACTATTTGTCATGAACTCAGTGAATGTCTATATCTATTTCTTAAGATACAAGCCAAAAATACTGCAATGAGACCTTGAGTCTGAAAAATTTTTCACATTTATTTGAAATTTAGTTGGAAATTGGATTTAATCCGAAAAATGTTAATTCATCTGTCAAAATGACATTGACACTTGACAGTTATGTTACAAATCTTTCAACGTCTAAAAAAAAACATTAAAAGTTCAATTGAGATCAAGCCACATATTTTTCAACAAAATAATAATCCTCATGTAATTATGCTATCTTAATAATCATGTTTTATCACATAAAAAATATTTACCATTTATGAATAAATTAAATTCATTTAAACTTAGTCGCTTTTTATTCCAACATAAAATAAAATAAAATAAAATAATATTTATTTATTAATTTATTATATCAGATATTATGCAAATGAACTAGAAACAGTAGTGCATTTAATGAGCTTGTCATACACTCTTTTTTATGTGTCCACATTGTAATTATTCTTATTATTATTCAAATCATTATGCGACATGTTTATTTTTTCAATTAAAAAGTTAAATTAAATACGAAAAAAAAGAGATTAATGCTGAACAACATAATTATTGATTTTATATTTATTATTACATTATAACGGTTTTTCTTGTTCTACTACCATTATTATGCATCTAATTTAAAAGGCAATTTCATGGACGATGGATAGCTTGGCAGCACATTGACATGGATCCCTTCAATTCAAATACAAATATTGATGAACTTGCATTTTTTGTTTACAATAAATAATAATAATAAATCTATTTTTGTAAACTGCCATTCAGTGTGTGTGTGGATATAATAAAATTACGCTCAATCATCAATTTTAATAATAAATAATATTTAGAAAAAAAAAAATATGAAAACGTTAGTTGCAAATGCTGCTGATGCTGATATTGAGTTGCAATCGTTTTTATTGATCTTATGTATGTAACGTTATAACAAAAACAGATCAAAATGGAATAACAATGACAAAGTATTTTTTTATTCATTTATATTAATTTATCTTCAAGCCATATGGTAAATATTAAAATAATTTTATAAAAAAAATATTAATTGAGAAGATTAAAGTTTAAACATGAATTTTTCTCATTAAATTAGCTTTAAAATTGATTGGATTGGATTAAATTTAAATGAGTTTATGAAAAAAATTGAACGAAATTAAAGTCCAGTGAAATTCATCTTAAAGTGGACGAATTTTACGAAATTCATAAAGAAATTGATGAACTTGATTGGTATTTAATTAATTTTTGAATGTGAATTTATTGAGAAAAAATACAAAATTCGTATGAAATCAATCATATCAAATATGTTTCGGAAATTCAATTGAAATCATGTTTTTATGTATGAATTGTTTTATGTGAGACAATGGTTTTCAAACTGTGCGTGTGTTGGAAAGAAGTTAGAAATAACAAAAATTTTCAGAATGACCTGAAAAAAATTTTTATGACTAAATAATAAAAGTTTAAGCCATATGAAGCCCAAAGTCGTTCTCCTTAAAAATATAATTTTATTTTTTTCGATTTTTTTAATCTGATTTCTCGGAAACTCCGGACCCAAGATTGAATATCACTGACTTACACTAACAAAACACTCATAAAATTCTGTGAACTCTTTCATTGTGCTCTCATCTACAAAACATAATTGATTGAGTGAATAATCAAAGATTGAATATCTAATAAGATCGATTTGTAAAACTAAATAACATATCATAATAAAATTAGTTGAAAATATAAATTTTTTGATCAAACATACATTCAAAATTTAAATCAATCATTTATAGAAAAATATTGATACAAATAATAAATGAATTGAGTAACAATCATTCTCATTCTTCTTCTGTTTCATTCTTTGTTCAAAATATTTTTTTGTTTATATGAAACGAAATTTAAGGCCAATTTATTGGAAACATAAATAATAATACTGATACATTTTGATACAATTCGTAATTTTTTACCTTGAGTCATTTTCATGCAATACAATCAAAAAAATTAAAACGGCATGAATGATCGATGAAGTACTTCAACCTCAAAAATTAATAATAATCAGAAAATGATAAAATGTTATCAACAGAAACAGAATACCAAGAACTGATATGATAAATTACATTTCAATCGAAATCAATAATTGTAACGATATTTTATTTTTTTTTTCATATGCCCCGAGCTCAAATTAAGTTTAATTATTTTATAGCGAGACTCAAGTCAATAAATTTTAATATAAAAAACATTGCAAAAAAATTGTATATAAAAGACTAATAAAATGTTCAATGTATTTTTAATCGATATGTTGTTGTATCAATTGAGATAATTATTTTTTGTAGAATAAAAGTGTGAGTGTGTATGTATTTTAGATTGAAAGTAGGTTATTTAAAGGATGTAAAAAGAGAGAAATTGCTAATTTATTAAGAGGTTAATGGAATTGGATGTTATTGTGATACAATTCAGGTCAATATAATACAATCAAAGTAAATCACTGTTAAGTATCCAATAAAACGGTAAGTGTCGTATTAAGAAAAACATTGCAATGGAAAATAACCGTTTTTAAGGCGGAAATGTTTTTATTTTGGGATTAATCAGTGAATTATATTGTAAATTAATGTAGAAATGGGTTTTATTTTGCTTGAAATGAGTAAAATTTGTAGAAAATGCAATTAAGCTTGTTTTTACGGCTTTTTACTGTAATGTACCATATTAATTGCATAATTTTAGGAAATAAATTTCTAAATTGAAATCTTTTAAAAATAAGATTGTCAACTTAAAAATCTTTTGAATCCCAAAAGATAACCATAAAAACCCGGAATTCTGATTCGAGACAGTAAAAAAGAAAATGTAACCTCAATTTGCAAAAAATGCGTCTTGATTGCATACTTTCCGGAGTAAATTTTAAAAAAAAACAATACAATTTAAATAACATTTAGAATGAAATCGAATTCAGAAACAATAAATTATATTAAAGATGGATCAAAATGTAATATATTTCTGTAAATTATCATCCTTTATATTTTTTTGTATTCGATAAATTTTCAATAAAATACAATTCACTTAATCTTTCAAATCTTCATCTCATCGTTTTTTTTTTCTTATTTCAATGATGTTTTCATTTCTTTGGGTTTCCATACAATGAAAATAAAAATGTCATAACAATACTAATCATAATAAAGTAAGAAAACAAAACAAAACAAGACAAAAAATAGCATCATATTAGTGTCATTGTTGTTTTTGGTTCTTTTATCAAATAACTTATATGTATATTTTTTGTCTATAACGAGCAATCATAACAAAGAAGGCAAAAAATAAAAACATGATACAAAAAAGTGACTAACAAAAAACCAAAATATTCCATGAACGATAAAGAATGAAGATATACAAGACGCGAGTAATCGGATCAAGTGCCTTACAAGTGATATTGAGACAGTGACAGCGTGATTTAAATTTGTGTTATATTGGATTACTTCAAAAGTAATATTGATGATAGCCCTTTTAACGATATTAAAAAGTTTTAAAGCCCTCGGATAATCAATCACGGTGTTGAAATGTATTGAAAAAGTAAATTAATTTAATTTAGTTGAAAAAAGTTGTGACCATCCCTGTTCAATTACGTTCGTGTCCTTTTGAAATTTTTCCGTCTGAAAATGAATGACAGGATTCAAGTATTCATTTTTTTTTATATACATGTTTGGATATGATTTTTGTATAACACAATTTATGTATGAAAAAAAATCAGGATAAATGACATGAGTGAGCAAAAAAATGATATAAATCCATTTGCAAAACACAAACATCTTTGGGGAGCTTTAAAAACTTGTTGTTGCTTTAATATGTCATAGTGCCATATTAAACTAGCATAAAATAAGTCTAGTGAAAAGAAAATTAAAAGGTCTTCTTTTAGAATTGAATAATGTTGATTGCATACTTTTGGGATTTTTTTTTAATATATTGAATGCCTCTCTGTCATGAAACGATGAATCTAAGAACTTAAGAGAGCCCCAATCATAATGTCAATCAATATTCAAATCTGATGCATAAAAAAACAAACAAGTTTGGCCATGAGTTTAAAAAAAAATCAATATCAATTGCATACTTTTAGGAGTAACTTATTTCAAAATTAATCTAATTTTGCTGAAGTGGAATCCAAAATCAATATTTTTCTAAAATATATCGCGAACAATCGTGTCTCCCATGTAAATTTTTAACTATGGCTCACTGACGAACTAAATACAATATTTAGACAGAGCAGAGACACTTTCATCAACTTTTACAAAAAAAAAACCTTCTAAGAGACAATTTTTTTACCATAGTTTTTTTTATTGTTATTTATTTTGTTGACTCACATGAACGTAAAATATATATGTCACTTTTATTTTATCATAAATCCACTTTAATTCATCTATTTTATTATTCACATCACAAAAATATTGCTTCAGACTGCCATGGTTGACATGTCATACGACTCAGATTAGCTTTTTTTCTCTACATTTTCTTTTTTTTTTTTGGATGTAGAGGAAAAGAAAAACTATTTTATTTATAAATATACACATTTTTTTTTTGTTATACGATATTAAGAATGGTTCAAATATTATTATGAATGAGTAAAATCCCATATGAAACATAAAAATCTTAAACTTTTACCACTTTATCATTATAATTTGATATCTCAAGGAACTCATTTAACTAGTACTAGTGTGGTTTTATAAACTATTCTAATTTATTAAACCACACAAATTTAACTTTTCAAAACTTTTACATTTAAATTTTCTCCTTCTTTTTTCTTTACTTATAGGGCATATGTCCAGGAAACCGATTGAAGCTCATCCCAGCTCATGATTCCGGTTGTTATTCACCATCTCCTTTATCATCACCATGTCCATCTCTCGGAACTATCAGTCAAATTAGTGCTGCAACAACACCAACTGCCAGTACACCACAATCTGATTTTTATGAAAATACTGGATTAAATTTCATGCAAAAGCAGGGAAAACGTCGATCGTGGCATATTATGCCTAATAAGGTGAGTGAACTGATTAAACTCTGTCTTCAAATTAGTTTTATTGTTATTTAAACATTCAATAAATGGCATTTAAAGGTAACAGTACTTACATTTCAAATAAAAAAATGAAATAAAATGAAACCACATAAAGATAGAGCAAAATACACAGGAAATTGTAAATTATAGCTTTTTATTATCAGTGACAAACCTCTGCAAGCAATTTAAGTCTTTTTTTCTTTATTTGCTACATTAAATATTGTTATTTTGTGTTTATTTGAACAAATAATACCAATAAAAAGAGGTGTTACTTTTCATAACTATCTTTCTCTATTTAAATATATCGTCTTTCCATTTAACAATTGTAATATTTTCATTTTTGATCTTATCTGATTTTGACTTCATTTAAAGATATTGCATTTTTTTTTGCTCAGCTAAAAAATGAAAACAGCTCATAAATCATATTAAATATCATTTTAAAGCAAATATGAGTTTATATGTTATGAAAAAAGGGAGCGACTTTTCAATCTATAACATAAATGTGAGTAATCAAAGTACACTTTTTACAAACATGAGATTTAAATTAGCGTGGGATTTAATCTGTTTATAACATTTATGATTACTTTACAATTATTACTGTCAGTCTACTGCACAAATTTATAATGAAAATCTTTATTTGAATGATTTTTCTCTCTCTCTCTCTCTTTCATTTTCTTCTGTCATTTAATTAAATAATAAAATGAAATAAAAAATATGATATAATGCGAAAGTAATTAATGTCGCAAAAATGTCTCAGGAATTAAATGTTGATGTGTGTCTTGTGATAAATTTTATAATAAAAGTATTGTGAAGTAAATTTAATTTAATTCAAATGTTATGAGATTGTTTTATGTTGTGTGAATTTTATGAGTGAAAGTTGATTGAATGATTTATAAATGCTCGAGTTTGAGAGGATTAAAATGAAAGTAAATAAAAACCTTTAACTCATTCGACGCCGCTCCTAGAAATATTGAGTTTTGAACAAAAATTTCTTCTACGATTTATTCTTTAGGTAAAATTGAATACTTTTCTCTTCGATGAAAATTTTAGGTTTCATACAAAAATTTTACAGGAGAGCCAAAATAAAATACGTATAAGTGCTACACAAATACATACAGAAATCTTGTACGAGAATCAAAAAAACGCTATTTTCTGACTCGTGCAAATTTAAGATCAGTTTCAAGCCCACACCCAATACGGACTACAAAATAAAATAAATTTTTAAGAAATTTTACACTCAAAACTGTCCTTGAACCTCTTTCAACGAAAATTGTCATTTTAAGCTGTTGTTACTATAATTTAGTACTCACAGCATTCAAATTCCCTTCTAATTACAAACACCAGTCATGCAATAATTTAACTTGACAAGTTACTTAAAAATATTTAAAAGAATATTTTCGTTCATTATGGAAATAAATCACAATTTAAAGTCACCTTCCCTTTTTTTATTGTCACAGTATGTTTTTGGCCGAAAAAACAGCAAAACAACAACAAAAAAAAAGAGTTTCACACTTTATTTGAAAACAATTCATTCAATGGAGTAAAGAACAAGATAAATTAATATAATAAAATATTTATTCTCTGTCTTTTTTTTATTTTTTATTATAACTTGCTGTTATTTTCAGTATTCTTATTATTATTATTGTTGATTGTAATTAAGATAAAAAATAAATTTTAATTATAAAATTAAATTATGCTGCTTTGCAATCTGTTGTTTGACATTTTTTTAAAATAATAAAATTTATTACATTCCGTTTTTTTTCAGTTTTTGTCCAAATAACTTCAGTTTTTGTGTATGCTCGTGTTTGTTATATTCAAAATATATTCAGGCGCCTGTAGGTACGCTGTTTATCGTGATGGTGCCAATAAATTATTAAAATTTTATCAAAACAATAAATAAATGTTCGAAAAAAATTGAACCGAAAATTGTAAAGTAAATAAATTTCTTGCTTCAATTTCCAAGAAAGCACAACAAAAAAAAATTAAATAAATGGGTCAGTAAGCACAATGTAAATTTCGTTAAATTTCTGTGAAAAAATTCATTTTTTCTATCAACTTGTTCTGTTGTGAAATTAAATGTGGTCAATTTTTTTTACTGTAACATAACAAACTTTTGTGTGAAATGTAAATAAAAAGAAAATTTTATCAGTTAAAATAAATTTCTGTCTTTACAAGATTTGAGAAAGAAGAAAAAAAAAAAATATAAAAAAATGATAAATAGCGTGCTGTATCCTTAAGAAGTTATTAACTTCTAAAATAAACTTTTATGATGAGGGGATGGCTAACTAAAAAGTAAAAAACAAGAAGTTTTCAAGCAAAATAAAATATTTCTGAAAACAGCTTCACAAAGTTTTTAAAAGTTGAATTTTGAGTATTAACAGGAAGTATTTACAGCGTTGTGTGGCCTGAGGTTTTTCTTACATCGCAAATTCAGACTCAATAAAAAATTCAACTTTTAAAAACTTTGTGAAGCTGTTATCAGAAATATTTTATTTTGCTTGAAAACTTCTTGTTTTTTACTTTTTAGTTAGCCATCCCCTCCTCATAAAAGTTTATTTTAGAAGTTAATAACTTCTTAAGGATACAGCACGCTATTTATCATTTTTTTATATTTTTTTTATTTTTGACTTTTTAGTTTTATTTTTCGGAAAATTATCTGAGATAAGAACCTAACCAAACAACTTAAACGACTTAACAAATTTTGGAATATACTTTTCATTTATAGTCGATGTAATCACATTCTGTTAAGAGAATTCATGTGAATGTAAAAAAAATTTTTTTTCAAGTTCGTACTAGGTCTTTGGTGTCTTCAGCAAAGTTGTAGCTTATTTTGAGAGAATTTTAGTGATATAATTTTTTTTTTGATTTTCCGGGAAATTTGTGGAAATTTTTTGATTTTTGTTGAAAAACCGGTTTTTTGTACCAAAAGTTGTTCGGCAACTCTATTTTTTTATATGAAAATCAAAAATTCTAATGATTGGAGCACCTCGGCCGGTAAAAATAAGATAAAGTTTCAGAAGAAACCATGGGTCTGCGATGGCCCAGAAAGGCTGTAGCGGCACTTTCGCAAACTCACACTTTTTAGATTTGAATAAATATAAAAGTATTATAATAAGAGAATTCATGTGAATGTAAAAAAAATTTTTTTTCAAGTTCGTACTAGGTCTTTGGTGTCTTCAGCAAAGTTGTAGCTTATTTTGAGAGAATTTTAGTGATATAATTTTTTTTTTGATTTTCCGGGAAATTTGTGGAAATTTTTTGATTTTTGTTGAAAAACCGGTTTTTTGTACCAAAAGTTGTTCGGCAACTCTATTTTTTTATATGAAAATCAAAAATTCTAATGATTGGAGCACCTCGGCCGGTAAAAATAAGATAAAGTTTCAGAAGAAACCATGGGTCTGCGATGGCCCAGAAAGGCTGTAGCGGCACTTTCGCAAACTCACACTTTTTAGATTTGAATAAATATAAAAGTATTATAAAAGAGAATTCATGTGTATGTAAAAAAAATTTTTTTTTCAAGTTCGTCCTAGGTCTTTGGTGTCTTCAGCAAAGTTGTAGCTTTTTTTGAGAGAATTTTAGTGATATAATTTTTTTTTTGATTTTCCGGGAAATTTGTGGAAATTTTTTGATTTTTGTTGAAAAACCGGTTTTTTGTACCAAAAGTTGTTCGACAACTCTATTTTTTTATATGAAAATCAAAAATTCTAATGATTGGAGCACCTCGGCCGGTAAAAATAAGATAAAGTTTCAGAAGAAACCATGGGTCTGAGATGGCCCAGAAAGGCTGTAGCGGCACTTTCGCAAACTCACACTTTTTAGATTTGAATAAATATAAAAGTATTATAAAAACAGACACATAATTTAATTGAGAATTTGTATCGTCTAAATTTTTTTTCTTCTACAATAAGAGTTGGATGATAACGTGAGTGAATGCAGAAAATAAGAAAAAATGAGAAGAAGAGTTAAATGTAAAGAAAAAAAAATTTAATGTAAAACAAAAAAAAAATAGAAGACAGCCAACTTTGTTGTTATTTTCGACTGCAATGAGAAAAATAAAGAGGAAAAAGTGTCCTGATTTATTTGCTGCATCTGTGTTTCATCGTTGTGTGTCTCTTTTTCATGTTAAATAATTTCATATTACAATTCCATATTTTCTTCTTCTGTATTTCATTGTAACTTTACGACTTTTAATTTTTCAACTCTGAAGTCATAAGCTCACGTTTCCATGATTCATAAAATAAAATAAAATATGAGTTAGACCTTTTTCTTATTCAATATTTTTTTTGAGATTTGAAAACATTTCATATGAAAATGGGTCAAAAAAGACCGATTTAATTCTACTTAGAAATTGTTTTTTGAAGTTTTGAAATCGCAATTGACGTAAAATTTTTACTCAAGATTTTTTTTATTAATTTTTTTTTTAAATTGACCCTGAACTGAATCACTTTTCACACTGATAAACAAATACGAAATAACAAAATAGTCCTTTGAAAACCCATTGTAACGATTAAGAGTTAAAAAAGCAAATTCCTCTCATTTCATAATGTCCAACTTTTCACTGATAAAAAAAAACTTTCATTTTAATTCAATTAAACTAGAAAATAACATTCTTACATCACTTCTAATAAGAATTTTTCTGATCCTCTTACAATTTTACGCATCTTACATCTACAAGAATAAAATAAAATGAAAATAACAATTGAAAAACTCCTTAAATTGAAATGAATTGACCGTCCTTTTATTTTAACGATACTTTTATTTGGATTAAATTAAATTACTTCAATGAATTCAAATAAAATAACAAGATATTGTGCAAAAGTGAATTGAATGAGATTATGGTCCATTTATAGTAACATTTAGAATAGTATTCCCATTTTTTTTTATTTTACAAGTGTTTTTTTTTCCTTTCAAATCAGTTTTAATGTAAAATCAATATTGATATTGTTTTATTTTTCAACTTTTCAATACCTTTGAGAGGTAACATAAAAATTTTATTAGATATGCTTCTTATTGTTTGACTGTAAAATTTTAAAATTGAGATTGACATGTGTCTAGATTTGTATTTTTGAGTGGCTCTTAAGGGATTCAAGGATCATAGTCGTAAATGTTATGAAATTAATAATAAAAACTTGTATAAAATAATTTAATTTTCTCTTCTCTTCAACAATTTTCTGCTACTGTTCATCTGATTACGGTATGTGTGTGTACGTGCATATCAAAACGGGTATGTGATGGAATGTAAAAATTAATAAATTTAATATAAATATTGCAGAATTGAATTTGCAAGCACAGTTACTCTGACATTTTCTTTCAATTTCATTCAAATCAAACATTCAGACACAATTGTGGTTATAACAGAGCATTTTTGTCACAAAATTTACATTGAAATAAGAATCATAATCAAATAATACACCAGAAAAGGAAACAAATGAATTACACTTTTGCATTTAATTTGCTTGCATTTTTCATGTCATCTCACAATCTCGAGCGCTCTTCTCATGTTGACATTCTTTCACATGTTTCAATATAAATAATAAATTAAATAATATAAAAAAATTGTAGTTTTATCCATTTTCGGAAGATGAGTAGAAGAGAGATCATGCGACATTCTGACGTTCGTTACAAATGTTTTTAATATGGAGAATTGTATATTAAAATATTCATTTTATTTTATATCTTTTTTCGGTTTGTGTTCTATGGACTGGAAAATAATAATGCGATTATTGTGAATAATCACTTAAAAATAAAATTAAAAAAAAAACACATACACAACAAAAATAGTAAAAACACAGAAAAACAACAAGAAATGAGATCAGATATTTATGATGAAATTCTACACACATTAAATGCAAGAAAAAGGTGAATTGTGTAGGCTTTTTTTAATATTGCATTCAATGTATAAAAATAAAAAATTGCAATCATTGGTCTTAAAAGTAAAAACCAGTATCTGAATCATAAGTTCTTTAACTAGAAAAGTAAAACTATAAATAGAATGAATGATATCAGTTTTAATTCCATTTAAAAATGAGTCAAGAATCATAAATTGCCATCTGTTTGCCTAAAAATACAATAAAATATGAAAAATTTTACGTTTATCAGTGACTTCAAGGGGATTTTCAGTTAAAATTAAAGAAAATTTGTACCATTAATTTTAAAACAAATAAAAGTTAAACAAGTCTCTGTGGTGTCCAGAACAACAATAAAAAAATATAAAACCCACAAAACACATTAATATTTAAATCAGAGTAGACCAGAGTCAAATTCATGTTTATTTGTTGATAAAACACTTCGTTGTTCCAGACAGTTTACAAATTTACATTACAATTTCTTTTGTTCCTTTTTTTTGCTTGTAATGGAAATAAAAATAAATGTACAAACAATTAAAATTACATGCAAACTTTAGTATTTTATTTGTTTTTCTTATTTTACTTTTTTTTTAACTTATTCTATAAATGTGGAAGCATATGGATCTGCAAATTTGTTTATTTTCATTTAAATTGAACTAAAATGATTCAAAATAATTTCTTACATGATATTTAAAAAACATTTTTAGTCTCAAAATGAAATTTTATCAAAAAAATTTGAATTTAAAAAAATTAAGATCACACAAAAAAAAACATGAATTTGCCTTAAGAGTGCAATTTCAAAGGATTCTTTGCAAAAATGTTACACTACAAATTCTAACTTCATCAAAATATATTTATATTTTTCTCTGAAAATTCCCTTGTAACTCGTTTAATAAAGTAAAAGGAGGAAAAATAAAACAAAATTGATATACATCCCAATCCCAAAATTGAATTTGTTATAAAAATTTACAATGTGTGGTTATGGTGGGATAAATTTGATATTTTTTATATTATTTTTATTATCATAAGAAAAGAAGAGGAAACAAGAATCAAAAATGTTCATCTTCATATTCGATCAAACAATGTGTAAAAACTTTACATTATTTGCATACAAAGGAATTTTGGGAAAAGGTTGTTGCGGATTTCAATACTAGAGTGCATTGTGATGAAATTGAATTTCTTCTGCAATTAAATTGTCTTAATCATACTTTCATTTTCATTTACTCTTTCTTTTACCAATGCTCTTAAGATGCCAGAAATCACATTTGCCCTCTTCGATCTGAATGCAAACTTGAATTTGCTCTCTCTCTCTCTCCGTCTCTTCATTTATCATTTATTAACCCTTTATCTAGTATGTACTTAACTCATTCGACGCCGCTCCTAGAAATATTGAGTTTTGAACAAAAAGTTCTTCTACGATATATACTTTAGGTAAAAGTGAATACTTTTCTCTTGGATGAAAATTTCAGGTTTCATATAAAAATTTTACAGGAGAGCCAAAATAAAACACGTATGAGTGCTACACAAATACATACAGAAATCTTGTACGAGAATGAAAAAAACGCGAATTTTCTCAAAAGTTTAGCTCATAATTGTTTAGTTTTTGGTTTAAATTCAAAAACGATTCAACTGTTTGATACAAAACATCTTAAATTAAGACTCTAAAAAAGATTGACAAAGAAATTTTTTGATATTAACGAGAAAAGTGACCTTAAAGTAGGTGTTGCGTTGTCGCAACGGATGACGCATATGATTTAAATAAGAAACAGCTAAATTACAGCAACAGGTGACATTGTAGGCTAAATTTTCTCAATTCTTTCAAAAAGACAGACAGAAGGTAAAACCGCTTACAATATCCTTGAAATCCGCACAAAAAATTAAATGTTTCAAATAAAAGAAAGGGAAAATTGATGTTGAAAATATGTGAAATTTGTTTTTCATATTTTTCTTTTACATCGTATGCCCTTTTTTTTTGATCAATTTTTTTAGTGAAATTGAAGAACTTTGGATTATTAAAAAATAAAAAATGAAATGAATCGTTTATACCTAAGGGTTCTGTTTTGTTGTTGTTAAGTGTTTTATTATTTATTTTTTTTTCCTTCTTATTCAATGCCTCGTGAAAGAAAAAGGAAAAAAATATAAATAATAATAAAAAAGGATGTTGTGGACAGTTATTGATATTTGATGATGAAATTCTGTTCTTTTTTTTTTATTGTACAATGCGAGAGTTTTGTTATTCAATTTTTAATAAACAAAAAAAAAATATTTTTTCGAATTTATAAAATTTTAATAAATAAATTTCCTACTATTGTTCAGTAAATCTGACACTTAAATTTTTCTGCTTCCTTCCTTTTTTTTCTTTTTAAGTTTCAATAAACATTAAGGGAAAAACCAATCTCACAAAGAACAATAAATGTCGATTTTCTTTATTCCGTTTAATCCTGGTATTTTATCGTAATGTCCTGTTAAAAGTCAAATAAGTAAAGGAAATTTTTGAAAGTTCACGGTTGAATTTGTCCTTACAAACAAGTATTAATTGGCTACTTCACTTGAATAAATTATTATATGACTTTTGTTCAAAAGTGTGCTCTACCGTTGAATTTTACTGTATTTAAATGAATAAAAAATTGAAAAAATGAAGTAATTTGTACAAGAGAGGGATTCATTTGAATACGTTTGGTATGTAAATGTAGGCAAAAGAGGATGATAAAATAAAAAAAATATATTAGTGTCATTAAAAATGTTGAGTGGAAGTCAAGAATGTGGGCTTTCAATGAAAATGAGTGCATTTTTTTATTTTTTCTTAACAAGAACAAGAATTAATTTCAAGAAAAAAATATAAAATAAAATAAACTAAAAAAAGGAACTTAAAAAAAATCTTCCTCTGTCTGTAGGAGACCTTTAACGCCTCTTCTTATGTCATTTTTTGTCCCATTTTAAAACATCTACTCACAAATTAAGAAAAATTGTTTCTTATCCAATATTTATGTGTGTTCGTATCTTGTTCTGAATAAAAATATAATGAGCAAAACTCATAAATTACAAAATAAAAGTTAAGAGCAAAAAAAATTGTCATCAAAATTACGGAGAAAAAAAATCATAATAATAATAATAATATCAGACAAAGGAATTTTTTTTGCTAAAGTCCAACTGTAAACATAAAGAATGCAGAATTAGTTTCGGCATTTTGTATTGAATTAACCTTAACCCAAAGAATAAAAGAGAATGAATAAAGGTAATTTGTGTGTGTGTGTTTGCAAAAAAATGTACAATAATAAACTTCCTAATAAATGACATCCCTTAATAATAATAAAACATAAAAATAAAGCAACTGAACTGAACCGAAGCAGGTAGAAGTGAAAAAAAAAAACAACATATGCACCTTAACTCATTTTCTGTTACAAAAATTTCTAATGCATTTTGATCGAATTCCAAATTAAATACAATAAAAAAAATACCTTTATATAGGAAAAAAAATAATAATAATTAATAGTTGGATGATGGTGCGATTTAAGGACTCGTGCGTTTCAATATTTATACTAAATTTTAACAGTGGAGAGCAAATAAAAATGTGTAGCAGCTGTCCTGGACGAACTGCATTTAGATCAAGAATATTTATTAGATAGTGGCTCAGATAAAATAAAATATGTGTTTAGAGAAAAAAAAAATTAAATTCATGTGGGTCAAAAATGTGTGTTTTTATGTTTTGAGCAGACCGTGTCTCGTGACAAATGTAATTTATTAGGGAGCACAAATTTAGAACATTCTTCAAATTTTGTTTTATTTTTATATTTAAGTCAAAAAAAAAATAAATAACAAGAATAAGCCAATGTTAAACAAGCATCATTAAAACTCTTATTAAAATTAATAGAACACGCGTGTTGATTTAAATTCACTGATAAAATATGTAAAATTTAATACAGCATTTCGTTAATCAAGAAGAAGATCATCATTATCATGTGTGTTAGATACAGGGAATTTTTGACATGTATAATACCCTGGATTAGAATTTGTTTTTTAATTTTTTTTCTAAGATACAAATGCATAGAAGATTAAAATTTGTTTGACATTTCTTATAAATGGCTTGAAATGATATTTACTAGATGAATTCCCCCTTTTATTTGTCAATTTACAGGGAAAAAGAATCTCATATGCATTTATATTAAAAAAAATTGGGAAAAGGAGCGATGAATTACGTTTAAAAGTACTTTTACAGAATTGGCTTATCAATCAATGCCAACTCAAGAAAAAGTGGTCTTTTAATACCTGTCCTGCTTTCTCTTGTATTGATGCTTGTTTTGTTGCTATGAGGGGTCCTAAAGCAAATCTACGGCAATATTCAAGGATGGATGTAAAATTTCTCTTAAGATGTCAATTTTAAGTCAATTTTCGCCAGAACTTGTGTTGTTCTTAATAAAAATATATGTGAATTAGGAGGCTGAGTCCCTCGTTTTACGCCGCGTGAAAAAAAAA
This sequence comes from Culicoides sonorensis, assembly GCA_900002565.1. Taxonomy (NCBI): domain Eukaryota; kingdom Metazoa; phylum Arthropoda; class Insecta; order Diptera; family Ceratopogonidae; genus Culicoides; species Culicoides sonorensis. The sequence continues at coordinate 444,631 of LN483430.1, forward strand.
TGAGCCACAGAGTCTAACAATGAGCTATATGAGTATGAATCATTCACTTAACCTTCAATTTTGGAGGCCTTTGTTCTTTGCAGACTCATTCAATTGCTTAACATAGAGCCTGAAATAAAGAATCGAGATTGAAACTATTGTCTTTTCGGATCAGATGACTACTAAGACCCTGAAACTCCATGGGACGTCATATGTCAGAAGAATTTTGCTGTAAATTGATGATTATTCATCTCATATCAATGACAGACTTACCTTAAATCGCCATATTTTTCTTTTATATTTCATTAAAATGACATCAAAACCCAAATAAACACGATTGAGTGAGATAAATTTGAAATGTGTCAAAAAATTAGATGTACGTCGATGTCTCTTTACTATTGATGATTGATATTTTAATCCATATATAATGCCACCACCTGATACAAACATTTGAAACAGACATCACTAATGACATAGAAAACAAAAAAAAGTTCTTGTAAAAAAGAAATTTGATATAAATTAAAAATTATATTTGAAAGAACAAGCAAAGTAAATAAACACTTGAATTGACACACGTTCCGATGCACATATCAGTTGAATTGAATTAAAAGCACTTTTCTCGGCATTTATTGATATTTGAGCACATGCAAGTGAAACGTGTCACTTTATATTGGAAGTGTAATGTGTTTATTTTGTAGCTCAATATACAAGAACTTTTATTAAATAATAATAAAATTGTATTGAAGTGAATTGAAATTGAACAAGAAATCACTTGATAAAAGTCAGATATCAAATTACAAGCAATTTAGATAACGGTCAATTAATGTTGTGACTGAAATTAAAGGAAAATCTTATTCTGAGGATCGAAATGAAATTTAATTTCCTATAAAGACGGAGGATAATCTATTTTTAATATCAGAAAATGCTCGATTACCTTTTATTATACTTCAACTTGAATTGAATAATCCTGTCATTTTAATGATATTTTATTGGCTGAATCACGTCTAACAATACAAAAAACATACAAGATAATAAAAAAAGAAATAACAATAAAAATCGCTATAAAACTAAATTTTCATTTATTTTCTCGTGATTTGCCTTGAAAATGCATGTGTTCCATTAAGAAAATACACAACACACATTCACATGAAAAATTGATTTTCTGTTTTCAAAGAGATACGAAATTTAAACATTCCAAAACTTGTTCTGCACATTTAAGCTCACAATTTTCTTTTTTTAATGTATTCAGATGTCAGCAAATGACTCGCGAAACTTTTATCATACATGTGTTATGTTAGGCAAGGAGTATAGTGAACATAAAGAAAATATTTGTTTAACTGTTGCAATTGCTTGTAAAAGAAAATCCTTTCTTATTTGTTATGATATTAAAGAAAATGACTTGAGGAAGAGAAAAAGTTTCTCGTTGATATTTTCTATACAATGATTTCATTTAAAAAAAATATAAAGTTTATGTGGAAAATTGTATAAATTTCAACTGACGCTAATTCACAATGACACAATCTTTCGTTTTCTTATCTCTTCCTCAATTTTAAAGGATTTGTGAGATGATTATAAAAATAAATTACATTTTCATGCCTCGTTGTTTAGCCATATTTATTATTATGAAAAATATTTGGCATATCATGGAAACCAAGAGATTAGCTCTAAATGAGTAAATTTCTGATTCGTTACACGATTGGGCTAATAGAGCCAATGCCAACTCTTCAATGAAATGAGCTTAAATTGCATGAAAGAGTTAAAAAAGATGCATGAAAGTTCTTTGAGTACTCATATTGACTTTCACTCGTTTTCTTAGTTTCATAAGCAGATTGAAAGAAAGAATTTAATTAGAATTTTTCATGGAATTAAAGGCAAAAACCATTCATTGGGTTTCTTGTTGTACAAAAACACGTGTCAATGCGAGTTTTTCAACCAAAATCTGGTAATAAAATGTAAAACTTAAACATAAATTACCGAAAAATCACGTGAATGTAACCTAATATAAAAAACTTTTATATGTAATTTTATTTTTTTTCTCTCTAATTAACACCACTTTCCTAAATGAATACTTAAAATTCCTCAACAAAAAAAAAATACACATGTTTCACATTCATCTTCCTCATAAAGATAGAAAAACAAAGAGCCATTCAACTAGATACAAATTTTCAAAGAAATTCCAATCAATTCAATGTATTCTTTTACTTATAGCCATGTATAATCACCTGTCACGAAACACACAGCCTTCAAACATAAAAATTTCTTCAATAATAAGACAAGACAAGAAATAAATAACGGATCACAATTGCCCATTTAAGCGAATGAACAAGTCAATGTTGTCTATCTTATTCTCAGTTGAAAACATAAGTTTTATTGCGAATCGCAAATGGCAAATCAAGTATCATTAACTTCATTTCATTTTGTATTCACTTAAAATACATATTTTTATCTGTAATCGAAGTACACTTAAGTAATAATAATAATTACAATTATAAAATGGATTAAATGATACAATAAATTATTTTTTCTTTTTAAATTAAATTCAAATGTGATATCTCGCTCTTCAGATCACAAAATAAAATTACTGTTATGGATAGAAAATTTTCTCAGAAATCTTATTAAAAATAAATAAATTGAGAACAACCAACTTATTGCTACTATCAAGTAGCACTGTCTGGTAAGATAAAGAAACGGTAGTAAGAATTCTTTGTTTGTGTATGTAAAAGTGAATGAAATGAAAAATAATTCATTTTTCTTTATCAGACAACGAATAAAAGATACGATGACGGCGATGATATTAACGATAAAAATACAGAAAGAAGTGAATATGATGATAGATGACTTCTGTTCTTTTCTTTTATAATACAAAATAATGCGGAAAAACAACATTGATATGACCAAGTTTCTTTTCTTTTTCATATAAATCCATATTTACCCTGATTAGATTACCTCCTCCTGTCACTTTTAATCAAATACAATAAATAAATAAATCAGATTTATTATTATCGTACTAGACAAATTCCTTAAATTGCGATTTCCACACGTAGTCACCCTTTATAGTTCTCCTGTGGTGTTGTTTCAGTGTCTGACTTTAGGATGGACACATTAACATTGCATTAAATTTGATGAAATTCCCGAAATTTTTATGTTTTTGTGAAAGGGCTGTTCAATGACCTCATTTAATCCATATAAATAATGTGAAAAGTCCCATAATCTTAAAAACTTTTGTGGACTCACGTTCAGTTCCACTATAAAATTGAACATCAAAGGTAATTTTACTTCATTTAATAACATAAAACGAAAAAACTCAAGTACTCCTTAATCTAATCTACTTTTGATCATAAAATTTATATCATAAAATAATGGTAATTCATAGGCTTTAAAATCCAAAAAGAATACTAAACTAACTTTATTTGATGCTTTAATAGCTATAAAGAACAATTTGTATGCCGTGCAAATGTATTGTGAATGTTTCCATTAAATATGAAAGAAAAAGTTATGGATCACTGATATTCAACCTGAAAGTATTAAATTTTATAGAAAATAATGTTTGAAATTTAAACTGAATAAGGTTGTTTAAGATAAAAGTTGCAATTTGCACTTAGATTTTTTGATTCTGTTGAATTTCACACTATTATATTCATAAGTACAGTGGCCTCAATTAAATTTTGGTCTTGCTTTTAATGGAGAATTATTTTATTTGCTAATCATGCTTATCAAGAAAAATCAACGTTTTTTATACAGTCGTAATTTGGTAAACCGTGTAATTGTTTGACCACCAATTTAACAACGTTTTAGTTGGATAATTTCTCACTTTATATAAAATGCCATATTTAAATTGAACTCACTGTACATAAAAAGATAAAGTTTTTTCAGATAAACGTCTCATATTAATAATATAAAAGATATGAAATATGCTTTGTTATCATAGTCTCATTGTATGAATACACTTGAAAATCAATGATCTTGATCCAATTCGCTTTTATTTTCCATCTTCTATTTAACAAGTTTTTTTAAACAAAAGGATTAATAATTTTTAAAAGATTATTTAAAGTTTCATAGTTGCACAATTTTAATGTTATTTTAAATTTAATCATCCTCAACATGTTGCCTCATCTAAAAAAACTGACTTTAATTGAAATTGCATAACACATCATATCAAATATACACAAACATTACATACAATATGCCATTGCACCCTTTTTCATCTCATATTATTCAATTCTATTTATATCTGTAATACTGTCTGTATTGTATAACATACATCCTATAATAGTTTATTTTTATGCGCTGGCATACAATCACACTGTTCCTTACTTTTATGAATTACTTTTTTTTCTCTGTTGTTGTTGCTGTTATTTGAGTGACTTGTAGTACTACTGCTTCAACATAATTAATAATAAAAAGCACCCTCATCCAGTACCGAGATACATAGAGAGTGTAGTGTGCACTCAACTGTTGGATTCAAGTTCCTAGTAAAGTTATCGTAAATAGTAAAATAAATATTGAGTCTGCGCATGTGCATTTTATGCGTCCATTATATTGCGTTTATATGATAGAAATTTTAGTCTGAGTAACATTTTGAACAAAAAAATACATAAAAAATTGATTTCTGATAAAAATTCATGATATTAAGGAAATTTTACTAAAATAAGAGAGATTTAGAAATAGATATAGGAATAACATTAAATTAAAGGCACATTTGCTGAGATATTGATCAAAATTCGCCATTGTAAGTAAGTTTTACAATGAATTTCTCTAATTTCTATTTAAATTGATCATTTAAGAGTTAATGAACCAAGTTAACAACTATTAAAATGGAATAAGTGAAGTTAAAAGTAATAAATTATTTATCAAGTGAATGTTAAATGAACGTGACTTGACTGCTCTACTTCTAATATAAAGTCATTTATTTTTATTTTGTTTTAGAATAAATTGAAGAAAAAAATGAAGTACTAATTTTACCTTTTTTTGTATCATTTTAGGTTATAACTCCCCAAAAATGTGGTGACGTGTATTTGTATGACCTGCTCCCAACTCCAATTCGAGGACCGCCATCATCTTCATTTTCTTCACTTCTTCTTACACCTACAAGTATGTCATCTGACCAAGACGCATACGATATACCAAAGCCAGCTACACCAGTGAATTACGATATGCCACGTCCAATGAGTCGAAGTACTCCAATTCGTGATGTGACACAAGCTCGTGGCGAGGAATCATATGACATTCCACGTCCTGTTACAAATCTACTATCACAACACAACTCAACACCGAGTAGCTCTAATTCGTCCCTACTAACATCAGATTTTAGTATGTCTTCATCAAATCGAAGTTCTCTTGCTATGCCAGATTATGATATTCCAAGACGAAATCCACAGGGATTTCTAAGACAGACTCCACCACCTCCACATACGCCTGGAACTCCATTAAGTACATATGACACTCCACATCACATGTCATCTTCACAATTACAACAAGTACCACAACAAACACAACACATAGCATGTAGCACGAAAAAAGAACTTCCACTAGAACTCTCCTCGGCACTTGAAACCCTTGATAGATTACAGACTGAAGCAACTACTGCTGTAACACGTCTCTTATCATTTGTCTGTCCAAATTGGAGGCTACCTGAAAAACTTGATCCAGTTTTAATGGATTTGAAACTTGCTGCTGTCCGATTACGTACTGCATTACATGATCTCTCTGAATTCGGAGAAGGTGCTCTCGGTAATGCAGCAAAGGCTGATGATAAAAATATTGCAACAAAATTACGGCCATTAGTGAAAGCATTGAAAGATGCTGATAAATTAATACATGATGCTTCACACAACTTGGATATCGTTGGATGGACAGTTGATACACTGCAAAGGACTTCCATTTCAGCATCATCTAATAGTTTGAGTTCGCCTGATAGTCTTGATCAACTAATTGCATGTGCTCAAACGTTGACAGATGATGTGAGGCAAACAGCATCATTCATTCAAGGTAATGCAACGCTATTATTCAAACGTCAAGGATCATCTCCAACCACACCAACCGGAAACAACAACGGCAATGGAACAGGTGAATGGCTAGAAGATTATGATTATGTAAGTTTAGAGACCAAAGAAGCTCTTGCCAAGAAAAATGCTGAAATTCGTGATGCTCTACCACAAGATTTACAGAAGAATTTTGAAAATATCGTTAAAAATGCCGAAAGTGCATGCAATGAAAAACCCACAGAACTTGATCCTAACGATAAATCCTTATTGATTTACTACACCACACAAACAGTCACTCACATGGGCTATTTACAGCAAGCAATTGATGCTTTTCTCGAGACTGTCGAACGTAATCAACCACCTAAAATATTTCTTGCTTATGGCAAATTTGTCGTACTATCAGCTCATAATCTTGTCAATATCGGAGACATTGTTCATCGAAATGTGTCATTACAGAATGTTAAAACACGAGTGTTGTCTTGTGCTGATGCCCTTTCAGACGCCTTGAAGCAATGTGTGACAAAAACCAAGAAGGCAGCTCAACATTTTCCCAGTGTAACGGCTGTACAAGAAATGGTGGACTCAGTCGTGGATATTTCACATCTTGCAAGAGATCTCAAAATTGCAATGTTACAAACCGTAGCTCCAACTGTAATGAACCAACAATAAATTGAGCTCCTTTTTACAAACAATACGCACACACAAACATATTATAAAAATCCTTGCATATTGTAAGGATCGTAAGAAGATCTCAGTATAAAAATTTTGCACACAGGACTTTTAGCTGTAACTTTTTCAAATCAACGAAATTCAAGTTTGACCAATATTGAAAATAAAAATTAACATGAAACATAACAACTGCCAAAAATTACAGTGCTAGAATTAAACTTTTAATAGTTATTATTAAAAAAAGACATATAAATAAAAATTATAATACTTATACAAGATTTATAATAATAATAATAAAAAGATCTACTTTAACAAAAAAAAAAGTTCGGTGTCTATTTTAATCATCAAGCAATATCCACCTCTTTTTTACATTCATACATGAGATACTTAGTCAAAATTTAATTCAATTATGAATTATTAGAAGTATTATTATATAAGATATTAAAACCTGTATGTCTACTAAATTTACAAAAACATATAAAAAAAAATATTAATTAAATAAAAACTTACTATTAAAATATTGATGTAAATTAAACTGACATGGCACGAAAGTTAAAAAAAAATGAGATGAGAGATATCAAAATCAGAGGTCAATATAACAGAAATTTGAATAAAAGTATTATAAAGATAAATAAATTAAAATTATTTATTAATAAAAATGAAAATTAAATAGTCAGAAGTTTATTTTTACTCCCTAATCCTTAAATAAAACCTTAAAAACTTTGAACTGAAGTCGTTGATTTTTTTTCATCCTTAATTTCATTTCAGACAAAAATCAACCGTCCTCTTTTCAAATAATTTGTAAGTTAATTATGTTTAATTGTATATTTATTTAATTAATTATAAAATTTTAAGCACATAATGTAATAAAATTATGGATAGAGAAGTTATAAAAGTTAAAAATAATGAGAATGAAAGATATGAAAAAAATATGATGTCTTAAAAAATAAAAATTACTTTATCAAATATTATTAATCAAATGATATAATAAATTAAAAATATTCACAAAAATTTCAAAAAAAACTGTTTAAATTTTTTCTAAATTGCGTAAATGAGTGAGTAAAAAGGTGCGTTTGACCTATAAAAAGTATGACGTTTCATTAGGATTTTACAATTTTAATTTTAGTTCACATTGATTCCATTTTAATTACCATTCAAAGGTAATTCTAAAACATACATTATATCATCTTAACACAGTATATCAAATTTTGAATTCGATCTTCGAAAAAGTTATTTTTAGGTTGTTAATTTAAATCCTAAGTCAAATCCTTACACAAAATTCTTCAATACAAAATTGCCTTTAGTAATTGTAGACCATTTTTAGACTCTAAGGCTCAAAACTACCCAAAATCAATGAATGGTATGATGGTGTTGTGGATGATGACCTCAGAGTGACGGCAGCTAATCGTCCTTAATGGCGTGTTATTCCACATCCAAAATCCTGGGGTAAACGGTAAACATTATTTTAAATTTATTTGGCTTTAACATTCAACATGATTTACCTGAAAATCTTGATATGAAAAAATCGTCAATGATTATTGCTAAAAATAATCTTCAGTACAACTATAACTTTTGCGATAACAACCCCAAAATCATTTTGGTCAAATTTAAAATAAAAAATAATAATTTCAATGAGAAATAAAAATTTCATTTTCGCTTATGTAATTTTTATTACAATTACCGTATATTTTCCTAATAAAGCGACATGTGAAACAGTTGACGGTTTGTACTTATTTTCCTATCCATTTTTTTTATAATTTTTTGATTAAATATTTTTTTTAAGATTTTCTTGATCGACAAAACGAACATTGTGGCAATACTCGATACATTGAGCCATTTATTCATGGCGGTGAACGAAAAATGGCAAAATATTGGCCCTGGGTTGCTGCTATGCAAATAAACAGACATTATGCTTGTACAGCAAATTTCATATCACGAAATAAGGCAATTACAGCAGCACATTGTTTTGAATCCAACCCTCACATAAGAGACATTTCAATTAAAATATTCACAAATGATCGTAAATTATGACTTTGAAAAAAAAACTAACAAAACATTTAAATAAAATTTTCTCTCGAATTTCAGTTGTTGATGTGACCAATTATAAAATGCATCCAAATTTCATTCCAGAAGAAATTCCAAAATATGACATTGCTATTTTAGAAACGTCATTTATTGGGATGAAAGAGTTTGTTCCTGTCTGCCTTACAAAAGACGTAGATGCAAGTAAAGGACAAGTCTTAAGTTGGACTCCATCTGACACAAATAACCCATTGGAACTTTTTGGGACAGAAATGAACAAAGTCAAAAATACGAAATGTTCAAGTATTGTTGACCCAATGCCAGATCATGCGTTTTGCGTGGGTCATAAAACAGATGATGCTTGGTTTTGTAATGGTGACAGTGGTGGTGGATTTATGGTTAAAGATACTGAGAAACGGTATTATTTGAAAGGCATTGTTGGAACTGGAATGGTTGAGGGAGGAGAATGTGTTGATAATCATCCAGTTGTTTTTACAGATGTCACGAAATTTTTGAATTTCGTTATATTTGGAGAGGATGTGAGACGAAAAAAACCTTCAAGAACGACATGTGACGATTATTCTACATTAAGAAATTTAAATGGAGCTCTAGTAAATGTATTGGATATTCCAGTTCCGAGAAATGGTGCAAAATCTGGTTTAACGATACAAATAAAATTTGCGTATTTAAATCCAGTTACGAGTTTTAATCAGAAGCCTCTAATTTTAGTAACAAAAAGTGATAATGAGATATTTCGTGATATAAGAAATGGGCAACCAGTTTCATTGAATATTAAATACTTCTTGAATGATAATATTCCGGTCATAAAGAATATTTTTGTTGATAATCAACAAATTTGCAGAAATTCAATCGGTAAATTAAATTGATTGTGTGATATTATCACCTATTTATATGCTTTTTTTTAATTCTAGGAAAATCTTATCAGGAAGAAGACAGCTTTTATGTATTTCAACAAGGCAAGCAACTACAAGATACACAGAATAATTTTCAACAACAGACTTACCAACAGCAAGATGTTCAAAATAATTTTCAGCAGCCATATCAACGACCAGCAACACAGATAAATTTCCAACAACAGACTTACCAACAACAAGATGTTCAAAATAATTTTCAACAGCCTTATCAACTAAGGCGGATACAGACAAGTTTTCAACAGCCTTATCAACAACCAGAACCACAGAACAATTTTCAACAGTCTTATCAGCAACCGTTAAGGATTCAACCGGTTTTCACCGTGGCCCAACAAAGTCCAATATTTTATAATCAACCAACTACAACAGGACCAATAGTTTTGAATGAGTCTATTCTAAAACGGACGATCCACAATCCTGATAATAGAGTCATTAAAATTAAATCTTCGGTGAGATATACGTAAAAAGTAAGGTTTTTTTTTGAGCTAATTGTAAAAAAAAAATTTACAACTCTTGAGTGACAATAAACATTTTTTCATATATTTTATATTATTTTAAAGCATCATATAATTCAATTTAATTTTCTTACATTTAATAAATACTTTTATTTTTTTATCATATTAAAAATATAGAATATGCACCATAAATTCTTTACCATCTCATATTATATTTATTGAAATTTTCTTTGGTCAATGTATTTTTAAGTACCATTTTGATTTGATATGAAAAAATAGATCTCATTTGGGGGTCAAACTACATTTTTTCGTTGATCTCATTTATTCTTAGGCTGGAACCATCTCTATTTTAAAATGAATTTACTCCGAATTTCCACCAGTTAGGAGCATTGCATCCTCTGGAAGTGGCTCACGTTTGTATTGACGGTCTGTCACTAAATAAACGACGATTGCGCCATAAATGATTAATCCAGTCCCAATACAATTTACAAGGAGACCTTCACTTGGAAGTTCTGAGATATTTTTACTGCAAAAAATAAACTTTTATTAATTGTAACTTCAAAATATTTTAACATTATCTTACATATGAAAGAAAGCCTTTTCAGAAAGTCCTAGGAGAGCTGCCCCGATTGCCATCACAAATCCAAGTAATCCAAAGAAAATATGAGCCGGCATTACAGTTTCCCTTATTGGTTCCTTCAATTGAGGAAATAAAAATGTGACAAATCCCACAACATATTGCATTGCAAAAATTATGACAGCACTCAATCCAACCCACGAATGTAACGAGTACATGTTCGGAATTGGTGGATTATTGAGATTATGTGAATCAAAGACTGCAATTAGTGCAATAACAGTAAAGAAAAATGCACCAGCATGAATTGATGCATGTGTGAGTTTCAGTGGACGTTTTCTTGCATAACGAAAACCACGATAGACGAGAATTGAATTGCCATACAAGAAAATCATTCCAAGGGTCATTAACAGTGGATGCCAATTAAATTGAACTCTTGGATTTGATGTCCATGCTAAACCATCCAAGTGAAGTGCAATCCAGCAAATCATCAAAATTACTATCACAATTCCAACTAACTGAGAAATTATGTAAAATAAACGAAAATTCACTAAATTCTTTGATGTACTTCCAATTTCGTCCATTGTTCGATTCGGTGGTGTGCTTGTGGCAGGTTGTGATGGGTTTTCAGGGTTGTGCTCCTAAAATGTAAGTAAATCTGATATTAATATTAAATTTCAACTTCAAAATAATTCTTTCTTTACTCCGACTCAGACAAAATACAACTAATGTTACTTTGGTTTAACACATAACAGCATCTCTTACATTCATTTCATTCATACACCAAAAAACGCGAGTTAGTTAACGGTAACTCTCTTTCACTAATAAAAAGTACCCATTATTTTACTTCTATTTTACTTTTATCATTCTTTCTTTTTTTTAGATTGAAATGCACTTACACTCATGTTCAAAAAATAAATGAATTTCTATGCTCACTGATCTCTATTAAAACAATAAAAAAAAAATAATAATAAATTCACAATGCAAAAAAACAACTTCACTGTTAAAGTTACTACGTCGTACTTTTGAATGAAATTAAATTTATTTAAAAACGTTATTGTAGTTAATTTGATGATTCAAGTACAAAATTCATATGTGAATTGTATGTCATACAAATAGTAATGCCACGATTACTCTGATACCGTGTATTTATCGAGAATTGTTTATCCATAGCACTTATTGTTATATGTTGCATGAATGAAGGAATATTTAATGTGAATTTGTTCTGATTGTGATTTAATAAGAGATTGGATATTTTTGGTATTCAGTAACTTCGGTTATTTTTCGAGATGTAATTGACGGTTGCTTTAATTATCTTAAAATAGTTACAAGACTCGCCAGCACATTTCAATTCTAACGTTCTCTAATTTTCTGATGAAAAAAATGAATTTGGCAGAATTAGAAATTTGTTAATCTTAAATTTTGAATTTAACACCATTTCGGCTCTAATATTACACCTAGAGGCTTTATAATGGTGGCTATTGCTTGATATAAAAGAAAAAAGTCATAGCCGATTGGTGACTGGCATGCACAATAATCCTAACTGACAGTCTAAGTTTAAATATGGCAATCCTACTACTTCATTCAAATTGAATCTCGATTACTTGACTAATAATAATCGATACTCAAATAATAAAAAAAAAACGATTTGCAATCTCTCACTCATTTTATGACATTCATTCATTTATTTTACTGTGTAAGGAAATTGAATAATTTTCATTCTATATTTTTTTTCTCAATGAAAATTTTTAAATTGAAATGTTAATTTAAGCGAAGAAATGGATTTCAATTTTTTATAACAAGAGATTAACGGTTCTTAATATAAATATTTTTTCAATAATTTTCATCTGAAAAGAAACGCTTTTTTCCCCAATTCATTCAGATAAAAATATGGTCTAAAAACGACACTTAAATTACTGTCTAAGCAAATATTTTTTCTTAAAAAAAAACAAATAAAATGAACAATACAATTAAGATAACATATCGTCACACGTGAATTAATCACCTTAACTTCATAAAGAATAATATATATTCCGGGAATGAACTGATATACCTTTAACAATATTGACACTTATCCAAACATCATAAAAAAACTTTGAATGTAATGTTTCTTTCTGAAATTTTAATTTTATTACGATAATTTTAATTGAATAAAACAATAATTCAACACTTTTTTACGCATTTAAAATAATTCAGAATTGTATTTACCTTTTTTTCACTTCAAATTCAAAACATATGCTTTAAATTTTTATTTTTTATGATGAGACAAAACTCTTTTTGGTAATTTTCACATTGATAGACAACTCACAAATGAATGAATGGAGGAATCAATGAAATTCTTGTTGCTTTCTGTTATCATAAAACAAAAATATGAGAGAATCAGCCCACATCATTATCATAAAATTCTTCATACATCAGTAGAATTTTAAGTTAGAAGTACTCTGAAAATGAGAGAATATTTATAAAGGGACATGCGTCGATTTATCTCAGTATGATGTACAAAAATTAGCTATATGGGATGCAAACAAGTGGCAAAGTAGACGTTTAAAATGATAATATAGTAAGCTTATTTGAGTTAATCATTAGATAAATACTTGTTGCAGTGTAATCGATAATGATCACGTTTTACGTTTATTAATAAGAAGAAAGGTCGTTCAAAAGAGAGATGGAAAAATTCCTCATTGGAAAATTCCATAAAAAATTAAGTTTTCTTGGTAAAATATGATTACATATAAAATTAGAGCTAAATTTGTTTTTGATTGTTATTAATCTAACGATATTAGTTAGAGTTCAAAAACTTTTTACATTTACAGTCAGTTCAATTTCATCTCTCAAACGATCATGAAATCAATTTCAATATTCTTAGTTGCATTCCTAATTTTAAACACTCAAATAAAATGGACATCAGCATTAATTTTTATGAGAGATATCGCTGTTGGGGTAAACATTTTATTGTTTTATATATTTTATTTTTGAATTCATAAGTAAATTTTTAGATGTTATTTGCACTGGCAGTTCCTTTACCATCTGATGATCCAAATTTTTCAAATGTCTTCATGTCATTTAATTTTGAATCAAATTATGCATGTCCTACATCAGCAGCCGATGTAACAAACTTATATTTTGATAAAGTGAGTCAATTTATTGTTTTGAAAATATTTTGTATATAAATTAAATTTTTATAATTTTTATGTCAAAGTTTCAACTTCCATATGATAATGTTGATCCAGAATTAGATGATTACAGAAGACGTCCATTGCAAGGTCGTAGGCGAAGTATTTCAAGTAGTAATCGAGAACTCAAACAACAGATTACGAGGAAAAATGTTTACCGTGCTATTGAAAGTTATTCATCGAAGCCTTGTCTTCTTCGTTCGATTTGTGAAGCTGCAATTGCTCCATTTTCGAAACATGATGGAGTCTTGGGAGATATTGTTCATGTTCTTTTAACGTAAGTTAATTTTAAGCCTGCCTCCTCATCATTTAATATTATATTAAGATATTTTAAAATTATATAATAGAGGAGATCAAAATTAATACCAAATCTATGCAGGTGTTACTAATTTAGAATTTGCTTATTGTCTGAGCGACTAAGTTTAATGCTTACGTGGATCAAGGAGGGGTTTCAAGTCCAGTAATATCATGTAAATTACTGATCATGAATTTCTTGAAACTTGTCATTTTTAAAATTAAATTTAAGTCTTGAGGGACATTCTTGGAAGGGTCTAGTCAAAAGAATTTAAAATTATTTCAAATGGCCTCTTTAAAATTTTAATATAATATTCTATGTTGGTATCTTTTACAGCCCTTCAACATCATCTATCGAAGAAGGAATAAGCAGAGAGTATTACTTAGCAGAAAAATTTGGACACAAAAATAAGAGTTGTCTTGAATTTGAATTACAATGTCCGAATAATATGTTAGACTTATTCACAAAATTGTCTTAAATTGATATTATATTTTACTTTTATGTATAAAAAACCTTTTTTTTTAATTTAATTTAATTTTTTAAATTTAATATCTGTTGAAAAGGTGATTTCATGCGTCTTAAGCCAAATGCGACGACAAATTTCATCTTCGAACAAAGATGATCCTTTTTTAACGTTCGGCCGATTTAGGTTAAAAATGAGTTACAGAAATCCATTATGTTAGTTATGAAATAAATCATTACTGATGAGTGACTCTTAAATATGTTCTTATGTAGATCAACAAAGAAGGAAATGTCTGTTCTAGTTACAAAGACTGGCATGATATTTACAAATATAATTAGACTATAGTTAACCTATTAATGGCTGTAACATGAAACATTATGGATATATAATTAGAATTTTTGTATAAAATGCATTTTGAAATTCTTGTGCAAATTTCATTAAATTTTCTTTCAATATTTTCCAATGATACAAAATTCTGGTGATGCAATAAAAGGGTTAAAGTACTCTCGAATTTTCATTGTTAAAATTTTAACGGAACTCTTTTATACCAATTTTTTGATTATTTTTTTAAAAATCAGTACAATTTTGTCTGCCATTCAATCATGAGAACATTCCCAATATTCTTAATTTCATTTTTGATCCTCCTTACTTTTGAATTAAAATGGTCATCCGCCTTGATTTTCATGAGGAATGTAGCCATTGGGGTAATTATTTATATTATTTTATTAAATTATTATTTTATTTCATATCAAGTGCATGCTTTTTTTTGTAGAATTTGATTGCCCTTGCAATTCCGTTATGGACTGAAGATCCATTTTTATCAAATGTCTTCATGTCATACAATTTCGAGTCAAATTATGCAGGACCAACGTCAGCACCCGATATTACGAATCTTTATTTGGATAAAGTAAGATTATTTCATTTATTTTTATTAGTATAATGAATATTTATTTTTTTTTTAAAGTTTCAACTACCGTATGATAAATTCGATTCAGAATTAGATGACTACAGAAGACGTCCCTTAGGAGGAGTTCGCCGAAGTATTTCAAATACTGTACCAGAAAAAAGACAGCAGATAACTAGAAAAAACGTTTATCGTGTCATTGAAAGTTATTCATCGAAATCTTGTCTTCTCCGTTCAATTTGTGAAGCTGCATTGACTCCATTTTCGAAGCATGATGGAATTTTAGGGGATGTGTTTCATATTCTCTTAACGTAAATCAATTTGAATTGTATTTAAAAAAGCAATTTTTTATTTTATATTTTACAGTCCTTCTACATCATCACACGAAGAGGGAATGAGTCATGAATATCATATAGCTGAGGAATATGGATGGAAAAATAGAAATTGTCTTGAATTTGAATCAGCTTGTCCGAGCAATGGCTTGGATTTATTTACAAAATACTTTTAATTATATTTTTAGTTTGTACTGATTTTTAGCTAATTTTAATATTTAAATTTTTAATTTGCACATTGAAACAATTTAACTTTAAATAATATCTCAGGTCTCAATTAAAATAATACATTTGGACTACAACGAAGTACAGATTCGATTAATTTTACAGTACATGATTATTTTTTTTAATTAAACAAATTATCTATTTTCAGTCTACATATTTTCTGATAAAATCTGGATTATCTTTTCTGTATTTTTCGTAACCTTTGCGGTAAATTTCCTCCATTTGCTCAGTTGGTGTAGGTTTGATATCGGTATATTTACTCAATGCCAGATAACAAGCATGAACTTCTGCAACACGCTCCACAAATTTTGATTGATATATGGCGATATTTTGCTTTAATTGGTTCACCCAAACAGCCGCACGTCTGTATTTTGTTTCAAACATTTCCCGTTCATCCGTCAATTTTTTATAATCTTCAGGAGACAGACAGTTGATTGGATCCGTTTGAGATGAGCCGTCACATTTTTTATTGCTATTCGATTGTTGACTCATTTTGGACATGTACAGACTTTTGTAGTGTTTGTAATGCTGCACTAATTCAATGTTTTCTTTCTTTAACTGAACTAAATCATTCTAAAAACACAAAAAAAAATGTGAAAATGACGAGTTTTCGATTCAAATTTAAATTACCTTGAGTTGTGAAATTTGAACATTATTTGAGATGTTTTCCTTTCCGCCTTCAGGAGATCTGTTATTTTTCAGGGCAGAGATTTCGGCTTCTTTTTCTTTGATTTTCTCTCTTCGATCCTGGGCAACCAATTTACATTCTTGATATTTTTTTGATGTTATTGCCAGATCATCTTCCAATTTTTTGATGTACATCTAGGGAAATTTAAATTTAAAATTAAACGTGAATGATAAAATTCAATCACAAATTACCTTTTGTTCAAGTGAAACAGCATCAGAATTCATGCTAACAATAGGCACTTCAAGATCAGTTTGAACTTCTATGCAGCTAATTTTTCTGTTTGATCTCTCATGGCACACGGCACACGTTTTTCGCTCAGAAATAATTTGCATTAATTTTTCTCTCAATGCTTCACGTTCACCTCGAATACGATTGGTTTCATTTCCCAGCCGATTCACTTCAGCCATTGCCTCTTTAAGTTTCTTCTCAACTCTCTCTTTTTCTTCCTTCATATCACCAACTTTCATATCGTTTCCATGTCGATAGTGATCTGCTGTAACTTTTGCTCGCAACAACTCCACTTTCATCTTCTCCAGTTTTTCATTCAATACAACACACTGACAATTCTCATCAGTTGGTTCAGTTTGACAAGCAATTCCTTTGAGAGATCTAACAAGAGGTCTCATTTCATCATGAGCACTCTCACGTCTCGAGCGACGACGATCTGTAATTGTCCTTTTTCTCAAGTCTTCCAACTCAAATCGATGTTGTTCACGTTCAAGATCATGCTGTTTAACTTTTTCATTTAATTGTTGCAACAACTGATCTTTTTGGAGTAAACTCTGTTGTAATGAGGAAATTTCTTCACATTGAGTTTGGACTTTAGTTGATTTTTCCAAAAGTGAAATTTTCTGTGAATCGATTTCATTTAAAGCCTGTTCATATTTTGACTTTAATTCGGATAACTGATCATCCTTAACAGCTAATTTCTCTTCAACTGTCGATAATTTCATGATTAAATCGGAATTTGCACTGCTAAGCGTATCAATTTTGATCAGTGATTTTTTGTGTTCAGAATTGATCTCCTCTAATTTAGATGAAATTGAGGATTTTTCTTGATGCAAGGCTTGAATTTCACTTTGAAGTTGTTTCATTTGTTCTTCATGTGCTTTTAGGGATTCTTCATGACATTTCTTAGATTTTTCTGTTGATCCACTCAATTCATGTTGTAACTTCTCAATTTCCGCGTCCTTTGAATTGCATTTTTCCTCGATAAATGAAAGTTTTTTGGTTAAATCCAAATTCTCGTGTTTAAGACCTTCAATTGTGGTAAGTGACTCCTTGCGTGACATTTGAATTTGATCCAACTCTAATAAAATTGATGATTTTTCATTGTTGAGGCCTTCAATTTCTTTTGTTAATTCACCGATTTTACTTTCAAATGAATTTACAGACTCTTGATGTTTTATTAGTTGTTCTTCAAGTGCTTCTTTTTCTTTTAAAAGAGTGTCTACTTGAATTTCACAGTCCATTAAGTTAGATTTTAATTTTTCAACTTCAGTTTTAAATGAAGACAATTCCAAATTCAAATCTGAATTCAATGTAAATTGTTGATCTAATTTTTCGAATGATTCCAAGAGTTCTTGTTTGAGTGATGTTAATTTTTCTTCACATTGAGTCTTCTCTTGAAGAGCTTTTGAGAGATTTTCTTCTAATTTCTTTGATTTCTCTTCCCATTCTTGTGATTTTTTATCAAGATCAGACCTGGCTTCGATCAGACTATTCGTCAAACTTGTTATTTCTGAATCATTCGATGATTCTTTTTCACATTTTATTTCGTCAACTAATTTTGACAAATCTTTGATTTTTTCTTCTTTAGCTGAGCATTCATTTGATTTTTCTGTAAATTTCGTTTCCAGATCTGCCATACTTGTTTTTATGACATTTAACTCATTTTCGGATTCTTCAAGACGTTTTTGGATCATTTCCAATTCAGATGACAATTTTTTAGAGTTATCAATTTCTGAAGTGAGAGCTTCATTAATTTGAATCTTTTCGGTATTGATTTGCTCCAAATTTGATTGAAGCGCTTCAATTTTCGACTTGAGTTCTAAATTTTTCGTTTCTTTTTCAATCAATTGAGATTTTGCATTTTCAGATGATTTTTCAAGTACTTCATTAATTTGGATTTTTTCGGCGTTAAGACGCTCCAAATTTAATTCAAGCTCTGTAATTTTGGATTTGAGTTCTGAATTTTCCGTTTCTCTTTCAATCAATTGATATTTTGCATCTTCAGATGATTTTTCAAGTGTTTCATGGATTTGGATTTTTTCGGCGTTAAGACGCTCCAAATTTGATTCAAGTTCTGTAATTTTGGATTTGAGTTCTGAGTTTTCACTTTCTTTTTTATTCAATTCTAATTTTGCTTCTTCTGATGATTTTTCAAGGGTTTCAAGTTTTGATTTTAGCTCTGAAATATCATCAATTTCAGGAGTTTCTCGGGGTTCGTTCAATTCTTTGGATAGATTTTCAATTTGCATTTGGAAATCATTAATTTTTATTTCCTTGTCTTCCAATTCTTTTTGAAGAGTAGCAATTTGTTCAGCTTTAAGGTTCAAATCTGATTCAATTTCAGCTGATTCTTTAAGAAGAACTTCAAGATTCTCGGTTTGAGATTTTAATTTTTGATTTAATTCATTAATTTGAGTTTCCTTGTTATCCAAAATTTGTTTTTGTGTTTCGATTTCTTGGAAGGCTTTGTCTAGATCATTTTTAGTACTTTCAAGATTTTTTTGAAGTTCATTGATTTGAGACAAAAGCTCTGAATTTTCTGATTCGCTCTTCATCATTTGATCTTTTGCTGTTTCCACCTCTTTTTCAAGTGAGTCGAGTTTCAATTTGAGTTCATCATTTTCAGTATTTTCTCGATTTTCTGATGATTCGACACATTTAAGTGCTTCAATTTCATTGGCATGACCTTCCAATTTTTCATTGAGGTCCAGCTCGGTAGCTGTCAATTCTGTAATTCGACTTTCTTTTTCTTCCAAATCTTTGAGAAGTTTTTCAATTTCTTCTGTTTTTTCATTGAGTTTCAATTCAATGTCATTGGAATTCTGAATTTCACTCTTCAATTTTTCGATTTCTTCCTCTTGAAGTCTCAATTTTTCAATCAAATTTTCATCGGCAAGAATTAAATCTGTAATTTTCAGCTCCTTTGCTTCAATATCAGACTTAAGACGCTCAATTTCGGATATCAGTTCGGCATTTTCAGTGTTTATTGAATTTAATTGCTGTTTAATTGTGTCGCGTTCTGTTTCAAGGGTATCAATTTTGCATTTCAATTCTGAAATATCATCTTTTTCCTCATTTTCAATTGAATCACTCATTTCCTTGAGGGCTTGTTGCAAATTTTCAATTTCAGTCTCTTGTGTATTAAGTTTTTGCCTTGATTCTGTTTCAGTAGTTGTTATTTGTTGGTCTTTTTCTTCTAATGATTGCTTTAGTGATTGAATTTCATTAGATTTTTCAATGAGTTCTGATTGAATTTCTTGTAATTTTTTTTTCATTTCCTGATGTTCATGATCCAATTTATCTTTTTCAGCTACAATTGGAACCAATTCTTCAAGTGTTGCTCGAAGTTCATTTAGCTCCTGTTTAAAGCTCTCAATTTGTTTAGTTGCTTGATCAAGTTGGGTCTGTAATTCATTTTTTTCTTCAAGTACTTTTTCCAAATTTGAATTTAATTCCGTTATTTTGTTGTCTTCGGTCTGAGGAATCGTTGAAATTTCTTTTAATTTCTCTAATTCAGCTTTAAATGCATCAGAATCTTGAATTGCTTCCACAAGTTGCATTGAAATATCATCATGTTCGGCTTGCAACGCCTTATTTGTCTTCTTCAATTCTTTAATGTCTGATCTTGCAATTTCCAGTTCATTTGACAGCGATTCAATTTCTTGCATTTTAAGCATTAATTGCTCATTTACTTTTTGCTCATTATTTTTAATTGGAGTCGATTCGATTACAGTTCCATTAATTTTCTTAAGACTCTCATCAAGGTGACTCAAATTATTTTCCTTCAAACATCCACCAGTTGAGTTGAACGTAAAGTCACACATCAAATCATCACCGCAAATTGTGTTATTTGGTTTGAGCGACTGATGTGATCCATTCAAAGTTTTTTCCTTATCATGATTTTGAGGACTCATTGAATTTATGATGGAATGTCGAAGTGCCTCATGTTTGATACTTGCTTCCAATCCAGCTTTTTCGTTTGCTTGTCTCTCCGATTCAAATTTCATTTGTAAATCGAATAATTCTTGTTCAATTGACTTAATTTTAAGTTTCATCTCATCATTGCTTTGCTCAATTAATTTTGATTCTTCAGTCTTTTCCTGCAGCAATTCCAATAATTCCTTTTCACGTTTCTCATACTTTGCTTTCAACAACTCCAATTCATATTCAACTCCAGCTGAATGACTTTCAGAAATTCCTTGTGATTTTATGGCGTCATCCTTGGAACGCAGAGCTGATTCAATGTTGACTTTAAGGGAGTTGATCTCTACATTGCTCATTTCTAATCTGAAATTTAAAAATAAAATCAATTAATTATGGTTGAATAACTCTGAAATTTGTAGACACATTCTTGTAAGTACACGTGTATAGTACAGGTGTGGCCCACATATATAAAATTACAAATCAACAGTTTTTGAATTTTAATTGATTGAAATGTAACATACACACACATACACATCGTATGAAGTCGTTTGAAAATAAAAATGCAAATGATAACTCACATACGCATGTAAAAAAACGACCTTTGAAAGAATTTTAAATAAACAAACAAAAGATGAACTTATTTTTCAATTTTTTTTTAAATTCACTCTAAACAAAAATTATTCTTTAATTAACACTTTAAGAAATATCACTTGACTTACTAATTTTGCTCTGAAACTAATGAACTTTATATGTGTAGTGAAGTCGTGATTTTTTTTCTCTGATTTTAAATTTAATATTTGAAAATTATATTTATAAATTATATGAACATATGCGGCTTAAACTCTCTACGATCAACTTAGTAATAAGAAAAGACAACGACTCTAATCTACTGTAGACAGAATTTAACTATTAAATGTCTGTAGGAAGGTATTTTTAACGAATATGATGACGATTAATTGCATACATTCATTTGAATGAAGACATTTGTTATTAAATGTAAAAATTAAGGCGATTTGAAATATTATTTTTTTGAGTAAGGTTTTCCATTTTTCTAATATGAAAACTATGGGGTTAAGATATAGATTTACGAGAGGGCAATAGAAAGGTAGAATCTACTCATTTGCAAAAAAATAAAATTGCAATCAAATTTGAATTTCATATTAAATTACAGAAAAAATTCTTATAAGAACAAAGACAACACTAAATCACACAGCATAAGCAGACAGACATAAAATGATACGCATCTGTGGTTTTCAATCAAACTTACAATTTTTGTGTTTCTTCCAACTCTTCTCTCAATTGTTTTATTGTTGCATTGCAATTTGGTTTTTCTGCATCTTCATGTACATGATACACTTGTTCAACTTTAGTGAAGTCAGTTAACTCTTCTAATTCATTTTCCAAAAATTTACATCTGTTAAAACAAAAACAGATTAAAAATAGACCACTTTTTAATGTTTGAAATAAATCAATTACCTGTCACATGAATTTGGTGTACTTCCGATTGGTGGAGTTTCTGCAATAGAAGGCAATCGTTTACGAAATGTTTTTGGAGTGTGAATCCGTTTTGCAGTCATTTTTGGACTTGGAGTGCTATTGAATGTAACCATTTCGCCTGGTTCGAAAAATTCATCGTGATTCACAGATGGAAAATTAAAGGTGTCTTCAGTATGAATTGCATTGCTGCCACGTTGAAGTGTAAATATCGGAGGTGGAGGTGGCATTAATTCCCTTGAATTTTCTTGATCAATGTCAATTAATTCGGTATTATTTTTTTCATTTGTGCCACCCAAGTGATGCCATGTTTGTCGTCGAAGCTCCTTTTTCCTTTGATTGTTTTTCTTTGAACGAATGAATTGCATTTCACACTTTGCGATTCGATCTATGATGTCTTGTCTGATTCTTTCACTAGCTGATGGCTCATTTTGACCTTGATTACGAGACATATCTTCGATTTGTTTGCGAAGTGTAACGAGTTCGTGATTCAGACGTTTTATCATAGCTTGATCTGATACAATTTCGTTGAGTTTCGGACTGTTCTTTACATTTTTAGCACGTGATGCGAATCGTAACGTGTTTTTTGTTTCATCTCTTTCAGCAGGACTCACAGTACAAATAACAACAGATTTAGCATTACCTCCTAAAGAATGCTGGATAACACGAGTCAACTTTGAATTCCGGAAAACAATGAATTTTTCTTCGCCTTCCTTTTTTTCAGACAATTCTTTAATTACACGTCCCAGCTCTAGCAGAGATCTATTGATTGAGATTCCTTCTTTTAAGCGATCTCCAGATGCTTTTGTTTTATTGATACTTTCAGAGCCAGCTAAATCGACAAGGTCTAAAGTACCCATTTTAATGGAAGATTTTTCATCCTCATGACCTTGTGATTCAATCATCTGTAATTAATATTTATTAGAAAATGCTTGAAACATCATTAATTTTTTTCTTACAATCCTAAAAATAGTGTGAGATCTTGATGACCGATCATTTGCTGCTGTTTCTCCCATTCTCTTAGTAGCATTTCCAAATTCAATCAATTCTACAATATGCTGTGCTTTTTTCACAACCTTTTCAGAGGCATTTTTTATCATGACAGTGCCATCAGGTGTTTCGACAATATCCAAATTTGTCATTTCTGGATTCAGTAAATCATTTACCTTTTCATTGTAAATTTCAAGGAATGAACATCTCACAATGTAAATATCCTTATCATCATGTTGTTCAATGATATCAAAAATGTTTTGGGCAACAAGACGAATTATTCCGGGATTCATTTCATTACCCATCATTGTATAGGTTTTGCCTGAAGCAGTTTGCCCGTAAGCCATTACAGATCCATTGAATCCTTGGACACAAGAATCCACGATATGAGAGATTTCTGTTTCATAGATGAGGGCGGATGAATCAGTGGCACCAAAAACTTGATCTGTAAATTGTTTAAAGTTGAATTAAAATTTAAATAAGTAGATTTCGAGCTAAGCATTACCATAAATATAAGGATGTGCCGGAGAAACAACATCCAATTCTCGTATTTCTTTATCTGAAACTTTTTCCCAACATGCCACTTCACCATTTTCCTTTTCTCTATTGATTAATGGACGTACTTTTACCATTACTTTGACATTGTGGTTTTGGCTGAGCTTTGTACTCGCCATTTTTGATGATTTTTTTAGATTTGACAATAAAATAGAGACAAAAAAATAATTAAAACGTACTTACAACAACAAGACTGATTCAATGGACAAGAGAAAATAAAAATTTGTAACCGCCAAAGAAGCCCAACTAGCACATAAAACCCAAATAACATGACATATCTAAAAATATTCGATGGTTGTTTTAATTGCGCAATTTTTAAATTTTAATAAAAACCGTTATACTTCGTTTTCCTGTAATTTAAGGATCAAAAGGTCAGACATTTTAAATAAAAATCTCCTATAAGCTAGAAAATAAATTTCTATTTTTATTTTAATGATAATCCAATAATTAGTTCTGCAATTTATATTTTATTTAGCTGTTTTGCAAAATGCACCATTCGAATCTAAAAATTTCCATCACGCACTAAGAGTAGATTGACATTCGTCCTCTGTCAAATTAAGTATTTTTGTACGAAATAAATAATGGTCAATGTTTTTGTAGAATTAATTCGTGGTCGTGTTAAAATTTAATCAATTATATGTTTAGATTATAATTGAAATAGTTCACCAGAGCCTGAAACCAGTGAAATTTGACTTGGAATTGATTCAAATTTAATTTGGTGAGTTGTCCAAAACAGGATCAAAGTTCAAGTCTTTGATTTCTAATTTTGCAATTCCTCGATCTTTGTTTTTAATGAATATTTTAATTGAAAGTGAATTTCAGTGAAAAATAATATTTGCACTTAAAAATATCTTTATTTCGGGCAAAATTTTATATGACGATCAATTTGTGTTATGTCTCAATGTAGGACAAATGAACGGTGTTAGTGCTATAGTACTTCTGAACACAAAACATAGTTTTGAGTTATTTGCGTTTGAAATATTTTTTAACTTTATTGTAAATAAAAATTAAATCCTGCAATCAAATTATTTAAGGATGCTTACAAAACAATTAAAATATTAAGGACTTAATATTTATTATATAAAAAAAAATAAAATTTGAGCTTTAAGTTGAATTTAAGCCATATTGTTGTTTATCACATTCAAAAATTTGTATCCAGCTAATATTTGTTGGTGATAAACAACACTTCAGAGCATTTTGAAACTCAATATTTTTGTTAGAAATCCGAAAATGTCTGTGTTGACAACTAAATTCATATTTGACTGTATATTCAATTTCATTAGATCCGAATTTATGAAAATTCCGCCATTTTGACGAATTTCGCGATTTTAGAAATTTTCACTGTTTTCCATTCTTTATATAAATTTCAGTATTTTTTCGCGATTTTGGAAAATTTTTCAATTTTCCATCAAATTTTCCGTGGTTTTCCACAATTTTGGAAAATTTCTTAATTTTCAGTTACTTTTGAAATAACCGCAGATTGAGAAATTTTCGCGATATCCGGAAAATTTTCCGATTTTCCATCAAATTTTCTGCGGTTTTTCACGATTTTGGAAAATTTCTCAATTATTTGCGAAATCGCCGCAGACTGGGAAATTTTCGCGATTTTCGGAAAATTATTCGATTTTCCATGATTTTTTGAATTTCCGCAGTTTTCCACGATGTTGAAAAATTATGCGGTTTTTGAAATTACAGTGATTTTCTTTAGTTTTGCTTATCCGCGGTTTACAAATCGACAATAAATGTGCTTAAAAGAGGATTTATTACAAATTTTTAAGTTCTTTTTTGTATGGATATGTAGTTTATCACCGGCAAAAAAAATTAGGAGTCCATATGTCATCTGGCACATTCGAATAAAAACGCGTGGAAATTTTTTTTTTTAATTTTCTTTTCGGAATCATAAAATATACGTTTAAGAGCATCTTTTAACATAAAAAGGTCAATTTTGACCAAAAGTGCTCAAAAGTACTATAGCACCAACACCGTTCAAATGTAATTACTTTTTTTTATATTGAAATTTCAGAAATAATTACCGTCATTTAAAATAAATCGCAGGTAATTTGCAAGTAAAATCAGCAAAACAGTACAAAAAACATGACTACTGAAGAGAGATTCAAAGCAGCAGTGAATGTCATAAGAAACCTGCCAAAAAATGGTAAGAAAATTGATTTCTAATTCGATATGGTTCGTTTTTTATTTAATTTTGTATGTAAATAAACGTATCAGGTATAAAAAAATTTCGTCATTCAAGGTTTTGAATTTAAATTTCTCTTTCAAGGCTCATACCAACCCAGTAATGCGATGATGCTACAATTTTACTCATATTTTAAACAAGCCACTGAGGGACCATGTAAACAAGCACGTCCAGCCTTTTGGGATGTTGTGGGTAGAGCTAAATATGATGCCTGGATGGCACTTGGAAATATGACAAAAGAACAAGCAATGCAAAATTACGTGGATGAATTGAGGAAAATTGTGGAGACAATGTCATTTACTGAAAATGTTGCCAACTTTGTTGGGAGTATCAGTGAAATTGAGAATATTGATGTGAATGATTTGGATTTGGTAGCACCTGAAGCAATGAAACATGCACGGTCACGTCCTGGAACACCATTTGCCTCACGCGATACAAGTCCACAGAGAGCACCAATCATGAATGGTATGACAAATGGACATAATGCTCTCAATTCTGAATCGGATGATGAATTTAATTCAGCTGTAAGTTTTTTTTCATTTGCTTTTAAAGCAAAACTGAACGAAATTCTTTTTTTTAGGACGAATCTGATGTAATTGTCACACATCATCATCATTTACGAAGTCGACGTGATTTACAACACTCAACATCAAACCATTCCTTTAACGCTGACATCCCTGTTCCAGGTGGTCATCACGATTACCTTGATCCTGTAATCGAAAACTTGAATATCACTGTCAATCAAATGCAGAAAGACCTGAAACAAGTTCAACAAAATTATGCCGCATTAGAAAAATCTGTATCAGAGCTCAAAAAATCCCAAGTAAGAATTTCATATTATGATTGTAAAAAAACCCAACACCTATAATTAATTTAAATTTTTTCAGTCCTCATATCGTCACCTCTACCCAAAATGGTGGCCTTGGAAAAACATTTCACCTGGATTCATCTTATTTGTGATCCTTTGGCCAATTGTTGTTAATCGAGTGGCAAGAAATTTGAACAATCGCTCAAAATGATTATTTTAGGATTTAGAAAAAGCATTTTTTTATTATTTACATATAAACAAACAAAGTAGGATAATTTTAATACAGAAATGTGATTTAACACCACAAACTACTCATCGAACAAAAAGATGACAAAAAAAGCATATTATAATTAAAGGGTGGAAGGTCGATAAGATTATAAAGTTACCTGGTAAAGTTGTCTGGAACAATCAACGAATGATTAAATGTTGATTTAATTTTTTTTTTTTGAATTATAATTTTATATTATAAAATATTTTATGGATATTAACTGTTTTTAGTTGTATAAAAAAGACAAATGTTATTTTTATTTTATTTTATCGTACTATGTTTAAAATGTTATGATTTTAATTTGAATAGCCAATAAAAGTATATACTTAATTTTTATAGAAACTTTTCACGAATTTTTATTCAAAATTTCATCTCAGTTATAATATTCATATCAATTTTAGTTTGATCTATTTTAGAGAAAATTTCATTCTTCTTGGCACATAATTTTTCTTGCTTCTGCTTAAATTCATCTGGAGTAAGTCCCTCATGTCCTTTTGTTTTAAATAGTTGATTTAACCGACGAATTTCTTGTTCAATAATACTGGCTTTGCATTTTAAATCTGTTAATTTAATTCGAAGTTCATGGAGTTGTTGATTTTTCATTTCCCTTGTATCTGCATATTTTCCTTTGCTTTTAAATGTTTCCATTTTCCTTATTTTTATTCGGTTTCCCTCTTCAATATTTTCAGCAGAGACTCCTGGTCTTAATCTTTTTTGAACATGAGCTGATTCTGGCTCTTTCATTTCTTGAATGATTTTTATAAGAATGTTTAATGTATCCACTCCATAATCTTTGTTCCTATCAACAGTTCCATTAAGCAAATCCTGTTTAAGTTCCATAGATTCACAATGTTTCAATACTGTATCTAAAACATATTTTTTTTTCTCTTTAAGAGTCGGTGAAATAAATTCCTGTGGTGTTTGTGATTTTTGATCAAAAATTTGTTCTGTTTCTTCACTGAAGTGATGTTCCATAGAAGTTGAAGGAAAGCTGTCTTCATTATCACTATGAATCATATCTGAAATATATGAATTTAATATTCAATTTTTTTAAATGGCAAAAAAAATTAACCTGTGTCTTCAAATTCTAGCACTGAATTATCATCATTATAAGGAGATGTTTCATTGAAGAATTCTTTTTTATAAGGTAAATTGATTCTCCATAACTTACTTTGATTCTCCATAACGGTGGAACACTGGTCTTCGATATTTATAAATTCTGTAAATTAAAATAACACAAATAAAATTTATAATAAATTCACAGTAATAATAAAAAAAATCACCTATGGGTTTACATACTATCTTTTGACCCTCTTTTTTAATTCTAGGAGCTGATTTTTTAAGGCCTTCAGGTTGATCAGATACATTATGCAAGTCAGTGATCGTTAAACAAGGTGTCGGATCAATATTATCACTTTGATTGTCGGTGGGAGATTGTTGGCCATCAATCGTTATTAAGCCTGAAAAATCTAAAGTAGCTTAATTTAATAATGAACAATATTGAAATAAAATGCTCTAACTGATATTTACCTGTGTCTAATTCCTCAATGTCAATAATTCTTGTATCATCATTTAATTCCTTACCAGGGATATCTTTTCTCATACGACATGACTCTAGAAGTTTATCAAATCGTATTGCATCACAATTCCAAGGAAAAATTCCAGTATCCTCAAAAGCTTTTATTATGAATGGGGCGAGAACATTTGCTTTTTCTTCAATGAATCCTTTTAAAAAATGTGCAAAAGATCGATAGCTTAGTGCAAAACTCGTATTGCGAAGAAATTCATCCCACATTGTTTGTAATGGACCAAAGACCCCGATATCTAATGGTTGAATAAGCCACGTTGCATTGGCATACAGTGATATCAAAATAATATCTTGTAATTTACAATATTCAATCACTTCTAAGCCTATTTGGCTACTATGGCCATCAACAAATAGAATAAATGGGCGTTCGACTTGATTTTGTTCCAAATGTTTAACAACAACATTTTTCAAATAATGTAAAAAAAGTTCACCATTTATCCATCCAGACTCTGATTTTCCAAAGCACATGGATTGGTTGGGAAATTCCTCTCTGATTTCTTTTGGCAATCTTTCATATGGATAAACGATATATGAATCCATCAGATTTCCATTTGCTAATGCAGTGAATAACACTGTTAGGTGTGTTTTAGGGTCAATTTTTGGAGATTTTTTCGCTTTTTGTCGATTTTGATCGACTGTTGTTGGTCGGGGCGAAAATCCTAAATATGACTCATCTGCAACTGCAATACGGTTAGGAAAAGATAAAATGTGGTATAAACCATTTTCTTCCAAATACGTTGAGACTCGATTGTGGTAGGCCTGAATGTCCACTTCATTAACGGATGTTTTAGCAGCGCTATTAATGCTAACATGGACTATTTTTTTTCTGTGCAAATTACCACATCTCTTCAAAAATCGACGTAACCACATAAAGGAGGGGCGTCCACTTGGAAAGCCTTTTGAGCGTGGATATTTAACAGAAATCTCATAAGCTTGTTGTACTATTTGTTTGGTAGAACGTGGAAAACCTGCTTTTGAACATTCTAAGATCCAGTTATATAAATCTTGTTCTTCTTTTTTAGTTAAAACTGTTTGATTGTGACTTGTTTCTGTTTCACCTTTTAAATTATTGGATTTTATTACATGCCGCAGAGAAGATTCCGGGATTTTGTACACTTTAGCTGCAAAATTAACTGATGATCCAGATTTAACTAGTTGAATAGCATTATCTATATCATTACGAGAATATTTTGGCGTGGGACTCATTTCTAGTTTATTATGGAAAAGTTGATCAACATTGAGTAGTTTTATTTATTTTTTAATATGGATTTATTTAAAGTTTGTTCTTCAATAAATTCAAAACAATATTAAGTCGTTTATAGTGTCACTTTTTCAAGCATTAGGCTTGTCTTAATTTTTATAATTAAAGAAATCAATTTTGAACCATCCTAATGTTACACGATTCAATTCGCAAATAATGATATTGAAGTCATTTGTGTGGTGGTAATACATTTGCTTATTAGAATTTCATATTAAATTATCAAATTTAATGAAAACTAGAATTCAATTTATGATAATTGAGTAAAAAATTCTTTAAATTTGATTTAATTTATAATTTTTTTGTTTATGAATTATATTTCAAGTGTTCTCTTATTGTGATTCCATTTGAAACTGAGAAAATGAAGTTTCAAAACGTCAAATGAAATGTAAACAAAAAATGTAGTGAACTAAATTGACAATTAAAGTGAAATATAATGTGGTTGTTGCAAAGTGGTAAAGACGAATAGAGGTAGCCAATGTATTTTCTGAATCAGACGGAAATTTTCTTTCATTTTTTGAGGTACTTTGATTACTGCGTTTCCCATGGATAATTCAATTGAATAAAAATGCTAAAAGTTTTTCTTATGTAAATTGATTTTTTTTTTATTTTTTCCAATTCAAAGATGTTATTTTTTAATGGAAATTAATCTGCAGAACGGTTTTGGAATTTATTCAGCCTTTGGTTTGGCTGCTTTCTTTTCCTTCTTTCCCTTGACTGGCTTTTGTGAGCGAATAATAGCACTGGCGCGACGTAGAGCTACCTGAGTCAAGTCACGGCGGTATTTGTTATTTTTCAACACACGCTTCAAGTTGCGCAAAGCACGTCGTGGTCCTGATTTGAAGGTAACACTGACAGCAGCTTTTTGTGGTTTGTTCTGAAATTGAACGTTAAAAGAAAAAAATTAATTAGAAACTAATGTTTTAAATAAAAAATCATAATTTTTGTTAAAGCTTTTTCAGCATTGGGTAGTGGACGTAGTCATCACAGGATTCAATAATCACTTTTCATCATTGTAAACTTTTTTATTTTTATTTAGTATAATAATCTTTAACTTACATAGCATTTTCCTTTTTTGTATTCCAAAGTGAATCCCTTTTTGTCGGCAGCTGGCACAATTCCTACGGTTCTCTTGTGTACAAGTCCAGAATAACGGAAGCTACTCAAGTTAGTCAAGTTATTGCGCTCCTACAAATAAGAATCTATAATTAATGAAAAGAATAGTTTTAGGAACCGAACGAAAAATCATATAAAAAATATTTAAATTATAAAATTTTTATCAGAAGTAGCAAATGATATCTACATGGAGCACATTGATAAATGTACTTCGGAGATCTTGGTGGAAAATGTCTCATCATTAAATTCAATTTAAACCTAAATAAGGAATTTTACTAATTACACACCTTGCTGAAGGGCTTCTTGATGTTGCGTTGTTTGAACAAGAACGCATTGTTGTCCCGAACGATCAACCAATTCAAATGTGAGGACGACATTTTTCAAGTAATTCTGTAATAAAGCATAAAATTTAGGTTAGATTTCCATTTAAATTTGCATTGATTTTTTATGCAATTAATGAATTTAATCATACGAAGCATTCAACAATAATAAATTCTGAATGGCGCTTAAAGTTTAATCATTTAAAATTCCCTTTTGATGTAAAAAAAAGCACTTCTAATTTTATTTTATTTTAATGTATCGTACACAACCATACAAGAATGGCAGCAAAATCCACATGGCAATTTCATAAAATTTACTTTTGATTTTTAATGCACATTTCATGCATTTATCAATTGTTCTCCATGATTTTATTGTTAAGAAGTACTCTAATTACACTTTGACACATTTTTTATTTTAATTTCTAAGATATTTATTCTGAAATTTAATTAAAATATTTCATTACAAACCTGATGCCTCAAAATGTTGACACGAAAAGACAGAATCAGAGAGAACGAGTTGTCAATTCTCAATATGAAGGTGCTGCCATTTGGTAAAAATAATATCAAAGGACTGCCAACTTTTCAATTCAAAAAGTTTTTCCGTTAAAAGTCAATTATTCGTTCTGAGCTTAATTCGAAGGGAAGGATTTGATACGAGGAAAATTTATGAATAAAAACACAAAAATTATTACGAAAACAGTTTATTTATCTTGTGAATCATATCATAAGGTATTAATTAATTTTTTTAACAATTTCATAGTATTATATACTTAAAAGTAAGTCTTTACAAAAGGCTTTTTTGGCCTGACAATTTAATATTTTTATTTTTTAATTCAGGATTAATTCGATTTCGATAATATTTTTTTTATCTTAATATCATAAATGAGCTTAGATACATTTCAATTAATAATAAAAAGGATTGATAAAATTTTTAAATATTTTTTAACAGAATGAATATAAAAATTGAGTGATAATTCCATATAATATTTATCAACAAAGTTTTCCTTATTTATATTTCTAATTATATTTACAGATAATTTGGCACTTAAATTATTATTATTAGTAATTCTTTACAAATTTCCAACAAAAAGGCCTTTCCAAATTTTCCCTTTTTTTGACATCATTAATGAAATATTTAAGGGGTCTCGAGAAAAATTGAACTGACTAATTTTTATTTTTGAACCAAGTCCAAATCAGACCCCCAGAATTCCACTCCCAAGTTTAAAGTTGTCATCGTTACATTTTTTCAATTTCTCGAATTTAACCGATTTTTAATTTTTTTGGATCTAATTCAAAATTTTTGCATATTAAGCTTAACAATTAAACAGCCAAACTTAAATTTGGAACGGCCATATTCCAATTTATTTTGGAAAATTCTACAAAAAAAAATTTTAAAGTTAACTTAAATGGTTCGGATATAATAATCACTAACACTTTTCGGTATATTGATACTAAATATTTCTTTTATATTATTTTATTTTCTTTTATTTTTATTTATTTTCTTATTTAAATGCATTTTTTATTATTCGTTTTATATTGTCAGTGTTCAATGTTCATAGAAATTATTTAATAAAGTCTATATTTTTCCACATTTAGTTATTTTTTTTTTTTATTTAAATCTTATATTATTAACACTCTTTTTTTATTTCTCTTTTTTAACATTATGAGGATTTCTTTAATGGTTATGAAAAAAAAATAAAAATTTAAATTTGAGTCAGTCATATTGAAACGTAAAAAGTACACGCTCTAATTCTAGAAAGATCACCAAAAAATGAGAAAAAAAAATTAAACATTAATTTGAAAAGCTTCACGTTGCAGCTTTTGTCCTGGTCGTATTCTAGGTGAACTATTTCCTTTTTTGCTATCACCATTATTGCTTCCACTTATTGGCTCCCTGACACCAGCAGCTGCCATCAGATCCGAAAATCGTGGTGGAGGATTAATTTGAGAATTGTAACTTGGATAATTTGCTATACTGTTAATGAAATTTTTATGATAAATTATTTATATTAAATTTAAGGATCAAAATCATACCTAAATGTGGTCTCATCATTGTGACTTGAGTATCCACTTGAACTACGAACATGTCGTTTTGATAAGTTCTGTGTCGATTTTGATGCTTTTCGTGATTGATATGACGGTTTATGTTTCCGTGATAAACTTGTTGGTGAATTTTCCGAAGATGTGGAAGTTTCTTCGTGGTCACCGGGGCCTTATGAGTTAAATTATAATAATTAATTGATGAAATTTGTTGGATTTACAATAATAAAATACCTCTTTGAGTGTTCGATGCACGGTAACTGGCTTGATTAATTGCACGTGCCTGCAATTCGTTGTCAGATTCAGAACCAAGTGTATCGTATTCTGTAATTGGTATATGAAGTGTTAATATTTTACGCACTTCAGAGTCTGTTGAGCCAGCATTATTGTCCGATTCTACAAATTGAATATCTAAAAAAAGGCGTGATGGTCAAAAAACCCAAAAAAGTAAAACGGAACACGTATGATATGATGATGATGATGAAATATGACGATGAATGAAACAAGAAAAAATATTATGATATTATGAATATGAATGCAAAATAATATTTTTTAATTGAAAATGTAAAATAAGAAATTAAAGATCTAAAATTTTACCTTGGCTCTCAGAATGAGGATCTCTAAGTCGACCTCCCTTTCGACGAACTTTGGTGTATTCCGGTTCTTTTGTCTATCGAATGAAGTACAAAATAGAATTTATTTTTGAAATGCTAATGAAATTCAGATCAAAAAACTCACATGATAATTATCTTTGACATCGTGATACACAAATGACCCTCGAACTGAATGATAAGGGCCACTGTAAACATTCCCGCTGTACGAACTTTCGCTGTATGTCTGTTTATTGAGTTGAAATGTTGCATATGGACAAATGTCTTCGATGTATTCTAAATGGAAAATTCAATGTAAAAACAAAAACAAATGTTTTATCATAAAATTTACCATTTCCTTCTGTTTTGTAGCTATCTGAACCAACGGAATTACTGTTTCGACTTCCATTTTGTACACGAACAGCCAAATATTGTTGGTCACGATTGTGTTTATTTTGAAGGTTTGCTAGCGAGGGTGAGTCAGAAATTGATGACGATGGAATTCGATTAGCGTTATTAAGTTCTGAAATTAAATTTCATAGTCAAAATTCATTTCATCAAAATTTGTATTAAAAATTTACTCCGTTTCCTGATAAGAAGGACAGCAGCAGTCAATCCAAGTAAAATTAGAATTGATAGTAAAATTGGTAACAACACCTATCGAAAAAAATAAGATTAATTTGTTTATTAAACGAATTAATGGCTAAAATTACCTTCATATTTGCATAAAATGGACTTTCTCCCATGTGCTGAACGGGATTTGAGAGATCAGGATTGAAAATTACTGTGAAAATAAAATAAATGGATTAAATTTCACCTATGTGAAGTTTTTTTTGATTTTTTTATACATACCGCCTTGAACAGTCATCGTTGTAAAATTATAAATGGCTGAAGTTGATCCAGCATTATTATTTGCTGTGACTCTTATCTATAATGAAATGTAAGAATTTTTGCATATTGATTTGTTTTAATGAACTTAAATTTTACCTGATATTTAGTAGCAGGTTGCAAGTCTGTTATAGTAAAAATACGTTCAGTTGGTGCAACGTGATTCGCAACCATATTCCATTGTCCTCGTCCAAATGGCCGACATTCAATGACAAAATATAAAATTCCACATCCTCCATCGGCCCATGAATCAAGCCAACAAGTAACACTTGTCGAATTATTTGTCAGCATTTGTGAGTGTTTTGGTTGGATGGGTGCCAGGCCTTTTGTATAAAAATTAACTATATCACAGGGTAAGCCAGTACCAATTTTATTGTATGCCGTAATATACAATTGATATCTTGTACCACACCATAAATTATTAAGCAAATGTGAATTGGTTTTAGATTCAATTTGCAGCTCCTCCCAATCCCCATTTTCCCGTTTATAATTGATGACATAACCTAATATTGGACTACCACCATTCAAGTTGTTTGTCCATTCAAGCAGCAAACTATCGGTAAATGCTTCAATTACGGATAATGTGGGTGGCGCTGGTGGAATTTTTATTCTCACACTATACATAATTTCATCGTGACCCCACGTATTTTCAACGCTACATGAATAATTTCCGGCATCTGTACTCTGACAATCTCGAATATATAAAGTCCCGTTTTTAGAAATTGTTTTTCGATTATTTGTTTCAAGTGGTTGGCCATCCTGGCGCCAAATTGTAACTGGTGGAGGTACACCAACTTTTTTACAATTAAAAATGAGATCTTGCTTCCATGGAGTCACAATTTCTCTGCTAAATGACACAATTCGAGCTGGTATTTTGTTATTTGGAGGCACTCTAACTTGTTTTGACTTTTCACCTTCGCCCATTTTGGTGGATGCTGTTACCCAAAACTGGTATGTCGCATCTTCCTGAAGACGGTTTGCTTCAAAGATTTCTGTTTTGGGACCAAGGATTCGTTTATTTGAACCTTCCTCACGACCACCATCAATCACAGACATGTAAAAAGTGTAAGCAGTCTATTCACAAAAAAACGGTTAAATAATTAAAATTTAAAAAAAAATAACCGTTACTTACAATTTCTCCATTTCTGTATTTAGGAGGAAGCCATGATACGATCACTTTATTATTTAGAGCTGGAATTGCTTTGATATCAGCAGGTGCTGATGGCACGTCTTCGTGAGTCGTACAAAAGAATGGTTTGGTTTTGATGCCATCACCAACTTTTGTGTAGGCAAGAACCCACACTGTATAATTTGTATATTTGTGTAAACCTTCAATAGTTTGATATTGGTTTGTGGTTTTCAAAACAAGTGGATCTTTTTCTATGAAAAATATAAGATAAATTATTTTTTTGAAATAACATAAAATTGTTTTTCTTTACCATAGAGATCATCAACTGATATATATGAGACTTTATATCCACGAATTTTTCCATTTTGGCCATCAATGTGTGGTGGTGACCAAGTAACATAAATTGAAGTTGATGTCAGTACATCACATTTTGGTGTTTCTGGTGCAGTACTGGGTACATCTTCGAGTGTTTCAATGACAATTTCCTTGCTTGGTGGTCCACTTCCCTGACTTGTATAGGCTTGGACAACAATGTTATATTGCGTGTGCTTATTTAGGCCTTGTAAGATTGTTTCGCCACCAAAATGTGATCGTACATCAACAGTCTTAAAGCTAAAGCCCTCAGTTGGATTAATTTCCTCACTACTACTACTAATGACAGTCTGATAGCCTACATAATAACCTAAGAGATTTCCATTCCAGTGCTCCTTATCCGGAGCATCCCATTGTAAAAATATTTCAGTCGAACTTTTGGCTTCACCGTGCACATTTAACGGTGGGCCCGAAGGCACTTCTTCTAATGTGGTAACTTGAACTGTTTCAGAAAAATCAGATGCTCCAATTTTATTTTCGGCCGATATACGAATATGATATGACTTGGCCGGATGCAGATTTTGGATATTAACCATAGTTTGTGTGCCCGTAACAGCAATTCTATCTGCTTGTTTCCACAAATCAATGGCACCCTTATATTGAACGTGATACTCTTCGATTTGACTATTTCCAGCGTATGGTTGACTCCAAGTCAATTGCAGACTTCGTGACTGTTGAGAATTAACACGAAGATTTTTGGGTGCTTCTGGTGCTTCTTGCACGATTAACTGTATCGACATCTCATCTTGTCCAAAGGCATTGTGCGCTTGGCAAATATAAACACCAGAATCTTGTCGATATGTGTGACTTATGCCCAGTTCTGATACCATTCCGTCATCTGATTTTTGATTTCGTATCGAATATCGGGCGTCAAATGACTCATCGATATACTGCTTAGTTAATTCAGATTTCCATTTAATATCAATCGGTAAATCACCATCGACACTACACTGAATATGAATCTGCTTATTTTTTGTTACAAACATTTGTTTCGTTTTAGTTTTAAAATGCGCTGGTACATTCACCTTCAAAAAAATGACTTTGCTAACTCCAGTTCCGATGCTATTTTTGGCTTCACATAAAAAATGTCCCTGAGAATCTTTGGAAATTTTCTTAAAATTAAGTGAACCGTTTGCGTGTAACGACACATTTGGTTCATACAAAAAGTCTTTGTATTCACCGGGAGTGGTACCGATTGCCTTTTTCCATGTTATAACTGGCTTGGGATATCCATCAGCTTGGCAGTGAAGTGATATGTCTTGACCGGCTTCGGCATTTGAATCTTTGGGTTCAAGAACCCATTTTGGTGGTACATTTACGGTAAGTGGAACAGTAAAAGAATCTGTTCCGGCTTTGTTGGTAGCAATGCAAGTATAATTACCGGAATCATCCGATGTGATATGTTCAATTACGAGATTCGTTGAATATTCATCCAGGCGACGAATTACCTCAGTTCTGGAAAATTTAAAAATAAATCTAACTTTAATAATAAGATTAAATTAAATTTACCCAGTTCCATGCAAAGCTTTTCCATTTCTCTCAAAACGAAAAGTGACCGGTAAATCTCCTTCTAAAATCTGACAACTGATAGCAGCTCGCATTCCCTCTCGCAACATATTCGTCATGGCTTGGATTGGCATAATTTTTGGTGGAACTAACACTTGAATTTCAACATTTCGTCTTGCTGGTAGTTTTTGTTTGTTCTGAGCCATACACGTGTATGTGCCCGCATCTTCATATCGTTGTAATTGTTCTATCACTAAAGTGCCGTTATTGTAGGCTCGTTGACGGCGGTTGATTGGCAAAGTTTGGCCATCTGTGTATTTTTTTACATGAAAATTAAGAAAAAGAAAGAGAAAGTGATTATTGTCAGTTCAAGTACTTATTTGAAATGTGCACAGTTCATTTCCATTCCAATGGTCGTTAAAATCATAAGAATGAAACTTTTATTTTCTGTGTACATACAAAAAATTACAATTTAACATAACCAACCTCTTTCCCAATGGATTTTATCAATTGGATATCCAGCTGCCGGGCATTTTATTACCAAGTCACTACCAGCCACACCAGTTATTTTAGGCATTTCACGAATAAATGGATTGCCATAAACATTAACTTTAGCACTATGCGATACTCTGCCACATATTAAAATAAAAGAAAAGGAAATAAAAAGAGAAAAAGAATTGTAATAAAATTTATGATCTCTGACCGAAATTAGTAAATTTTTGTTTTTCTTACTTTCCAATGCTATTATGTGATGTACACGTGTATTCACCACCATCCTCAACTTTAACATGTGTAATATTAACATGGCTAATTACATCATCATGCATAGTCACGTATTGGCCCACAAGGAATCGAGAGCTATCTGGTATCTGTTTTAATGGAATTGTAATGTAATTGAATTGTTATGATAAAAAAAGTTTCGATTAAACTAACCGGAAATCCATCCAATGTCCATGTAAATTGCGGTGGTGGATTACCCGTGGCAACACATTTCAATGATACAGTTGGTCCTGGTTGGAGTGTTTGTTCGGAAAACCAATAAATTAGTTCAGGTAATGCATCTCCGAGTTGTAATTCAGCAACTGATCCGACTTGTTCCCATTCATTTGAAACAAAACACTGATACATGCCCTGATCTTCTTTTTGCATTTTTCTGATAATGAGTCGTGGTGGATTTGAGAGAACCTCAATTCGATTATCGCCTGTTATACTTTTGCCATTATGAAACCAGGTAACTTCGGAAATTGGATATCCGGAGGTGACACAATGAAATTGAGCATCTTTGTCTACATCGATAGTTTGTACTTGGGGTTGCAGATGCACTGAGAGAGGTGCCGTTACTTGAAGATGGGCTTGGATTGTCTCTTCTCCGGCGGTGTTGTTAATCCAACACATATATTTCCCGCTGTCTTCAAGACGAGCTTTTGTGATTTTGAGCAAACCAGGTGACACAATTGATATGCGTTCATTGAGCTGAAGTGGTGATAATTGTTCGGCATCTTCTTTGAACCAACTAAGAAAAAAAATTTAAAATAAAATGAGTGACTTTGAAATGTCCATATCATACCGGTATGTTGGTGGTGGATGGCCTTGAGCAATACATGGCAATGTTATGTGTCCATTTAAAACTACTTGTCTCGAAGAATGTTTTTCCACATTAATTCTAGGTTGGACGTGTCCTTTTGGCTCTGTGACAATTACTCGGCCAGGATATGTTGAGAGTTGAATTTCACCTAAAAATATTCATGCATTATTCATCATATACCCCAAACCAGGAAAAATTCTCTTTTGTGATGGGGCTCAAAAAAACACAGAATGAATATTTCGAGACGATATTCATTGAGACTTGTATAAGTTACTAAAGAATATATAAATTATTCAAAAAAACCTTATAATCTTATGAATTTCAACATGAGCCAAATGTTTGTGAAATTTATGTAAACGATTGAATGTAAAATAACTCTGATTTTGTTATTGAAATTTTCCCCAGTTTTCTATGACAACCGGCTTTTAATATAATTATAGTAAATGCGAGTATAAAACTACAAAAAAAACACAAATCATACACAAAATCAACAGAGAGTGTCAAGAATTCTTGAATGAACTTCGGCTTTTACTACAACCCATATCGCCTCCTCCGATTCCAGCCTCCCTTTTAAAACAAAAAAAAATTACACTCATATCGTACAAAATCACGTTACATTCAAACATGAAATACTACAAACACAGGCATACACACACACAACGTGCTACTCAAATCCCTTTTTACGCAAACATGCGCAAACACCTCCACCTAAAATTTTACGATAATTGACGATTTTTTATTATTATTTTTTTTTCACAGTAACAGTTGAATTTCCTATCATATGTTACGGACACATGATAATTTGTTGCCAAATTGTTGCTTTTCTACAATTTTTTAACTGTTTTTTTAGTCAACCTATTCATTACGATATCATTCTTTTTATGACATGCAATACTTTGTTATAAATAAACAAAATTATACTTTGAATTACACATTTTTTTTTCTAACGTATAAAATTACTACTGAAATGAGACATTCCTATATCTGCCGTTGCAGGCAAGAACGACGCACCTACAAAAACTTCAAACTGAGATATTTGCAGTTTTGTATTTTTGATCAGTTTCTGCTCTGTAGCTCAAGCTCTATTTAATATTTTTAGAAATCAATGGTCATATACTAAAGGTAGTCACATCCTTTAAATATTGTAAGAATTTTTTTTTCATTTTTTTGAGCCTTATTAGGCTTAAATTGAAAAAGTCGTTCTTGCCTGCAACATTTTTACAAAAAAATTGCAGGCAAAAAGGACGTTGCATGCAAGAAAGACGCATATCAATGTTTTTTCTATCAATTTCTATGAATTCCTCGATAAAATGTACAATATTTGCACGACTATAAGAACATTTATGAATAGATATGTTAATATTAATGTTATAAGTTTTTTTAGCCCGAAATTCGCAATAGACATGCGGACTCTGAGGATTATTCTTTGTTTGATAATTTTTCGAATATAAGTAAGAAAATTATTGTTCCAAAGCGATGTGATAGATATCAGGAAATATAAATCGTATTTAAATCGAAAATAATTCCAATTCTACAGATTTTTTACTTGATGTGGAGCCACCCGATGGCTCTGAGAGGGCTTTTAATATAAATTTGGTTGGTTTTTTTCCCAAACACAATGGTGTTGATGAGTATAAAGAACTATAGAAACTTCAATTTTTCAACCACAGTCAGTTTAGGTGTTAGTTTGGACCCTCCAGATGGCACTGAGAGACTTTTTAATAATTTTGGTCTATTTTAGGGCTTTTTTGACAAATTTTTCTAAGCTAAATTCGTTAATGTGTATACAGATAGTAGAGAAATCTAGTGAACTCTATTTGGGTTTTCCATTTGACCCATCAGATAACGCTAAAATGGGGGTTTGAGAACTGGTTTGTGAAATATACATAGAAGAAATTGAAAAACATTAATGAGCTTCAATATTTGAAACATTATAAGATTTAGATTAGTCAATTTAGCATACCGACTTATCTTGCAATTAAAATAAATCAATTATTATCTAATCAATTTCAGTTTTCTAGTACTTTAATGGTAACAAGTATTTCACCTAATGACTCAAAATTAAGTTAGATCCCACAAGCACACTACCACTATCTTCAATTAGTCAGATTTTCCTTGTAATGGGCTTAAAAATATAGATATTTATATGATATGCGTCTTTTATGCCTGCAAATATGAATATGCGTCGTTTTAATATGCAATTTCTCGAAAACTGCGAAAATTGAGCCATCAAAACTCAGACTTCGTGGAACAAAAAAATTTTTTTTTCGAAGCCAAATGCTTTGATATGATCTTAAATGAGCTTTTTCATCAAAAAGTCATTTTGACCAAAAATGTAGGTGCGTCGTTCTTGCCTGCAGGGGCAGATATATGACAACAATGTTGCATGTAATTTAAAATTGAAATGTCACGATTGCTGGAAATTTAAATGTAATTTAGTGTGTGAAATTCTAAAAATAGTTTTTTTCGCTGTGATCAGTGAATTTACAGCAAATTGTACGATTTTTATATGAAAAAAACTAACGATTAAAGATTTTTATGTATGTAATTTCAGTTCAACAGATGTGTTTAAGTGTATTTTTTTTCTTAATTTTAAATGGGAATAAAACAATAAAAATTGAATGTTTTTGCCAATTAAATTTAACGGCTAGTTCTCTGATTTTTAATATTTCACTGGAGTTTTTCAGTTTCAAGTGGACAAAAGGCAACAATAGACTTCACTAAGACCTCAATGGTACTTTTGTGGAATTTGAGAACCTTCTTTTGTTTTTAAAATATCTTGAAAAAAAGTCGTTTCTAAGACAATGAAACAACTTTCATTTAAAATTTATTTGAAAATACTTTTATATTAAAATAAATTATGTTATAAAAGTAAATTTTCGTAAAATCATTCAATATCGAACTCCATGAAAGTATCCTTAAATTTATATTTATTGTATTTATTACCTTGTAATTTTAAGTCCCTTAATGGAAAATGGATAGAAAAGTACATAACCATTATGAATGTTTATTTTCTCTCTTTCGTTTAGTACAAAATTGCACAATTTTAGCTGGAATGAGGTGTGTGAGTGTGTTTGTATTTGAATGTGATCATAATTCAATTTTATGTGTCAAGACAACTCTTATTTATGGTCACTTTCCCAATAGGATTAAAGAGTTACGTTATGTGTATGTTCATAAGCTAAATGGTAAATAAATGGGTTAAAATTAGCTTTAAATTGGACCAAGCGAAGAAATAAAGTGAAATTTAATATTTTCGAGCTTTAAAAACATTGAATGCCCATCACAAGAGAATAATTTAACGTTTTGTTAACAAAGCTATAACATTTTTGTATGTAATTTGAATATAAAATGCCCTTTTGGAAACAATTTGTACAACCGTAAAAATGTATTCAGTCAAAGACATTAAAAATTACAAAAAGACATTAAAAATTAAAATGAGACATTAAAGAGAGCGACAAAAATTTTTATTGAAAGTTCTCGTTCAATTTCATCACAGCAGATTTTAGGGTTCGTTACATCAAAATGCGCTTTCTCACCCTTTTTTAATGTTCCGTTTTACAATTTTTTCAAATAATCAACATTATATTCAAATTTGTTCAAATTTTATAACGATTCTAAACATTTTATAGTCTCATTGAATTTTTACTGCTGAAAACTCATTTATACGTCAATTCATCAATTTACACAGTATATTCAAATATTTGGTGCAATAAAATGATCATAAATAATAAATTGTTGAACTCACCTGTTAATTTATTTACAGTCCTACATTGATATTGTTTGTATGCATCACTAGGTCCAGCATTATTTACATATAGGTCACCGTTTGATAAGACACTATATTTACCACCGATATCCGTATTTGGGTAAAGGTGCATTCCATTGTCTTGCAACCATGCTGTGACAATTACATAGTCTTGTACATAACTAGGCACCTATTAAATTGAAAAAAAAAATGCAAAAATTATCAGTATTGTTTTTTTTTATCTAGAACTAATGACCTCTTCGACTGAAATTTGTTTCTTTCATAAAATGATTACAGAAGACAAAGCGATAATCTAATAAAGAATGACTGATGTTTGAAATTTTATTATTATCATTGCTTGACTCAGAAATCATAACATTCAATAGAAAAGTACATTGATAAGATAAACATAGACACCAAACAGCTGTGTTAAGATAAGATCTTCAATGATAAAGCTAACAAACAATAATAACAAGAAAATACAAATTGATTATTCGATTGCTTGTCAGTCAATTCAACTATTTGCAGTTAATAACATTGATCAAATAAAAGATGAAGCAACAAACTCAACAATTACCATCACAATCAGACGACAGTACTGCAGACGGAGCTAACGTTGGAAAATTTGTGAGAAAAACTTAATTATTTAAACCATTATTTGGTCTTTTATTTTCAATTTCTCTAAATTAGGTCAAAAAATTACGAACAATCGATATTAACAATTATGCTACTAGGAAATCTGTTGCCGTAGGTTTACTTGACCTTGCATTGCTAACATCAAATGCAGCACAACTCAAATATTTATTGGCTTATGGGTCGACACATGAATATTATGTTCTCTTATATGTGCTTGTTGTGTTATCGATTGCGTTACAGGTAAATTTTGTAATAACACTGGGAGATTCAAATGAAGGGTCATTTAGACCCACATTAAATCTTGCAGTGTTATAAATCTTATTTCTATGAATTTTAACACTAATTTCTTGCAATTAAATCAGGTTTTCCAAGCATTACTAATCATCATCCTTGCCATCATTTACGATTTGAATAAATTGGAAGAACAACGCTCGTCGGATGTGATTAATAGTGTGTTAGTCGGTCTAACCGTTTTCACAGTTGTAGTCAATGTAATATTGAGTGTATTTGAGATGAGAGAAGTGCCACCGAATATCAAATAACGAAAAAATAATTGTTTCTCAGAAAAAATATCGATACATTAAGGAGTTACACAATAACAAAAAAAAACATGTAGAAAAATAAACTCACCTGACATTTTAGTACGGCTGTGTTGCCAGTCATTACATATTCATCATGTACTTGTACATTATATTTTTGGCTTACGACTATTCCATGAATATCGATGAGTTTTATGTTAAAAGAGATAAAATAAAGA
Source organism: Culicoides sonorensis (assembly GCA_900002565.1). Classification (NCBI taxonomy): domain Eukaryota; kingdom Metazoa; phylum Arthropoda; class Insecta; order Diptera; family Ceratopogonidae; genus Culicoides; species Culicoides sonorensis. The sequence continues at coordinate 489,323 of LN483430.1, forward strand.
TAATGTTAGAATAAAAGTATAGAAATAAATTTGTGTAGATAGAAAATGTTGGATGGAAATACTAAATTATTTATATCATTTATAGCAATGTGACACTATTTTATCCATGAAACATGAAAATATTTATTGATATTCGTTTTTCTCTTATTTGTCTTTTTATTTATTTATCCATATTAACGATGTTTAGACATGAGATGATTTTACTTGAAACCAATGTGTAAAAAATGTTTATTATTACCTTTCGCACTCACTTCTGTACAATGGGGTTTGCAAAAAAAAATATTTAGATGACATTTACCTGCTTTGCAAGAAATAAAATTTGAAATATCAAACGAAATTCTTTGTCCTTATGGCTCATTATTCGAGTTGAATAAACCTAAAATGTCTTTTTAATTGTGAGCCAAGTACGATTTTGGACATTTCATGCCTTTAAATTTGTACAAAAAACATTTTTTTTGTTTACTTTAATTTTAATATTAAATTCTATTTTGTTAAAAAGATTTTAAAGAAAATTTTTAAGCTTATGCAATTTCCTTTGCTCCTTTTTATTTATTCTATTGATAAGATTCTCATAGGAGCAATTTTCAATGAAATTTGTTTATCAATACCACAAATACAACACAGAAGCAGGAAAACCAAATACTTGAGTTTTCTTTTTTCCTTATTCAGAAAATAGGATATTTATTATTTTTTTTCAAAAGCAACTTCCAAAAATATTTTATTATCAGAGAGAAAACAACAATAGCTTTTAAAAGGAATAAAATAAATTTAGTTGCTTTTGTTGTGTTTTCTTTTATAATAATAATATAGAAAATATCTTCATATATACCATAAACACACTCACACTCACAGAAACACATTCAAGTTTATTATTAAGTCTTATAGTTAGTAAAATTGTGGTTTTCCACTTCAATCTTCATAATAAAATACCAGAATAAAGTAAAATATTCCGTACAGTAAAATCAGAAAATATACAAAATTAAGTGCTTTTTCTCTAAATATATAGTTTTTGGTATCTTTATATTCGATTTCTTCTCTTTTACACACAAATACATTTTTTTTTGCCAAATTTGACATGGACCACTTCAATCCAAAATGAGATTTTTTTTTGGCTATTCATCACACATAAATAATAAATGAGAAGACTTATTTTGTGATGAATTCAATATCAACTTATTCTGTTGTAAATTAGTAGATTGAATTAAAAAAATGTGTGTGTGTGTTTGAATGATATAAACAACCACAATGAAAAAAGTTAATCAATGAATGAACAAAATCAATATTTCACTAGAAGTTCATGAATAATTTAAAAGGCATAACACAGAAATTGAAGAAGAGAAAATAAATTCTAAGAAAATGATTTCAACATTAATTATCTAGAATATTTTTATTATTTTGAATACGGATTTTTTTTCTTTTTGAAAATACAAATAATTATTGTTGATGTAAATGGGAGCTGATGCTTTTTATTCACTAAAATATTTTACAAATGAACAATAAGAATTTATTCGACTGTGCACTTACTTTTCAATTCTCAGTCAAGCATTCAACTCTTTTATATTTTTTTTGTTTTGTCATAGAATCAAACAGAAAAAAACTGCATTCATAAACTTCTTCATTTCAAAAATGGATTTCATTTAAAGCAGTAAGTTTGCAGTTATTTATTTTTATTAATCCTTAAAAAAAAATATTACAGTTTATAAAATAATAAAAATGGGAAATTCTAACCACTGGGCGGTTTAGAAAAGTGCATTTCGATGGGACTCGTTTGATTGAATAAAATTAAGTTTTAATTTTAATAATTATACCACCATTTTGAAATAACCGTCATTTTTAAAATAACGGTCATTTTAAAAATAACGACCATTTTGAAAATAACGACCATTTTGAAAAACTTTCACCATTTTGAAAATTTAAAAAAAAATATTTGAAAAAATCGGACATTTTGGGCTTTTGACCGTTTTCAGGCTCTGGAGCCTAATCCTTGAGCCCAATTTCTGAGCCCAATTTCTGAGCCCAATTCCTGAGCCTGATCTCAGAGCCATTAAGTTAAAATTCATTTCATTAAACTTCTCCACCCAACAAAACAAATTATAAATATTTTTAAAATTTTAACCGTTTTAAACGGTTTTTCAGGCTTCGGAGGCTCTGGAGCCCAATTCATGAGCCCAATCTCAAAACTAATGAGTTTAAAATCATCCTTAAAACCTCCTCCGTCTAATAAAAAAAACCTGACCTCGCTCCGATGGACCATTCCGGAGTTATGCTTGGATCGGACAGACCTACAGACTTACAGACTTACGGAGTGACGGCGGACAAACCGTCTGTAATAGTGCATTTTTTCTTACGAAATGCACTAAAAACATCAAAAATTAAACGTAATGGTGAGTCATAAAACGAGCGCATTTTGATATTTCGATTTCGACAGTATTTATTCGTTTAATAAATTCATTTAACCCTTGGAGATCCCTAAGAAAAAGTTACGTTCGGGTCCCTAGGGTGACATGTCACCCAGAATATATGTTTATCTAATTTGCATTTACTTTTAGCTTTAAAACTTAACTTTTTATTATTCTAATTTAATAACTGGATGTAAATATTGTGTGAAGAAATATGATTCAATCAATATTAGGTCTTGAAGACTCACTTTAACGAGGCAATTATATAACTAAATAAAGGAAGCGCAAAGGGAACCGTTTATGAAGCATAGATTCTTTTTATTAAAAATTTTTGGAAAATTTGTACTTCTTTGTACCCCTAAAAGTATTTTAGAAAAATCATAATATCTTCAAAAACATTATTTTTTGAAGACAATCCACCATTTTGAAAATTTTAGGAAAAAAAATCAAAAAAATTTGAAAAAATCAAACATTTTGAGCTTTTGACCGTTTTTAGGCTCTGGACCCTAATCCCTGAGCCCAATCATTGAGCCCAAACCCTGAGCCTAACTTGCGAGCTATTGACTTAAAGTTCATGGGTAAACTTCTCCATCCAACAAAAGAAATCATCAATATTTTAAAATTTTCAACCGTTTTTTAACGGTTTTTCAGGTTTTGGAGGCTCTTGAGCCTAAGCCTTGAGCTCAATCTCAAAACTAATGATTTATAAATAATCCTCATGGGCTCCTCTATAATACTGAAAAAACCCGACCTCGCTCCGATGGGCCGTCCTGGAGTTATGGAGCTAAATGTGAGTCAGAGTGTCCGAGTGACAGAGGTCAGAGTGTCAGATTGATGGCGGACAAACCGTCTGTAATAGTGCATTTACAAAACATTTACATCTTACAAAAGGAACTAAAATTGTAAAATTACATTGATAAATGAAATATTATTACAAAAATAGTAATGACAAATGTAAAAATATTACCTGGGTGACATGTCACCCTAGGGACCTATGTGTTACTTTTTTTTTACGACCATTTCCAAAACCCAAATTTCATTTTTTTTATTGCTAAATTATCTTTTTATGACTCCTGACAAAGTCATAAAGTTTCAATAATATTGGAATCAAAATAAAAAAAATAGAACATAATTAAGTTCGTTTTTGGGTGACAAGTCACCCTAAGGATCTCCAAGTGTTAACGGCCACTATTTTCAAAAATCTTTACGAAAAAAAACCCTTTATTATGTAGTGATTCGTGGGGGCGAATAGGTGATATGGGCACAGAAGACCGTGATATTGAAGGATAAGAAAGTCTAGAACAAAAAGAATTTTTGAGACAGCAATCCCGGTTTATGATAACCGCAAGGATTAATTAACCAGAAGACTTTTAAATTGTAGGAGAATTGTAATATATTCTTCAAACAACTAATTCAACATAAGAAATGGTCTGACTTCATGTGCGATGAAATAGAATTCGCGGATATGAACTAAAACATATTTTGTAAAAGCATGTATGGCTCATACTTAAGTTTTATATATAAATTGGCACAGACGGACATGGTGAAGACCAAACTGTGGTATTTTTGAAAAAGAATGTAAATTACTCTTTAAGTCAAGACTCATTTTATACAGTTAAGTAATGTTAAAAAAAAATTATTATTTTGAGTTATTTTTCTATGTTAAATGACATAGTTTACATTTAATTAATGTAAAACGGGGATGTATTGTTGCATAAAATCATTATACTTCAAAAAAATAATAGGAAAACGCAAAGTTTTTGTATTTTTGTACACAAAAGTTCATAACAGTTGACTTAAATTTCCTTTAACATAGCTCAAAAGCAAATCTGTAGAAACTCAAAATTTTACTCAAAAACGGTGAATTGTTACATTTTTCATCATCAAGACACTTTTATAGTATAACTAGAACCGAAGCCCTTTAAAATTGAAAACCGTTGACTCAAAGCACTCTAATTCTGATATTAAAAATAAAACACTCCCAGATCCTTAAAAAAATAATATTTTTATACAGAATGCTAGTAATTAAAAATCAAATACTTGGAAAAAAGCACTTTAAATTATTTTATAATGTACATACAAATTAAAATGTAGGACAATAATTACTTTTTTTATTCAGCTTTTTGTTTATTTAATAAAGTCAAGTGAGCTTAAAATCTGGGGAAAATGTAAATTAAAATAAATGCAAAAGGAAGTTATTTTAATGATGAATGCAACATTGCACACACTTGTATTTGACATCCCTTTTCGTATTTTTTTCTGAATTTAATTTTTTAATACTTTTAGAATTGTAAAATAATAAGCAAAATTGCTCTATTTATAAATTTAACTCATTATTATTAGGATTGCTCGAATTAAACGGAATTTTTATTGTTTTATATGCTTAAAGCGGTTTAAAATTAAATATAATAATAATTGTACAAATATCTAATGCAGTCATGCACGATATAAAACGAATTCTTTCAATAGAAAAAAAGTATAAAAATGCGCCTGTTCAATATAAGGTTTAGTAGAAAATAATAATTATAATTGACAATCGTTTTCCTTTTTTTATTTAATTTAATTGTTCAATATTATTATTGTTTAAGATATTTAATTTTAAAAATAAATTTCAATTCAAGAGAAAAATAAATTGTTTTTCTGCAAATTCTTATAACTGACATTGACACATTTATTTAGTTTTATAATTTTTATATGAATTATTTTATCGAGTTTTTGGGTTCAGATTTATAGTAGTCCAAAAAACCTCTGATTTTCAATACAATATCGGCCTTGTTTAGAAAATATTTTGGTTTGGAGAAACTGCTATTTTCAAGAAATATCATGAAATTGATTTTTTACATTTGATCATTTGTAAACTTTCAAATTTTCATAAATCAGCAAAACAAAATTTAACAGAACTAAAACTTGTTCATGAATTGAATAAGGATTGATTATTTTTATTGTTGTCGAGGAACTTTTCTATGATTTTTTTAAAAAAATAAAATAAAAGAATAAAGATGATAAAAGATCGTTCGTGCAGACACATCAAGAAAAAGAAAATCAAGAGGAAATATAAGAGTTAAACAAGAAGAAAATTAAATTAAATTTTTGTTTGTATGAACTTTCTTTTTTCTTGTATAAAAATTCAACAGAAGAAGTTCTAAAAGTGTCAATTCCTTAGATTTAGTACATATTGTACTACACATAAAACAACAAGCATGACTTGGATACTGATGAGATTCAGAATTGATTGAAACATGAGAAAATTAAATGCAGAGAAAATATTGTGTCTGTATGTCTTCTTATTCGAAATACATTTTTTTTTTAATAATGAAAAATTATTTCAATTGGAATTGAAGTGTATAAAAGAAAGAAAAAAACATAAAAAAACGAAAATTGTTACAAACAATAGTTTCTCGTTACGAAAAAAATAAGTAGATGATTATCCGTTTATATAGGAAAAAAATAAAAATGTGGAAACCCGAGAAAAAAATATCAAATTTATCAATCTCAAATTACTGGGAAAATTAAACAATTGTTCGTTTTCTTCGATTATCTTGTTATGTCATTTAATTTAATTTAATTTTATTTTATTGAGTTCTTGCGGTTTAACTGGTTTTTTTCTCTCTTTCTCAATGTTTTTGCAGCATTCGTTTATTTTTATTTTTGCTTAATTGTATAAAAAAAATGAGATTATTATTCATTAAATCTCTGTATTCTTTTCAAATGAAATCCATTAACGTACATTTTAACAAGTGTCAATTCAAATCATTTCTTATCATGGTCTTAGAAATGTTTCTTAGAATTAAAATAAAATTGTAATTATAAAAAATAGAAAAAAAACATGGTTTTAAATTAAAAAGACACCACAAAACTACACCTTTCTCATTTGTGTATTCAATTACACAGATATACAAAATACATCACTTGCTAGAACAAAGCTCAAACTATGAAAATTAGAAAATACACTAAAAATAAGCAGACACGTATTTCGGGGTTTGGCTGTTATACCCTATTTAAGCCTTTTAGAGCTAGGAGGCTCATTTTTACGTTTTTAGTCATAACTTTTTTATTTTTAAAGATACAAAAAAGAGGAGATACTCATTTCAATACAGCTTCATATCATCTAAAACTTCTAGAAGAAAAGAAAAATTCGTTTGATGGAAAAATTTTGGGAAAAATCGCAAAAACAAATGAAAAAATAAATAAATTTAATAAAAAATTTGTTATTTGAGAAAAAGCAAAATATAATGCATTTTCATTAGTTTTTTTTCAATGTTTCCCAAAATTTTTCCATCAAACGAATTTTTTTGTTCTTCTAGAAGTTTTAGATGATATGAAGCTGTATTGAAATGAGTATCTCCTCTTTTTTGTATCTTTAAAAATAAGAAAGTTATGACTAAAAACGTGAAAATGAGCCTGATAGCTCTTACAGGCTTAAATAGGGTATAACAGCCAAACCCCGAAATACGTGTCTGCTTATTTTTAGTGTATTTTCTAATTTTCATAGTTTGAGCTTTGTTCTAGCAAGTGATGTATTTTGTATAACTGTGTTATCTTTATTTTTTCCCCCCTTCTTTACATAATTTTTCTTTTTTGTTTTACTGTACTTTAATTGTGGTAAGTGGTCGTTTTGTAGTGTTTTTTGAGATAAATGAGATGAACACTGAAATTTTCAACGAATTTACGAACTGCCAGCATAATTAAGTTTAGAAGAAACAAGGAAAACTAACATTTAAGTTCTAAAAATTATCGAATGAGCTACTTTGTGATTTGATACATAAATCTTCTAAAGGCTCTGTCGCTCGACACACATGAAAACTTAGAACTGTCAGAGGCTAAAACGCTACTGTCAATTGTGGATGGAAAGGTAAACCGGTTTCTTTCCATTGGAAACAACGAAGATCTGATGTTCGGTAATTCGTTGGCTATTAAGACCAACAGAAATCGGTCACAAAGTATTTAACCACAAGATTAAACAAAATATTTAATCTTAAGGAGCCTATCATGCAATCGGATATCTTAAATAATGTTGGGTAATGTTCTGTTATAAATATTTTTTATTTTATATGAATAAATATTGCAAAGCAGCAATTTAAGGTCCTTGAGGATCCAATATTATTGAGACCCATCAAAAGTTTGATCCTAAACAAAAACAAAGAGCTGAAGCAGAGACATTTTGATCACATTATCGAATATATATTTTTGAATTTACTGCCTAATGCTGCAAAAACCTGCAGTACTGTAAAATACTGTACTATTACTTTCAGTATTACTTTAAAATTTGAGTTACCAAGCAGTAAATTGGTAACATCCATCTTGTAAAATACTATAGGAATATTGTTCTTTTTATTTGAAAATGAGCTAGCAAATGCAAACTCCAGGTAGCTTCGTAACATTTAGTTTTATATAAATTTTCTTATTATTCTTACAAAAAAATGGGTTGAAACTTATCGCTGAATGAGAGGTTTAAATGGCTTTGCTCATAGGAATGAACTTTATGCAAATATTTAAAGCGATCGTAGCGCATCCAAAAAATTTTTTTTCAATATCTAATCACATCTGAAACTTGGGATTAAACTCGAAACTTCAACTCTTTCATTTAATTTATATTTCTCTTCATATGCCTTTAATTTAATTTCAAGACTCTACTAAAAAAAATAATTCTTGACAGATCGTTTGAAACTTCAGGAAACCAAGTAAATTAAACACAAAGAAGACAGAGCAAAAAGAAATTAAAAACCAAGATAAAATGTAAAGTAAAATAAGAAAAGAACTTTTAATATAAATGGCAATTGTACAAAAAACACACTCCATGTAGTTTAAAAATACAAATTTTATTCTTTCAAATATCTTATGCTCAAAATGTCGTTTAAATTATTTTTTCTCGTTGAAGTCAAAATAAAACAAAAAAATGTAATAATAATAATAAAAAGAAAAGAAATGAAAAGAAAAGTAAAGCTATTCAAAGATGGTCTCTTGATAAAAACTTTAAAATAATTATTTTTACCTCAATTTGCGTCTGTCTTGTCTTATCAACGACTTATTTTGATGATCACAAAAAGGTGAAAATAAATACTGGAAGTGAGTAAAGTGAAGAAGACAAAGTACTTTTTCCTAATTTGTTGGTACTTTATCACAATGCTTTACTCTTGTTAGGTGCTGAATATTGTAACGAAAATTGGATGGGTTTTTTTTATTATGTTACTTGTTTTTGAATGTAAGCACGTTACATTTTTCAGAGAAATAGGATAATAAATGTTATTAGAGTCCCTGCCTATTAACAAGATGAAGAGGGATGAAAAATTAATTAAAATGTGAAAATATTTAAAAAAAAAAACGAACTGAACATTGAAAAAATGTGATGATATGAAATTCCGTGCACTGTACAAAGGAAGATAAAGAAAAAATAATAATAAAAAGAGTACTAAGAGGATAGATACGAAATAATATGAAAAAAATGGTAATTCCAAAAGAGAAGATGAAAAAATGAGAACAATGCTTTTGTCATCTTATTTTTCATTTTATACCTTAGACTTTTAGTTTCAATAACAGAGCACAATACAGAGTCACAAACATGCATAGAATAAAATTGCAATTAAAGAGACGTAAATTCTTTTTCCTCTCAAATTAACAGAAATACAACAAAGAAAAAAAAATGTTTTCAAAAAATAGCATGGGAGTAACCTTTAAAAAAATTACCTTATAATTACGAGACCATTTTTCATTGTGAATGTTAATTTCAACTTTTCTGTCTTTTTAAAACATTCCAAATTCATGATAATTTTCAAGACCTGGTAAAAATATCCATTATTTTCATACCATTAATTTTTTTTTATCAGTAATTACCATTTTTTTACGGAAATTATTCTTTAATTTAAATTTTAAATAATGCCAGTAATTAGTATATGTAAATGAATTTTCGGTGATTGATTCACAATTAATACCCCTTTCATCAGATAAATTGACGATTACAATTCAATTTCAATGACACTTGACGATTTTGAAATGTGGCTCAATGTGAAATTGATTGTATTTGACGTAATGGAGTGTTTGAGTGAATGGACCAATTCAAAATGATATTTAAAATTTAACATTTAAACGTATTTTTTTTCTCTTATTTTATCGAAGAAAAAGAAGAAGAAGATCTGACCTAATTTTATCAATTTTCTTATGAAGAGGTAAAGGTAAAATTTTATTATATTATGATAAATCTTATAAAATATATCTCTTCGACCTGTTTTCATGACAAAATTGAAGGTGACTGGGAAATGTAATGCAATATAAAGATATAAATGAAAAGATGACTCTATTAATTTATATTGAATTTATACTTGCATCCAATGCTGCAGTAATAATGTTTAAAGAGTGTAATAATGGTGGAAGTAATAAGCAGAAAAATATAAAAAAAAATATTATCGTTGCAGACTTTCAATATTTATGAAGGGGGAAAAATATTTATAAAACATATTCATGGTAGGTAAGAGTAAGTGCATTTTAATAGTCGATTTTTACAAAATTTTCTACAATGAGTTATTTTTAATATGAAAGAAATGTACGACTATTTGAGATAAAAAATTGACATATTTTTGGAAGAAATCTGGAAAGTTTTAGTGAACTTTAGTGCTAAAAATGTAATTCTAGTAACGCCATATGAATGCAGAGCAAAGGATCTGATTTTGGAAGGGAATCACTTATACTGAAAATGCAAGCAACGGGAACTTTTTAAAGGATTTTCAAAAAAAATCATATTTTTATAAGTTTCAGTTAAAAATGACCTTAAACAAAGTGGTAGAGAATATTTCAAGCTACAACTTTGCTGAACTGGTCAAGTCAATATTTCATATAATTAAGCCACTTAAGCCAATAGTCGTCTAATTTTCCTGTAAAATGCTTACGGACGGACAACCTTTATATAGCATTTAAAAAGCATATATTTTGATAAAACGATATGAAATGTATTGCAAAATGTTTGAATAGTTATTAAATATTTTAAATTCTCATTCTTCTATTTTTTTCAAGAAAACTTCCTTTTTTTATAATTTTACTGTACATTCACTTTTTCTTGGTTCACGTGAAATGAAAAAAAAAGTTCCATAAAAAATATGTTTAAAATAAGAAGAATTACTATCACAAGTTTTTTTCAAAAACATTTTGATCTAATACTTATTTTATCGCACATTTCAAAATTTCTCTCTGATTTTTTCAACAAAACAATCACCATTTTTCATACACCACTGACAAGACTTGTTTAGATTCTAAACTAAAAAGTAGGATTTATGTCACTTAAGTTTTTTTCTCTTTATTTTATTTTTATCGAAACACATTTTACCAAGACATCATTTTACATTATTATTATATTTTACATTTTTACAAAACATTCATGATGTGATCGCAATAAATTTTTAAGTTGACATATAAAAGAAGAACGTGTTTTAACTTTAATTTAAACATATTTTCACACGATTTTAACAATAAGATAAAAATATTTTGTAAAAGAGAAGATATCAACAATGGTTATACGTGCTCAAAAATGAAAATTATCCTGTTGATGGTTGAAGTTTTTTTTTTATGTTGTAAATAAGGCGAGGTTTTCTCGTAAAATTGCATTCGAGGCTTGATTTCAATTCAATGTAAAGATAATTTTAAAATTTTTGAATTTTCAATGTTACAATTACCATAAATTTTCAATGTTATTTAATATTACTGAAAATAAAATGCTTCAACTTTTTTATTTTCACATGCAGTGTACATCAAAGTTACACAATTCTCAAAACAATTTAAAAGTAGAAAGATTTTAATGTCTTATACATTATAAATGATAAAATAATTGCATACTGACAACATCATAATCCCTTACATATATTTTTTTTCTTCGTTCTACTTCCATGCTCAGTAGTACCCTGATGAAAAAAATTTCTTAAAAAATAAGAAGCCGTATTTAAAAAGCATTTGACACCTTATAAGAAAAAGCAGTTTGAGTATTTGATAGAATTAATTCCAAAATTACAGATTTCAAATATATTGTATCATATCTAAGATCACGCATATTCCAATTTATAGGCCTCCAGGGTAATGATGAAATAAGAAGCACTTAAACGTGGAATAAAATTCATGAAATTTAACACCCCAAGGAATTCACATCAAACACGAAACAATTAGTGGGTGATAATCTTCATGTGATTTCTTTCTATAAAAATTTAATATGAGAGAAAATCTAATCAGGATTATGGTACAAATATAAAAAGGTGTTCGGTGTATAAATTAAGCTTAAAACTCAACTATTAACCATCCATTAAATGATTTTCCTCACATAAAGTAAAGAAAAACAGAAATAATTGGAAATATACGAATAAACAACATCATCATGTTTCATAATTGTTTGATATGGAAAAAGTTTTACTTTTACTTTATGATTAAAAACACACACACACACACATTCCCTCATACCCAGATACACGTACATGCACCTATGGATTCACATAGCCATATGTGTTTCTTCAACTTTCTTTCAAAATCATTTCGGAAATTCATGTCTCGAATATTAATTACTTTTCCTTAATGACACACATATAGCAGCTTTATACTGTGCAAATTTAGTTTTTTCTTACTCTTACTTGATGAACTTTGAAATGTTAGGGAAGTGTCAGGAAAAGACATCCTTCCTTAATATTTAACTTCAAATTCTTTTATGAATATGTACGACTGATATGAATAGTTTATGTAAGTGACAGATTTTAGAAGATGTTTTAATACATATAAAAGTAATAAAATGAAAAACAAAAATACTTAAAATTTTAATAAACACATCTTTTTCTTCGGCATATGATTTGAATTTCGATCCATGACAACATGCAAAGTAATCACATATATTTTTCTGTTTCATGAAACATGAAAAAGGCATTTCTTTAGAAATAGCAAATGAATTATTTTCCCTAGATCTCGTTATTTTACATTTTTAAAAACACACACACCTTGAATTGATATAATGCGATGTTTTGTAAGAAGAGCAAAACAAGATGAATTCATACAACATTTTGTTATTGCTATAAATAAACAAAACAGGTGAAATAATAATGATAAAGAAAAGCATTGTCTTGTTTGTGCTATTAGAAGAGAAGCATTATAGTGTAGAAATAAATGGATAAGGAGAGGTCTCTTATTGTTCACAACAAAATATAGCAGTAATTGAAGAATATTTTCTATTATTTTACTTCAATTTTAAGAAATGTATTTATTTTATTTAGAAATGAATTTTTTTATATTACAAATGTGTTTTTGTCACGCGTAGTTTTATTTTTGCAAAATTTCAAGGACATAGTCACATCTTCAATCCCTGTCGATTTAAGAAAAATTCGAGTAGATAGAACAAAAATTTTTCCTTTACCTAGGTCAAAGCTCATTGGATAAAATTGGCGGAGACTCATAAGAGTACGTGTCCATCCTTAGCCGTTCGTATTCAATTTCAATCAAAAATGTGAATTAAGTGTCATAAGTGACGTATCGGCGTATAACCTATATTTAAAAGTGAAAAAAAAATGCAATAGAAATAAATTTTTCAGGAAAATAGGCCATTTCTAGTCAATCTTCCAAAGTTCCTGGGAAAAATCAAACTTTGCTTCATAATAATAAAACGTTTTTACGAGCATCTTAAAGCTATAAGATAACCGCCCATCAAGTAAATTTTCATGTAGGTCATGTAAAGATAATTTCATGTATTTTGAAATGATAATTGATATAAATAACAAGGCGTCTCCACCAACACCTTTTTTCTATTATCTTTTTTTTTTTTGACTTTGTTATTTCAACTTGTGATTGATAAACAAAGAATATGTACTTGAGGGTGTTTGTTTCCTCAAGAGTGTTAAATGATTCGTGTTTTTAAACCACATTCATTCAAATATAACCTTATTTAGAAGAAAAAAAAACAACAGAATACTGACATTTTAAACAACCATGTTAATAGAAAATAAGAAAATGTATTATTTTCTTGATTCTTTCCTTGTGCTCCTTCCCTAACTTTTATTTATTTATTATTTTAACGGCAACTTACACATTTATTCATGTGAGTCTTAAAGTAACATCATCTCGACAACAAGAACAACAGCTGCTAAACAACATCATAATGGTAAAAGTCACGTCACCTCATTGAATACATATATCACACAATTTTTTTATTATTATTCCTCTTCTGTTTCTTCACTCTTTTCTTTTCTTCTGTTTTTTTTTTGAAGCGTGTATCAAACTATTTTTATGGTAAAAGTCTGCTTATTTTCATTTACATTTTTTTATATATTATATTTGATAGCATATAAGTGAAAAGTGAATAAAAGTGCTGTTATGTTTCCTTTCAATAAAATATATCTTATCTAGTTCATCCCATGCCATCACACATGTTATGTATTTTATAGGAACAACAATTTCAAGAGTTAGTATTTTGAAGAAAATGTAACAACAAGCAAACAAATAAAAAAAAAGTATGAGAAAGGAGAAAAGGTATATTGTTTTTCGTGCAAACAAAAGTTAAAGAAAATTACAAGAGTAAACAGAGGGAAAAAAGCACATGTCTATTACGAAAGTTGCAGATGTATTTATAAATATGGAGGAAGAACGAAAACTTAGATATACATTCCATTAACATTATTGTTGATTTTGTTGTGTATAATGTAAGAGTTCATCAAAAAAATAAAATAAAAGTATATAAAAAGAAGTCGTTCAGGGCATATATGAAAGTTTCAGAAATTAGAGATGATAATGGAGTTGGAAAATAAAACATTTGTATCGATGGAAAGAAAAAAGTTTTTTTTTTTTCTTTTTGAAATATCAGGTAATTGCATGGTGTCCTGATAAGGGGACCAATCTTTAGAATGTCAGTCGCTTTGTACACTTAGCTTAGCCCATAACAAAGTGAATGAGATGGGTAAACCGAAACTTCATCTAGCGCTTTGTCAGTGGAAATTTTTAGCACAAATGTACTCTTTTTTCAGCTTGTCAATCTATAGTGAGGACTAAAGAGTCCGCTTTCAGGGATATGAAAATAGCTAAAATAATGATGAACTCGAGTATGCACAGTGGGCCAAATTGAGGGTAATTCTTTGAACCATTTTATAAACTACAATTATTACAATAAATTGTCAAATCATCATCCCATGTCAAGTTAACTGAGATTTTTTTTTAAATTTCATCCTTTTTATTTATTTTTATCTGACAGTATTGTCAAACAGTATCTTCATCATCATCATCATCAAAACAAGAAGTATCACATTTCCAGGTTAATTTTAGTTGGTCATCTGTTTTTCAATAACACAGTCTATTTATATTCGTTTCTGATATCAATTTTTTTTTGTAATGTGAAATGAATCTGAAATTTGATTTGAAACCAAGTTCTATTAAAAGGAATAAGCGGTGAAAGAAATAATTTATCCAGAGTAAGGGTAATCAAATATTCCACACCATACATAATTTTTGGTGTATTTCGTAAGAAAAAATGCACTTTTATCTGCGATTTAGCCACCGTCAGTCTGAGGCTCTAACATGCATAATCATAACTCTAAAATAGACTTTAATTGAATAGAGAAATTCTTGAGGGTTTGTGACCACACATTTGTTTATGAATAGTAAAGTGAAGTGAAGTGTATAAAAATTTCACTCCATCACTTCAGAATTGTTTATTCGAAACAGATTGGAGTTTTTTAGAATGCAAGCTCACGAGGATGAACTTTAATTAGGTACAGATAAACGGGGGTTAAGAGGATCAGCTCAGCTCAATCTTCTTAATGTTCAAAACCTCAAAATGAACAATATCTGTTCCTGAATTTCTGAATCAGAATAAAAAATTGGGCATAAGAGCATAATAAACTGCATCACATCCCAATGCACTTTCCTGAACCCTCCAGCTATAAGAATTTCAATTTTTTATATCATCATATGTTAAGAATGATACAAAAAAAAGAAAGAGTTTATAAATAAATTGAATGCCCGAAGGCTATTTGTTTAATTTTAATTTGTCTGTATCATATTTTTTATGTGTTTTGTTTGTTTGCCTGTAAACATGGAAGTGGAGATGAAGATTAAGTTGATTAATATTTGATGTGATATCATTTGAATGAATATCAAACAAAAACATGAATGTAAGTCTTACATGTTGTGTGAAAATGAAGGAAATATTTTAATTTTTTTGGGTTTTTTCAATTACATTCTCCTTTTTTGATGTTCGATTTTCTTCTTCAATATTGTAATAACATTGAAAAAAATTTAGAGAGATTTCCTTTGAAAATTCCAAGCAAAGTGCAAACAAAACAGGAAAAGAAGAAAATATTAACATTCACGATACAAATCCTATCTCAAATAAAAAAATGTGTCTTTTGAAAAAGTAAAACACTTTTAGTTTTCATCCCACGAAAAAGTATAAAAACATCAGGTGTTTGCAGTGATGTGCGTGTGAAAAATGCTTAAAATGCTTTGTGTTATTTTCAGATGTTTAAAAATATTTCACCAACATTTCAATGTTTATTTATTCATTTTGCATTTTTAATGGAAAAAGGTTCATTTCATTTAAAAATGAACAGAAAAGTAAATATTTTTGGTTATGCTTATATTTTGATTAAAGGATGAGAAAAATTTCATGGTTCATTGAATTTTTCTTTGAATTTTAGAGAATATTCTTAAAAGGTAATTCACGAATTAAGCTTAAAAATGTCTGTTTTTCACTCTTAATCATTTTCTCCGAAAAAAAAATCCCACTCTACTTGGACTGTGAGTGTTAACTGTTATCCTCATTTTCCTTTCCTTTAAATGTCAGTACATAAATTTTACAGTTCATTAGAACGTGCTCTCACTTAAAACATCATTAAAAAGGTACTTCAGTTGTTTAAACGAAAAATTTCATTTATATTCCAATTTTGAAAATATTAAAAACATATTCAGACCACTTTTAAAGTGCCTCAAGCTCTCTCACAATGTAAATTATTTCCTTTATTTCGAATTTATTTATTTTTTTACAAATATTTTCATGGTTCATAATTTAACAATATAATATTTCGTATTTAAAATAACAAAAAGTTTCATTAAAACAAAAAATTATGCATGGAAATTTGATACAAATAATAATAAAAAAAATATTTGTCTGAATTTTTTGTACGTTATTAACATTCAACAAAAATATTTAACTTACCAGCTTTTACATGAACTTCCCTACTTATTACAGCACCAACCAAGTTTTTTAATTTACATCTGAAATTTAATAATGGTTGGCATTTGTTTGTTTTCAATAAAAAAAATATTTGATTACCTGTAGACTGCTGAGTGGATCTCAGGCCGATACTGTTCAGATGTAAATGGGTAGAACATTAAAGTTCCATTTTGAATGAGATAGACAAGGTCTTGGTGCATCACAGATGGAGCCCATTCAACCTGAAAATTGAAGAAAAAAAATATGCTTTTTATTGTGATGAAGAAAATATGTTTCAATTTCGATGTAAAAGAAGCAATATAAAGATGAAAATAATAATGGAAGTGAATACCTAAAACCATGTGAAAAGAGAAATTATAAGCATTATACATAAAATATTGCACATAAATAAGAGTTAAAAATGTTTGAGTATATTTTTCATAGAACAAGATTGAGAAGAAGGAGGCACCACTTAAGCACTAACAGCATGAAACAAGAATAAATTTCGTTCTTTTTTATTGTTTTTAAGGGAGTTCTTAACGCAGCAAACTTCCTGTTTGATATGAAAAGTGATTTTTTTCCTCAACTTTAATGGCTTTTATAGCCACAAAAAGACTTTTAATCGTTCTTAAAGAACATTCAATTTTTTTATTTTGAATATTTGACGTCACAAAACAATTTTGACTGTTGAAAACAACTTTCAAGTCACGTAATTTATTAATATTATTTTTTCTTAAACAAGTTTTTTTTTCATTTAACGTTATCTCGACTCACACACAAAAATAAAATTAAGTAAAATCCTAAAACAAAATAAATGCTTGCAAATTAAATTATGCAAAATTAACTTTGTATATTGATGTTCCATTAAAATACTTCATTGAAGAATGTCTGTATTTAGTGCTTTTAAATGTAAATTGATAAAATTTCACACCATTTCACTCAAGTTAAGAGGAAAACACTTATATTACACACATACACATTGAACATCACACGCATTAAAATAAAATTTAATTTATTACATTTCACTGTTCAAAAGAGACACAAAATCAAATTATTTTGATTCAATTATGTAAATTTGATTGCACATTCAATAACTCAACATAAATTGCTGTTTTCTTGAAAATGAAAAAATACATACACACACAACTAACAAGATTTTGTCATTACATACAACAACAGTGTGTAGTAAGAAAAATGGCATTTAAATAGTTATGTAAATAGATGAAAATCTGTTAAATTTCAACATAATAAACGACATTTAATGTATAAAAACTTTTATGGCATGTGTTTTTCATGTGAGTGCTAAAGTGGCTCAATATGCCGAAATAATGATGAAGGTTACCTTTGCACAGGCATGTTAGAGTAAGTTTTGTAATACCACCTAAAAAATTTAATTAATTATGCTTATCGATAAATGGGTTGATGGATTGTTATTTAAGCAACCCTCTCTTTAAATTTCACTAATTATGATAATTGATAAAAGGAGTCGTTCAAAGGTAACTTTACACTCTCAACGAAAAACCAAAGGGGATTGGTGGAACATCCCTTTTAGTGGGACACCAGTGAGACTATCGAGAAGCTCGAAAAAATTAGTTAACAAAAAAAAATTCCAACTTGTCCCATTGGTGTCCCACTAGGGTCTTACTGGTACACGGTAAAAACAAAAGTTGCCGTAAAACTTGCCGTATACAGCAAGTTGTTGCCGTATACGGCAACTCTACGGCAAGTCTACGACAAGTCTACGGCAAGTTTTTGAACTTTGTACTACAGAATTTTCATTTTTTGAAATGTGATATTTTGATAAATATTTGTCGTAGAAAAAATTCTAAATATGTTTTGGAAACAACAGAAAAACATCTTTTAGAATCTTATACAACATTTGAGTTTTAGAGCGAAAATTGTAAATTTTTGATACAAATTATAAGAATTGATGCAAACCAAACAATATGGTTGAACATTTGAGTAATAAAAGGCACATGTATGAATCAGCAAAAGTATGAGTCTACCATATTGTTCGATTTGCATCAATTTCCAATGGTTTGTATAAAAAATTAACAGTTTTCGCTCTAAAACTCAATTTTTTTACAAAACTTAAGATATTGTATAAGATTCTAAAAGATGTTTTTCTTTTGATTCCAAAACATATTTAGAATTTTTTCTACGACAAATATTTATCAAAATATCACATTTACAATTTTCGCTCTAAAACTCAAATTTTTTTACAAAAATTAAAATGTTGTATAAGATTCTAAAAGATGTTTTTTTGTTGTTTCCAAAACATATTTAGAATTTTTTCTACGACAAATATTTATTAAAATATCACATTTCAAAAAATGAAAATTCTGTAGTACAAAGTTCAAAAACTTGCCGTAGACTTGTCGTAGAGTTGCCGTAGAGTTGCCGTATACGGCAACAACTTGCTGTATACGGCAAGTTTTACGGCAACTTTTGTTTTTACCGTGTATGCCAATATCACTGGTCTCCCACTAGCCTATTCCATTGGGTTTGGATTGAGAGTTTAGCCTCCTCTAGAATAGTTGGTGTTTTAAAAAGTATATAAATGGGTCGCTGGATGGTACTTCCAAAACGTTAAATATTCGAGCTGTTTTCTTTTTTTTACAAACATTTCGAATATTCAAAAACCTACTGTTTTTCTCTTATTTTTCAAAACCATGCCATCAATATTTTTCGGTAATTGATTTACATGCACTTCCACATATTTTTGTATGAAAAAATGAAATTGATAATTGAATCAAATGAAATGATAAACTTCCTTTCCATAAATCTATCTGCATAAGAAGAAGCGAATTTATAAAACTTTATTCTTTGGAATATAAAAAAGTTTTGAGAGTTTAACTTTAAAATAAATTTTTAACAAAAAAATTTTAAATAAAAGTCATAAAACACTTTGCTACTCTAATTTTGATTTTTTTTCATGAAATTCACTCCCATATTCAATTTCATAGATACCTTTCATTGAATTTTTAATTGATTCTTTGATCACTATGACATGAACCGTTCAATGGATAACAATCATATTATTAAAATTTTTTGTGAACCATCCACATTATTATTCATCCTTAAAATAGCAATAATTTCATAAAATTATATGATTCAGCATAAAATCGTTCAAACACAAAAAAAATTATATTACAGTAAAACATATGGCAAATAACCATTTACTCTCATTTTGTTCTTCATTTATTTTATTGCCATGTGCCTTGCCACTGTGAGATTACGACAATGACTTTGTCTAAAATTTATGATGTGAAAAATGAAAATTTACATCTCACAAATCTAGCATGAAATTTATGTCTCGTCGTGTGTGTGTGTGTGTGTAAAAATGTCGTCATGTATGAATTTTTATGTCTCATATATTTTATTTATAATGCACGAACGTACATTTTAGAGGTATAATAAAGTTTCATAAAAAAAATGTGTTCATCTTTTGTTACGTCTAAGCCATCTGAGATTTTATGATATTTGGGTTTTGTGTCTGTGTGTGCAAATGAAATGAAAAACGGGGAAAAAGGTCATCACACATTATAATTTTGAATGCTTAAGTTAATTTATGTTGTGACACGAAAAACACTAAAATTGTTATGGTTTTTTTAACAGTATAATTAAGATTTTCAATTGCTTTTCTTTTTTTGTTATTAAAACCAATCAAGACGAAAATTAAGAAGTCAAGTGTTTTTTTATTTCAGGTAGAAAAAAAGAAAAACAATCAAAATTTTATAATAACAGAACCTTTTTCCCCAAAGAAAGTCGTTTATGAACAAGAAAAAAGGTCATTAAAAACGCTTTGTCCCAAGATACATAAATCCTTTCAAAAAATTAAAAGGAGGAAAAAATGGGGTAAAAATTCAGATAAAAATCTTTTTTATATTCATAAATTGGTTGGTTAGTTCGTGGTAAAGCATTAAAGCAACATTTTGAGTGTATTTTTACATTTTATATTGCAAAACAATTGTTTTTAACCCAAGAACCTCATAAATCTCCCATTTACAATAAAAAGGAATCTTATTCATACATTTATTTATTATTCAAGAAAAAAAAGTAAGATAAGAAAAGAAAACGTCTGTGAGCTGTATTTCAAGACATAATAATAATAACAACAAAATAGAAACAATAAATTTTATATTCCATCCAATTCCATCCAACCGCACCACTCTAATAATAAGTCATAAAAATAAAATTAAAGTGGTTGTTCCTTCAACGTTCAACCACACTTAGCACATTGTCGTTAAAAGCTTTCCCCTTTTTTATTTTTTTATTTTACTTGATTTTATTGTTAATTTCTCGGGCAATAACAAAGAAATTAGTTTTGTCAAAACTTACATCAGGTTGCGGTGATCCAATTCCAGCACAGTCAATGTGTGTTCCCGTTTGATTTGAGAATTGGACTTTGTGTGGTGGCTCATGCAAAAACACCGGACCCTTTAAATCCAATAAGTTTACTCCTGAAATGAGAAAAAGTAAAAAAAAAAAAATGGAAAATTAATTAAAGGTAAAAGAGAGTGTTTACTAATTAATTAGCTTTTCATGGTACTTTATTTTTATTTCACAAAATTAAAAATTAATAAAGTGTAAATTGGACGGTATATTTTCCTATTTGTTTTTTTTTGTTGCTATTTTAGAGTTGAAGGTTTAATTTTATTTATAAATGGAATTTATATTCGTTTTTATTGTTTAATTATTTTCTGTTACTTTTTACCTTCCAAATATGCGATTTCATGAAAATTTTGAAATAAAAATAAATTTTATAATACAAAAAAATGATAATAATACAGGCAAACGAGTATATTTTTATTTCTTAAAATACGATGAAATATTTGTATACAATGTAAATAGTATAACAAGAGTTAATCAAAAAGGTAAATAGATGGCAATCCCTTTTTTCCCTTATCAATTTCAATAAAATAGGGTTAAGACAAGGATTAGAAAGAAATTGACTATGGGTAACATGATTTTTTGCCTTGAAGTAAAGATTTCATCTTTCAACAGAGGATTGCGAAAATGAGTAAATGAAATCCATTTTAATTTATTTGATAAATGGTTTATAAGTAAAATTTGAAACAATTAATAATTCATTATTATGGGAAAGTAAATTTAAAATATTTTGATAACGATATCTAAGAATTTATTAGTTAAATTTTTTTATTATCTCTGTATTGATTCAAGAGTAGAATTTTTAAATTAGGGATTAGAATAAATTGCTAGGATATGGGCGTTATAAAAAATGAACAGATTTGAGGGATGTAACGAGAGATCTTCAATAATTACATCTTCGTCACTTGTTGTAAGAGATTTAACCCAGATCAGGCTACAGTCCTTTCAGAAGGCCAAGCAAGTTTAACTTAAATTCGTTTACTATCATACTTTGGACAAATGAACAATATCGGAAACTGTCCAAAATGGTTCTTAAGAATGTTTTTTATGAAATTAACATAAAAATTTACAAGAACAAAATAATTTTATATTTTAAAATTGAAGTATTTTATAAAAAGTCGAAAAGTATGCCGCCTTATCTGGGTTAAGGTATTATACAACGGTATGAAAAAAACTTTAAATCTTAATTGTTGCCACTGAACTAGAAACCAATCAAATGAATAAACGATAAAAGTTAAGTGTCAGAATCAAAAAAATATAGATGATTAAAAAGTTTTATTTTTTTGTCGGAAAAGTTCTTTTATTTAGAGAAAAGACAGTACCTCGTTCAAATTCTAAAGTATTCATGCGAGCCAAGAGAATAAATTTTGAATATTTTTATTTTGTGGACCAAAAAGCTTACTCTCTACTAATTTTTTTCCATAGAACATTGGAAAAGTGCTTTTGATTGTCGGATTGACTACAACATGTCACTCGTTGACCGAATTGGTGAAATGCCTTTTACAACTGCACTCTAAATACTTTTCTCGTCGCAGCAAAATTGTAGCCCAAAATATTCCCTACAACTTTGCTTCAGGTCACCTAAAACATGATTTTTTTACTCGGAAACCGAAAAATGAGCTCAAAATTGTGTATTTTTCCATTTTTGGCCTCTTAATACTTGAAATATTGACTTGATCATTTTAACAAAATTGTAGTCCGAAATATTCTCTACAACTTTGCTTCAGGTCACTTATACCTAAAACATACAAAAATGATTTTTTTACTCATAAGCGGAAAAATTTGTTTTGAATTTATATTTTTTCTTCTGAAAATTCCCGTCGCACAAAAAATGAGCCGCTGAGTGAAAGCCTGAGGGTAACTTGGTCTGATGACACTATAAATTGTAGGTCCCACGTGATTAGGCCATAAATAAAAGGCGCTTGCTATGGAAGCTTCGGCTGAAATTATATGCACACAATAGGACCATTCGATCTTCAGTGAAGCTTATTTAATCTAACATGCCACTCCTTATTCAAAATCTTAGCTTGATCATAAGGATGCATACGCTGGCTGCATGAAATATGAAAACCTATTTTCCTTCTTGAATATTTTTGAAAATTTTGATCTATTGCGATTAGTTTGTCATCTGATACGACATCTAAATTTTCCTTAAAAACCCATCAAGACATAAAGCAATTGTTGATGTCTCTATAAATCGTCTTTTATCGCTATTTCATTCATTTTACTTTCTTTTTTAATAAAAATATCTTTCAAAGAACGAAAGAAAACCTAATGTTAAAAAGGGACAAAAATCATTTCAGCAACAAATGTGTTATCTCAATTGTAAAAAGGGTGATAAATGATGATATAATTTTATGGGTGCGGTATTGAATTGAATCTGAAAAGAAAAAAAACGAAAATGTTTCTTTATGACTTTTAATCTTAAAGTCAAAAATTTTTGGCATATTCTGAGAAAACATTGTTTTGAACCACTGCCAACTTTAAATACGTTATTCCAGTCTAATTATACTATCAAAATAAAAAGTTTTAAATCAAAAACACGTCAAAGAAAAACTTGTTACATACTCATTTTAATGGCTCAGGTGTTGTGTTTGTATTCTAAATTGAAAATTAAATTATTTATCATATAAATTTATTTTTTTTATTACACTTTATTCAACGTTCCCACATAAAATGAGTCTGTTGACTCCATTATCAGTGGTAACAGAGAAAATAAAAAAATAAATTGCTATTAAAAGTTCATACTACAGTAATGACATATAATTTTCAATTACTCTCAGTAAATTTTCTATGCACAAAGACATGTTGAAAAGTTTAGTTTGTACGTTACAAAAAAGTTGAATAGCGACCGTTACTTACAATGAAATAAAAATGTATAAAAACGATATGGAGATGAAAAAACGTATAAAATCTCAAGTGTATTGAATTGAAACTCATATTGTCACATATTTGTACAAGGAAAAAAAGTTTATCTTTGCATCCAGAGATGTTTTTTGAAGCTTTTTAAGTGACCGGTATTAGAATTGACCTTAGGTTGCTTCAGAATTCAATGCAGGGAGAGATGTCTGTTTATCCTTATTAGCGGAGCTTGGCAACAAAATAGGTGATGATAAAGTATAAGTATTTACAATAAATATGAAAAATGTCCCATTACAGTAAAAAAATAAAAAAATACAAGACAAAATTATACCCCATTTATGTTGACAACCACACACCGGTGGCAATACAAATAAACAGTAGTTTTAACAGCAACACTGAATGCCTCTCATATTAAAGAACATTTTAATATAATGACAAAGTTCGTAAATTTGTCTACATGCATAATTTAAAAGATTTTTTTCTTTATATTCATTTCACATTTTATATAAGATACACTTGTCTCGTGTATAATTTTACACGAAATTTCATACAAATATCTGTATGAGTGGAACATCGTCTTTTGGGAAAATATCTATGTCATTTATAAATTTTCTTACACTTTTCTTCTTAGATATAATACAAAGACTGATATCGTGTCATGGTGAACAAAAAAAACACTTGAATGACATTAAACGTATTTTTTTAATGCTTTAACTGATGCTGATCTTGTTTAGGTTTAAAAGGAAGAGATTGAAGGGAAGATTTGACTCATTTTCATTCACTTTTATTTTATGGCACATATGTATTCATATTATCATTAAAATTGCTTTACAAAATTCACGTGTAATAAAAAAAAAAAGGCAGAAGGAGGATATCAAATTAGGTCGTAAATTTAGCTAAATCCCATCATAATAAACAAAAATTTGTCAATTTGTATGCTTTAAGCTCATGTAATTGTATTTTCTTGGGTCTCATCTTAAAATGTTCATTGTTCAGGATGTGAAGATGAAAAAAATGGCCTTCTTACAATAAAATTTTTTATGATATCACAACACTTTCGATATATTTTGATTACTTTGTTTTATTCCCTTTCGCCAATTTTTATTATTGAGTTTTACGATTTCTATCATTGTTTAAGCATTAACACATTTCGTGGATTAGTGATTCCAAAATCAAGTTTGTGGGTTTTTTGACACTTGATGTGACTGATTTGGGAACTTTTTTACTAGTTAAATGAAAAAAAATCATCATCACAGAAATTTAATCTTACGATAAATTATTAAAATCCAATTTATCGACAAAAACCGAACAAATACCTTCTAAGAAGGTTTGAATCATGTTAAAAAAAGTTTTAAATGCAGTTTTGAATATGTCACAATTATTTTTCTAATTAAATTTTAAATATAACTGTATCCTTTTATTCAATTTAACATCACTATTCAATCTGTCACTCTTCCTCAAAATCCAATAAAACCACATTATTTAAATAAAGTTTAACTTTTCAAACTTTCATGTCATTCTCTCTCACACACACTCACACTTATTTTTTAGAAGACATTTTTGTTGTAATTTTATTATTATTTATTTAGTTTCAGCAATAACACACAAGAAGAGCACAAATAGTGGTTTCAACGATGATGAAAATATTTTAATGTCACTTCAGAATGATAAACTTTTTCTCATTGATATTTGTTTGTGGTTTTCCAATTTGTACGTTTGTTTGTATCAAAACTTACTTTTATTTTATTTTTACTTTTTTTCTGTGTCAAACCACTTTATGTCAAGCAAAAAATCTGTATGCCAGATAGTTGCATTGTTAAGAGTAAAAAAGTTGCTGTTGCAAAAACAAATCGTTTCTGTGGGTTGAAATATGGAAACCAATATTTGTAATTTTTTTCTTATATTATTTATTTAAAATGCTTTTGTGGTATGTAAAATATAAAATTATTATGAAATGGTTATTTTGTTATCGTTTAGTTCATTGACTGATAGATTCAAGGAATTAAATTCTTAAACAATTTAATCACTTTTCTAATGGAAACGCCTGGCTATTTGCAAAATGCATAAAAATTTAAATATTTTTTCATGGAAACGCCTGGTGATTGACAATTTATTCAGTTTAATAACGGTTTGAAGTTTCAATTTGTTTTACAGATTTTGATGGAAACGCCTGGTTATTTATAATTTTACAATAAGAATCTTTTTGTGATATTTCCATGGATTTTGCAGATCGAGTCAAATTAATCTGGTCAAGTTGCTTTTGTCACTGAAATCATAAAAATTTCATTCGTCCAATTCAAAATGAAAAATATTTAAATCTCTGTCAATTTCAATTTAAAAAAGTTCTTGACATCATTGATTTCTTTTCATTTCCATATTTGTTATTTTTTTGTTGTATATTCTTAGATTTCATATTATTTTTCCATCTCAAATTGAATCATCTTTAAATTGTAAATAAAAAGAAAAAGAAGAAAAAACATTAAGTGCTAAATATCTGAGAAGAAAACTTATCACATATTTTTTTACTTTTTATTTTTTGACAAAAGCATTCAATTTGTCATGATGTCAATCAAGATATATTTTTTTTTCTTCTAAATTTTCTTTTCTTATTTTATCATCATTGATGTTGATCTAAGCCCACTCAATAAAAAAAAAAAATAGAATGTGTATGTGACAAAAGATAATGTATTGATTGTGTTTATATTTTGTTGTATTAGTGTTATTTCTATTTTGAAATCATCAATTTATTTATTTTTTTCCTTTCGATTGTGTGATGTGGCTTTGTTTATTTATCTGTGTGTGCATTGATTTTAAATTCTATAAGTAATGAAAAACATCTTTTTTTTGCCCTGAAGGGTGTATTAAATGGAGATAAATATCTATTATGTTTTATCTTGACTTATGATTTCAGTGCATTTTACGTGATTTTGTAGCCAAATACTGCACATGTTTTTTATGACAAGTATCATACAGTATTTTCTTTTGTCAAATTGAATGAAAAACAACGAACAATTTTAAAATTGATGACATAAAACTAACAAAACATAAGACAAATTTCTTTCAATTTTTCAGACAAACATAATAATAGACAAATGTATTCTCACTCACCTAAATTATTTTTTTTGTATATGTTCCATTTTTGATAAAATTATAATACAAAAAAAATCTTTACAATTCAAGACAAAAATAACAATAACATTTCATTATTCTTGTCATGGAATACAAAATATCAAGGCGACACAATTTCGGGATGAAAAAATAATCCGAAATTATGATTCAGGATTGTTAGAAAAAAAAATGAAAAGGAAAACTTAAAAATGTGTCATTTAAATTAAAATAGCTTGACTTACAAAAAAAAAATTTAACAAAAAATCCTAATTAAAAATTATTCTTTTGTATTACTTTGAATTAAAAAAAATCATATTCATATAAAAGTCTTCTCTACTTATTTTTGATGGATGTCAAAAAGTCGTTAATTGAAAAGGCAAACATTACTTTAAAAAAAAATGCATAAAATAATTTTCACGTTAAAATCACTTGACCAAACCTCCAGGATTTTAATTAAATTAAAAATGATATCAAGAGCAATTTAAAATGATAAATGTAGAAAAAAATTCCAGGTTTTATACAAAAAGAATATGATCACGTCTCGTTATCGTTATTCCAATATCATACATACACAATTTTTTTTTTTTTACGACTATTTTCATTATATTTATAACATACATTACATAATTACCTGCTTTTTATTATCATTTAATATTTTTTTTGTATACATACAATTTTATCACAAAAGAATGCTTGACATATAAAAAAAAATGAAATGAAAATATTTAAATATGAACGTTTGTATGACATTTATATAATAATATTATAGCAGAGACAGGTTATTTTGTGTACCATCAATATAAGACTCTTGAAAGTAGGATAGAAAATAGCTGAACTTTAGATATCATTATGAATATAAAAGGTAAGTTGTTGTCGCACCCTGAATATATTTTTTTTGTGATTACATTCATGTTAAAGTCTTTTAAATGGGATATGAGATGTAATATCTCATAAAATTGTGATAAATTTTTATTTTATAAAAAAATTATTGCTCATACATGGCTTCTATTTTTTTTTACTTTTTATGTTATTTATGCGTAATGATGCAAAAATGATATGAAATTGTACACATTTGGCCGAAAATGGTTTACTTTACAGTAAGGTTTGAGTGTAGGCTTACCAGGTACTTTTGATGAAAAATCAGGACTATTGAAATACAACATTTGAAAGCAAAAAGCGCTGCAGTTAAAAACTATTCATTTTTTACTAGACGTTAAGTTATAAGCTACCTCATCAACCTGCTTGTCAGCCTCGAGGAGAGATTTTTCGGACGGCCAGCACCTTCCCTGACACTCTTGCAGGTTCATAACCTTTACGCTGATTTTCTATTTTTTTGCTCTTTTTTCTTCGTGTAAATCACAAAATCAGCGCCCTCTGGAGTGTCCAATCGAAAAACCTAGATACAAGACGATGTATTTATTGATTCTCTATTGATCTGTATACTCATCAACGAAATTTTCCTTGGAAAATATTTCAGGAAAGTTTTGTTAAATTAAGGTCAGTTTTTGGACTATCCTGATAATAATTTTTTTTTTATCTATGTTAAAAATCGGCACAAATAAAGGACAAATCAGGAAATGATCAAAATTGGACTAATTGAAACTGAAGTGGTGTATTTGTAAAAAGATGACGATTTCTTATATTTTTGTCTCATTTATTTTCAGATAAAACTTTGACAAAAATCAATTGTGATAATTCAAAATTCCTAGTAAATTTCGATTTTCTGTGTATGTCATATAAAAAGACATTAATTTATGGAAATTCATATCATCAAACACGATCTCAAACAAGTCAATTTTGAAAAAACCATATCATATAAAAGGAAGACATAACTGAATATTGAAAAAAATATGGTTGTTTGCTATTTTCATTTCTTTCAATAAATGTGATTCGTTTGGAATCTTTTTTTTATAAAGGAATTTTTTATTTTAAAGTTTGAAAAAAATTTCTAAGATAAAAAATCTTATATGAATACTAAATGCTACAATAAAATCATAAAACGTGAAGAAAATTTTTAGTACTTTTTTGTTGCTTTTTGAATTCTCAATCTAGAGTAAAAAATGTATGGATGATAAAAACACAAACGGAGACATTTTGATCATCATCACCATAATATTTTCACAGTATGTGGTGATTTCAATTTTTTCTTCATTTTCTGTTTATTTCAATGTGATTTTAGGAGACTTTAAATAAAAAAATTGCAAATAACAGCAAATCCTTTAGTCCGTTTAAGTCGGTTTCTGTTCTTGCTTCGGTTTGATGTATTTTTTGTCCTCATAAGTTTTATTTATTTTCTGTTCAAATGAGCTGACAAATGCGATTTATAGACCGTTTCAGCTATTTTTGCTCTTTGAAATGATAACAATTTAACTTGGGTATGTTAAATTGCTTCAAAAACGTGCATTTTTGTCTTACTTCTTGACAATTTTCCTTTTTTCAATAGAAAAGTTCATATCTGAAAAATATCTCAAATAAAAATTGCAAGACATTACAAGGATAAGTGGAAGTGACGATAAATATTCCTATTTTCATATTTTCTTATTCATGTTTTTGTTTTTTTTTCTCTTTTAAAAAACATCTATAAGGATAAAAACTTTTCTTCACATAAATACATTTGATTACCATGGAGAGCAAATATTGAAAATATTTATAATTTAATAAAATAAAGTGAAAAATGAAAAAAGGAAGATATTTTTCTCAGTATTTTCACGCAGCATGTGATAAATAATGGCAATAACTTGAGTGAGAAAATTTCTTTTTATGGAAATTTTATTTGATAAGTGGTGTTATTTCAAAAATTCATCGATTTTCATATTTTCAGCTCATTTTGAATCAGAATTGGATTAAAAGAGTAGAAAAAAACAATTAAAGTAATCACTTTTCTTTACATACATGCAACATAACATCTGGACAATGAATAATCATTTTCATGACCATTGTATACAGTACTTAAATCTCAACATATTTGTGCTTAATACAAAAACACATCAAGTAATAAAGTTGAGTACGTGCTCTGTCTTTATCCGGGAATCAAATATGTATAAAAACTAGGTCAAAAGTGTAAATATTTCCTCGATTTTTTTTATCCATTATTACTATTTTTACCTTATGCATGAGCAACTGCACAAGTGTGTAATACAAATATTATTTTTTTCGCTCTTCATATAGCTTAGAGGCTTTAAAAAAATAGGGCTTTTACGAGAAAAATACTAAAAATATCGTTGATGCATATTATTCATCAAAATATAATCATAAATAGTGGAATATAAAAATATGTGTCAAGGGTTGATTTTATTTTTTTTATAAGATCTTAAATGCATTTTCAATTGAATACGAAAATTAAGAGGAATGAATATGTTTCCATGAAAATCAGTCACCCTTTTTTAAAAACATATGAAAGTTGTGATATATTTTTATATTTTGGTAAATCATAGTGATACTTCAAATTTCTAAACCGCAATAAACAAGGAAAAAATAAGCAGAATCATGTGTTTGTGTGTGTATGTGATGAGAAACTGTACAAATACATTTCGATATGATTTATTTTTGTTTGAAGTTCATATTTACAAAAAAAAGGGCCTTTTTGGGAATGATCTGTCTGAGTGTCTGTCATTTAACAAATTTAAGTCTCAAGTCAAAAACTAAGAAGCATCAGAATGTGCAACATTTGTCCCGGACAATCAAGATCTTTATGAGATAATTCCAGCTTCTGCATTAACTTTAAAAGAATTGTTTCAATCGTATAAATTTGAAGCTTGTTTAGACTAGAGATGTGACATCGAGAATTCCCGGTCGGGAATACACGGCGGGAAAGACTCTATTCCCGTTCCCGTTTCCCGAAATTTTTTGGCCGGGAACGGGAATAGCATATTAAAAGTACCGTTACACTTTATTTTTATCATTTCTCTTGTCAACTTAAAAACGTCAAATTTAATAAAAGACGACAAACACAAAAAACAACGTGCGTGATCATTTCTTTTTCTCATACACAGTTTTTTTCGTTTATTTTTCTAGATATGCTACACGAATATTGCTCCTCAACAAATCGTAAAAAGTAACCAATTGAAATCGTTCTTTAAGTCAAAAGGATTCACTCTTCCAAAACAAGGTTCAAGTCTTAATAAATATGTGCACAAATTTTGTAAACAATTAAAAGAGCAAAATAAGACTAAAATTTCCGAAGAAAAGTCAAAAGGAGTTGGATGAATGGTCTTCTTTAAGAAAAAGGCGATATGTTAACGTCAATTTACAAATAACAGTTCTAAACACAAAAAAGAATTTATAAATTTGGGAATGATTTATGTCAGCAAAGTGCGTTGTACAGCTGAACATTTATACGAACTTGTAAAGGAGAGACTAGCGGAATACGATAGAAATGAAAATGATATTTTTATAGCAACGTCTGATGGAGCTGCTGTGATGCTTAAATTCGGAAGATTGACGGCTTTTGAGTCTTTAACTTGTTACAGTCATGCTAGACACTTGGCGGTATGTGATACTTTGTACGGTAAAAAATTGTTCGACGATCCGAAAGAGAACTCGACTGGTGATTATCAGGAAACAAACACAGAAAATGAAAGCGATCCTGATGCTTCGATAAATACTGATTCTGATTTAGATGAACGTGAAGATTCGGACCAGGAAAGCAGTGATGATCAATATTACGAAATTAAAAATCGTTACTCGAATGCAGTCACTTATATTCGTAAACTTTGTAAATTTTTTACAAAATCGATTCCACGTAACGTTATTTCAAAGTACGTATAAATCAAAGAAGACCAAAATTAATCGTTTCAACCAACAAATACCTTCATAATCCAAAACAATACTCAACAAAGCATGATTATTTCGAATTTTCGCAGAAAAAAGAAATCAAAAAATACATTCTAGATATTCACAATCGATTATTTAATGCGGAAATTCCAGGGAAAAATCACATCTTTAGTTTAGACTAATATTTAAGAGATAAATTTGTCGTAGGTCTTGTAAATAATCACATATAACAATCAATTTAGAAAGCTTCGACCAAAAAAATGGACCAGGTAAAGAAACAGAGAAAGTGACTCTTATAAACTGTAAGTTGAAAACGCCTGCAGTACAAAGTGATTTGGTCCGCAGACGAAGATCTTTGATTGACGCTTACAGGGCGTTTGATGAATGAAAATTTTGTATCGCATTTCTTGTTAATTTGTTAAAAAAATCGACTATTATGGGCTCTATTGTAGTCCTGCCACTGTCAGTGGCATTTTAACGTCAATCATATAACTTTAAAAGACAAACAACGAGTTCTTAATGCCTATGAAATACAAAATTTATAAATTTGAGATCTGAACCTGATTGATAAAATGCACTTTCGTATAAATTTTAAAGATCAGGTTTCCCAAGATTTCTCTTGAACAAAAAATAAAATATCGCCGGGTGTTATGTTATGTTAAATGTCTACAGTACATGAAACGCCTACTCTTTTATGTTTGTGTTGTTGATCATTGTCACAAAAATAAAATAAAAATAATAATGTTTCTTTCCAACTTTTTTTCCTTATTCTTCTATTTATTGTGTTGTAGAACTAAAGCCTTCAATATTTATTCTTTTTTCATCACATGTCATCTCTCAACTTTTATCCTTTTACAGACTTCATTTTTATTGTTATAGAAGTTGATGTTTATTCGTAATATATGTATTTATTTACATTTATTTTAGGGTATCAACATTTTTATTTATAAATAAATATAGATATATTTTTTTTTATTATTCAATGATTCAATAAAAGTGTCATTTGATGTAAATTCATTCCTTTTCACATATCATCAAACATAAAACATCATAAACGGGTATGAAGGGAAAATAATGTAACGCGGTGGGTGATATTTTCATATTTTCACGCGTACTTGTGTGTATGCGAATGTTTACATTAAATGTTTCATTAGGTATTGATATGCAAACAAGCAACACTCAACTTTTAAATTTACACAATAAATACACATTAAATTTTGTTAACATTCATCATCATGTTTGATTAAACTTTTTTCCAAGTATGTGTGGGTGATTAGCCAAAAATTGGCTTTAAATTTCAGCTAAAATGAATCTTATTTTGAACACTTAGCAACATGGTTAAATTTTGACAACTGATGTTTCAATACAAACTCAAACTTCCAAAAATTTCGAAATTTATCTTAAGTGAAATGATCCACACATTTTTATCTTTTAATTTTATCACTTAAAATGTTAAATTTAATTTGTTTCAGTAAGTGTTCACTTCAAAAAAAAATAAATAAATTAATTTATTTACATCAAGGAACATAATTAATTGAATTAAATTAAATTAAAAAAGAAAACGTGCGCATAAATGACAAATTAAATTAATAAGGAAATGAAAATGATAAAAAGAAATGTGAAGAAATTACTTTTATTAAGTTTTTTTTTTAAACATGAGGGAACAACAAACAAGTAAGAAAAAAAAATATAAAAAGAAAGAAAATACTTAGATGTGCCAACTTCAGTCGGTATTGTGCAATGAATATTTATAAAAAGGAAGAAAAACATTGATGTGTCAAACGAATGAAACGACGAAGAAATTTTTTTATAGAAAAAAAGTTTTTATTTCTTACAAGAAAAAAAGTTTTTTCCTCTCTTTTGCAACACTTTTCTTCATCGAAATCCCGATTTAGAATTTCTTGAAAGTTTCTGAGGTAGGCAAACCCACTTATAGTCATCACAATTGAGATTTTTTTTATTTTTTTAGATCAAATGATAGACTGCTATCCTTGGATTTAAGTAAAAGGATCGTGGGCTTTCTTCACGCCAATCAAATGAAAACATGAGGTCTTTACAGTAAGTTCATTGAAAGATTGAACATAAACATAATAAATTTCCCCTTAAACTAATAATAATAACTTAATTATAATAATAATAATAATAACAATCATGAAAATTTTGTTCAAGTTAAATTGAAGTGAAAATTATAAATCATTCATTTTAACATGATGTTTTAAATTCATAGACGATAAAAATTATAATAATAATAATACTAAAAAGTGGTTTTTCCTACACAATTTTATTATTCACTCATAAAAAATAAAATAAAATGAAGAAGAAGGTGTTTTAAACTGTCTCATTAAAATCAACCTTTGACATGATTCTACATCTGCATATAAAACAGAAACAAAAATTTTTATAAAAAAATATGCGCAACGTGTCAAAAGCACACAAGAAAAAAAATAATAACATATAATAATAATATTTAAGCATCATAATAAATATCAGATGTCTCAGTGATGCTCGAGAAGAAAAAAGTTTTATTTCTGTTGCTACTCTTCTTTTCTTTTTTTTTTTTTAGTAATTTTTATTCAAATTTGAGAAAGTAAGAACAAATACAGGAAAAAATTCTTTCGAAAAACCATAAAATAAATATGTTGTTCTCTTGAATTTTGTTGTTCAAAATGAAGAAAAAAGTAATGTAAATTATGGTTTTGTGCGAAGAGTCAATCAAAAGAATTAAGTATATTTACGAAAGTTTTCTCGTTACATGTTGAGGGAAAAAAAGTGAACCACAGAAAAAGTTTTTTAGCATTTTGTTATTTTAAATGATAATGATGTCAAGCAATTTAAGAATAAAAGGCATTTTGATGTATGAATTTTTTTTTCAGTTAAACTTTTTGTTGATATTTAAATTCAAAGTATGTTCTGAGATTTTCATGAATATTTTCCACGAAGACATATTTTTACCTTGTTCAATTATGGTTATTTCTGTAAAAACTGAGAGTGAGTTCTTTGTCTTTAAATGGACAATAAGTAGGATGGCATCATCAGTAATGAATATTTTGAATTCAAAGCTAATATCATATAAAAATTAGCACTCAACCTCAAAACAAAAAAAAAATATCAATAAATTACTCTATTAAACGGACTGACAAGAGCTCATGATAGCAGAAATAAATTCTAAGGTTGATTCAGTTCAATCAAATCACTTTTCTAGGTAATCGATCATTAGAAGCCAAAGTAAACATAAGTAGAGTGTCATACCCTTTATTGATTGTGATCATCAAACTTACCATCCACAAAAAAAATATTGGTTTTCATGAAAATGAAATTCAACAATCAAAAAGAAAAACAAAGAAGAAGAAAAAACAATACAAAAAAATGTCTTAAGGAAAAAAAATATCATGAAAGATTAAGAAAAAAAGGTAGACATTTATTGCCTTGATGACACGTCTCCCAGTGGTAAACAATAAAAAAAATGAGTGAAACAATGAAGAAAAAAAAAACTTTATATCTGATTCAAATGTTATAAATTGGGAAGCACAAGAACAAAAGAAAATTCAAGAAAAAAAATAATTCGATGTGATATCATGTTTTCTTCTTGTTCTTCTTGCAGAGAGTCGTACATGATTGTACTAAACATGACATTTTACAACTCTGTATCATTATTTTCCCGAAAATATATCATAATAATGATATTATATAAAGGTTTAAACCTTGTTTGCGTGTGTCATGTGATGTGAAGCGAAGTTTATAAAAAAATGAGAAAGATGTTAAAAAGGTGGAAAATTACACGAAGGATTTTATCTGATGAATCATTGTTTACAACGATCTTATCAATGATTTGAAATGAAATTGAAAGGTTTTTAATTAATTACAAGTTAATTCATTAACAGAGCTTTGTAATGTGAAGATTACTCGATCATTTGTTCAAAATTTCTCAGAAATGTGCTGGAACTGAAATCCCGTAAACGTCCCGTAAGTGACAAAAACCGTAACACTGTAACTTGAAGATGCTTTTATAACAAATTTTGGTTTATCTGTTCAACTTAAGTGATGAAAATATGAAAAGTGATGTATGACAAAGTTGTAGCGTTTTTTCAAAGCCAATTTTAATAAAAGGACCAACGCTTTTT
This sequence comes from Culicoides sonorensis, assembly GCA_900002565.1. Lineage (NCBI taxonomy): Eukaryota > Metazoa > Arthropoda > Insecta > Diptera > Ceratopogonidae > Culicoides > Culicoides sonorensis. Next base: position 525,130 of record LN483430.1, read on the forward strand.
TTTTTTAAAAAAATAGTGTTTTAAAAATTACTTTTAATCAAAATTTTAATTTAATCAATATTCAATTTATTGCTTAAATTCATAGTTTATTTAGCAAAGGAGTAAATTTTCATAAGAAAATAAAACAAAATGGTAAAGTTCAATTTTAATAAAAAAAAAATCCATAAAATTTCTTGTCAAAAACATTCAATAATTAATAGGAAAAACTTTTAAAAATGAAAGAATAATATTAAAGAAGGCGTTTCATTATATAAAATATAAAAGTTTCCTGTATCTCAATAACAAAAAAAAAATATTAAAACTTTAACTTGATCATAATAATCAGCTTAGTGGTTTGTATACTTTTAAAGAACCACAAAGATTGTTTTGCTTAATTAATTAAAAAAAAAGTATTCCTCAGCATGCACCGTATACAATTAAGATAAAGTAAAAAGAAGAAGAAGATGTAGAAAAAAAAATGTTGAGAGATAATGAAAGAGAAATAATAAGTTTTTTCCATTTAATAGGATACACAAACCACACGGAAATTTAACGTAAAAATGATTGATGACATCAATTATAGCTCGGTACTTATCTTATTTGCCGCTCCATTATATTTGAAGCGTTTTTATATGATGATTATTATTTTTATTATTATTTTCCTCTTATTTTATCATTTTTATCAACTTTTCAACAGAGACAGACCTTGCACAATGAAATTGTAACCATATATAGCGATCTTTTTATTGTTTGTTTCCATTTATTATTAAATTTTAACTTTGTTTATTTTCTGCTTGAATAGCAGAATTTTCTTTCATGATTGCGTCTGTATATGGAAAAGGTTACTGTGGTCGACTTATGGTTTCAATGTAAACTTATGAAATAGTTTAAATGAAATTTTATTTTTTTTTGCCCTGTGTAGTTTATTTATTTGATGATGAAGTTTTTTCATTGCATTGCAGTTATTTTTAATAATAATGATGAAAATTGAAGTTAAAAAGTTAGAGTGTGTAATGTAGTGATCTAAAAACGATGGTATTTTGAAGAAAATTAAATAAATGTGCATTTAAGTGAAATAATGGCATATAAAAAGAAGTTAAAAAGTAAGAATATTGTTAAAATTGTTTTGTAATTTGGTTTTTCTATTGAAGGGAATCGTGAGCACTATTGATCTGTATTTGAAGTCATGTATAGCTAAAAGTGTATTCCGTAAATAAAATTACACACTTTTAGAAGCACCTATCATTTCTAAGGAATTTTAACACAAAAATTCCTTTTTAAAATCCACCTTCGTATACCTTGTCGGAAGTAAACTCCTGAACTTCAAGAGCTAAACTCCTGATTATTAGGAGTTAACTCCTAATCATCAGGAATTAACTCCTGAATTTTAGGAGTTAACTCCTATTCTTCAGGAGTTTACTTCCGACAGGGTAGTAAAAAATAATTTTATTTTAAGCATTCTGACGAACTCTTTAAAACAGAAAGTCACTTTATGCACGGTAAAAACAAAAGTTGCCGTAAAACTTGCCGTATACAGCAAGTTGTTGCCGTATACGGCAACTGTACGGCAACTCTACGGCAAAGTCTACGGCAAGTTTTTGAACTTTGTACTACAGAATTTTCATTTTTTGAAATGTGATATTTTGATAAATATTTGTCATAGAAAAAATTCTAAATATGTTTTGGAAACAACAGAAAAACATCTTTTAGAATCTTATACAACATTTTAATTTTTGTAAAAACATGTGGGTTTTAGAGCGAAAATTGTAAATTTTTGATACAAATTATAACTACGACAAATATTTATCAAAATATCACATTTCAAAAAATGAAAATTCTGTAGTACTAAGTTCAAAAACTTGCCGTAGACTTGCCGTAGAGTTGCCGTACAGTTGCCGTATACGGCAACAACTTGCTGTATACGGCAAGTTTTACGGCAACTTTTGTTTTTACCGTGTGGTTATAGTAACTGAGCAGCTTTATTTGTAAAATTTTATTTGTATAGGTCCTAAACAGCTGCTGGTATTTTTAGTTGAGAATACTCTCATCCCTTCTGTCAATTGATCTTTTCCCTGATCCTTAGAAGGCGTTCGTGAAGCAAGTTTCACATTTCTTTATTTATAAAATGAGGGGTTTGATTCCTGTTTTTATTTACAGTACCTTCAGAATCACGTTCTAATTTTTTTCTAAAATGCACCACTTCTCATTTTATTGTTATAACTAACAAACTTCATTAAGAAAAACGCTCATACAGCATTCCATTCATCCATTAACTCAACTTAAATAATGCTTTGCTGCAGTAATTTTGTCATCAATTGTATGCTTTTATTTTATTTTTATTGTTATTGAACGTAAAGGTGAATGAATTTCCTTTTACTTTAACATAAAACATATTTTGCCACTCCAAATTATTTAATGGTAATGACCAACTATTGAATTGTGTTGCGTCAATTTCCTTTTTAATTTTAATTTTACTTAATTTTTTCCCCATTTGTTTTATCATCTTCATACGAAAATAGCCAACATCCACCGTTTTCTGAGACTTAATCTGCATTTCTTCTTATGTTTATTTTTATTTTTTAAATTTAAAATGAAGTTTTTCTTTCAATTTATTACTCTACAAAATGCTGATTTCCCTTGAGACCATTCAATATTAAAGCATTTGTATATTTACCTCGTCCTATTTTCGGTCTATTTAATGTGCCAAAGATGTTCTTTTTTTTCACTCATTCAAACATGTTGTGCATAAATAACTTCAGAATAACAATAATAATAATTTTTATCCAGTTTTTAATGTTATTGTGGAGGTTTTTTTTTTCTTGTTATGAAAAATAAGAAAGAATATAAAATGAATTGAAAACTTGGCAAGGAAATCGGTTGAAAATTTGAGTATGTAGAAGAAAAAATTAAGAAAAATTATGTGTGAAATAAATTTAAAGATTATTATTATGGTTAATAGAGGTTTATTGGCTGAGTATTTTTTTTTTTTGTGACAAAAATTGATGTGACTTCAAAGCCACAATCAGAAACTTTTAATATGTTTTTTGATTATTGCTTTACAGTTGTGGTTTCTAGCCAAATATCAGAGACATCAGTAGAAATTGTGTTGGTTTCCGGAGCGAGACGTCCTTGAAAATTTGAAGTTGTATTTTTATCCTGTCGGAAGAAAACTTCTGAATTTCAGGAGCTAAAGTCCTAACGTTCAGGAGTTAACTCCTAAAGTTCAGGAGTTAACTCCTAAAGTTCAGGAGTTTAGCTCCTGAAATTCAGGAGTTATAAATAATCTAAATTTCATTTTTTTCATAAATTATAAAAATTGATCTTATCTATAACTCCTGAACGGTAGGAGTTTAGCTTTTGAAATTCAGGAGTTTTCTTCCGACAGGGTACGCCGGTTCTCGGATGATAGTCTTATAATCCGTATCATAAATGAATTTTTATTTTTCAATTCAATTCAATTCTCATATTTTCTCAATTTTTCTCCTTGAATTAATTTTCTTTCATTTCATCCTTAAAAACGATGTTTCAGCAAAACCAAATTTCATCATCACTTTCCCAAATATACTTCATTTAATCATATAATACAAACAATTCATTCAGCATAAACTTAATTTTTTTCTTCTCAAACCCAAAGAACGATGAATTTGATGATGAATTTGTTTTTGAATCAATATTTGTGATCAATTCATCAATTATGCTAAGTAGATATAATATTGTTCAATGTTTAAAAAGTCAGAAAAATTATGATAATAAAAAGTTGATGGTGTGTAATGATGATAACGAGCTAATATTATATGAATTTAAATTGCAAGTACAGAAATGTAATTTTAATGTTGATATTGAATATAAATGTAATAAAATTAAAAAAAAAAGTTTTAGTGGATAAAAAAGTTTCATTTAAACTGAAAAATTTTGCATTTTAAATGTAAAAAACTCTTTTTCGTGTATGAAAAACTTTTAATTAGCATATTTTTATGTTTTTTCAATTTTTGATATAAAAGTGAAAAATAAGCTCACCATTAATTATGTGCAGTGCAAACAAAGTTAAAGTAATTACAAAGCAAGATGCATCCATATTTTGTCAACACACGTTGTTTCCTCTCTTTTTTCTCTTTCCTTTGTAAAATGGTTGCTGCACTGATTTTTCCTGCAATTCACTTGTTTTTCAACTTTAATTTTATTATAATGTGAATTCAACAAAAATTGTTTTATTTACTTTTTTATACATTTTTTGGCTGTCAGATATTTTTTCACTTTTTTTTTTCAATTCAATTCAAGTCCATTTTATATGATTTTAATTTACAAAGTTTGAAATTTTCGTTCTCTCATTATTATAATAATAATAATTTAGCCTTAAAAATACAGAAATATTTTTGTAATTATTTTAGTTAGTTATTTAATTTTAATTATTTTATCTCCATCGTTGTTTAACTTTCTCTCGGATAAGTATGAAAATTATTATTTTTTTTAATTTTTCCTTCTTTCATTGTTTAATTTTAGTTTTCATATAAAAGTCATTATATTGTTTTTTTTTTTTTTAATTTTCACATAGTTTCACTGTTAAAATTAAAAATGAAATCAAAATTATTACAAGTGTTTCATTTTCGTTTGAAACATTTTTAGTACAAAATTTGAATTTTTGTTGGATGAACTTTTATGTGTTTATACAATTATTACACTTATTATTTTGAATTGTAATGAGAGTTAAAAAGTTATTCTAAAGGTTGATATTTAATAAAATGTGTGTTGAAAATAATGATGATGATGATACTGTAAATATAATATAAAAGTAAAATATTATAATTAGATTTTTGTTAATTTATGAATTTAAAATATTATAAAAGTGATATTCAGGTGACAACATGAAAAATATGCGCTAATTGTGATATTTTCTCGTCCGTCTGTGTCAAAATTTTATGCTAAAATTTGAAGGCTGACACTGTTGAACGAAATAAGGAACATCATTTTTCATAAGAAACTTTTTTTTGGGCATCAAAACATTTCTCTAAATTCAAAATAATTTAATGCGCTCATGTGCTTACGATCTATTTTTATTACTTTTATTTTTTTTCAATTCTTCTCCTTTGGAAAGTGCACTCATTTTGAAGAAAAAACTCAAGATGGTCCTTCAGAGCGAGATCAAGTTTCATTTTGACGCAAGTGCAAACTTATAAGTTACAAGATAGGGTTCAAGACTTGAGCTCCAGAGGCTTAATTTAAAAAAAAACTGTAATTTTTCTATCATATTCCCTGTTGCGCGTAAATGCCTAAAATTTAGGCACTCAATGCCTAAAAAAAAGGCATCCGATGCATAAAAAATGGGCATCCATTTTAAGAAAATTTTTCTACAAACTATGTTTTGGATGCCTAATTTTTAGGTATCGCGCTACACATTCTATAGGTTTTACATGGATGCCTATTTTTTATGCATCGGATGCCTTTTTTTTAGGCTTTGAGTGCCTAAATTTTAGGCATATACGCGCAACACAATTGTGGGTTCATGATGACTCATTTAATTGAGTTCAGGATATTTGTGTAAGTTGGATTTTGATTCAAGGATAAGGTATCAGATCTTAAAAAAGAAAAAAAATGTTTAAATTTTTTAATTTTTTCAAGTTTTACAAGTTTTTCGGATTTTTCAGTTTTATCTCTATTTGGGTCTCATAATTTCAATCAAATGCATTACAGAACCGTCCAATGGTTAGAATTTTGTTTAAGAAATGTTCGAAAAATTTACAAAAAATGAATTGGCACATTTTGATTCATTTCATAAACTCTCTAAAATTTACCACATCTTGAATCTTGAAAAAATAACATGTTAAATAAAAATTCTTGACACAAGAATTCATAAGTATTATATTTAAGACTTATTAACAACTAACTGGTATAAAAAAAAGGAATTGGTGTAAACAACGTGCTTAAATTATTTAGAATTTTAACCTTTTTCTCACCTTTAAACGTTACAAACACAATTATTTTTTTTTATATCCATATACAAAAAATACAAAAAATTTTATATTATGAACTTCAACAATTTAATCCCTCATTTTGTGAAGTGTATTAAAAATGTTTAGCTAAGTATTATTTTTATTATTATTTTTTCTTATTTATTCTTCTTTCTACAACTGAACCACAATATTTTATTTTATTTTTTTACCTTAAAATATTTTTAAAGAAAAAAAGGACAATATTTCTTGTGTTTATTATGAACACAAATATATTTTTTTTTTGTGGGAAATGTCATTTTTGTATGAAAATAGGAGAGTTCACAGATGTGCCATAGTTGTTACAGAGTAAAATATTTTAACAAAAATTAAAAAGTTACTTTACGAATAAATTTAGTCCTTTTTTTTCATAGTAAAATTTTTGTTTCTTTAATCTGAACGCGTGAACGGAATAACAAAAGTAAAAATAATGAAAATATTCTTCTCATTATAATCTTCCAGGTTTATGGATACGACACAGTTAGTACAATGACTGGAAACAAATAGAAGTAATGTAAAATCAGTAGTGTAAAATAGTAAAGTGTTACAATATGTCCAGGAAACTTGCAGTTATTGTTTTTTCCTTTTAAAAGAAATAAAATTTCAACAATATTTGAACTTAAAATTCAAGTTACAGACATTGAAGGCTTCTGATTATGGGTCAACCTTAACATGCGTGTCGATATTTTACTCTACTGATTTTGAGCCACCCCCCTCCTATTGATTTGGCTCTTCATTTTTGAGTGAACGCAACTGGTATAAAGTATCCTTATATTTTTTCTCCAAAATTTTACTCACTTTAACATTAATTTTTTCTATTTTCATTTTAATCATAATTGAAAAATCAATTTCCTTTACTTAGCGTTCCTTGCAATAATTAAAACTTTCATTTAATTTTCTTTAACAGGTTACCCTGAATGCAGATTACTCTAAAACTAATTGATTTTCCCCATTTTCTTCCTTTTTTTTTGTTAAATTTATGCCATGTCATCATTTTTATTGTTTTAATTAATAAATGTTAAAAGATTCACGTACTTCAATTAGGTTTTTTTTCCTTCCCTGTCTATCATAAATTCTCCAACAATTCTTTTATCAGCGTATGTTCTTGTCTGATCTGAAATGGGGTATGTAAATGAATTTTTGTCACACACATACACATACACACAGAGTGTGAGACAAGCTACTCTTTAATCAACTCATTCACATCTTGCTCACGTTTCACGCCAAAGATTAAGTCATAAACGAACGTGCCATTTTATGAATTATATAGAAATATCTGTTTTGTATCTGTGTGACATATTTTCCTCATATATATTGGCCATAAGAGAAACTTGAAGGCAAAGAAAATTGTGTTGCTCCTTCGGTGACAATTTGAAAGCAATAATAAAGCAAAAATGATGTTATTAAATTCGACCTTTGATAGCGATAAATAATACGCTTTTCATTTAAATGTTTTTTTTTCATTTTATTTTATTATTTGGAAAAGTGAAATTATTTTCAATATATAAATTGTTATTGGTGTGGGTTGACTTTTGTTGCTGTAATAAATTGAATTCAATTGTGGGATTTTGATAGGATGAACAATTTTCGTTTGTTAAATTTCATGAAAAGCATCAAAATTCTTAAGTTTAATGTCATCCTAATTATTTTTAATGTCTCAAAGGTATTTTTATGAAATCTTTTGTTCGATAAAATATTTCTCATTATTTTCTGTGTATTTTTTTATCTCGCATATTCCGATACATGTACAAAGTAGTTTCCTAAATCGATATTCGTGATTGTTATGATTATGTATAAAATATCGCATAAATATAAATTTGGTAGATTATTAAAGACATCTTTTCTATCTTTTTTCTTCAGTAATGCGAAGAAACAGAGAGAACAAAGAGAAAAATATCGACAGGAAAACGTTTATTACTCGAGGGCATTCCACTTTTTATTTTATTTCATGATTTTATTATTCATTGAAGTTGAAAAGAAAAAAAAACACTTTTTTTATTGTAAGTTTTGTCCTTTTAATATCATTAATTTTATTTCATCAATTGCGTTATATCTCGACAACAGGTATTAAGAGCAAAAAAAATATTTTCATCTTCCTTTTTTCGTATTACTCGTAATTGCAAATAATATTTGTGTCCCATTTGAAGCGTTACACATTTCCGTTTGATATAAATTCTTACATCCGCAATTATAGACATTTTTTTTTGAGGAAAAATTATTCAGATCTTCACATTTTCTTCATCTTCATCTTAAACTGTTACCGGAAATTGTATTTTAGCTGCCTTTTTATTGTCAAGTCTCGTTCACACAGCAAAATTTAATTTAATTTTCATATTTGACACTTCATACAGCTTACAACATCGTAAGAAATATTTCTTATCACAAGTAATCAGTGAGTTTGAGAAGAAAATTGTGTTTACTTATTTTTTTTTTTGATTTTTTATCTGGAAAAGGGGTATCTATCTAATTAATAAATGATGATGACAAAATAAACTATACCATAAATATTGATCTTTCTATTTATGGTTTTATCGAAGCAATAAATGTATATATTGGTTTTATGTACTGTGCTTAATTTTTATTTGAAATTAATTGAAATTTATATTGACAGGAACACGAAAAGTGTTTTAAATTGCTGATAAATTTGAATTCCATTTATTTTTAAATTAACCAACCGTCTCCATTACTGAATCAAATTAGAATGAAAATATTTGTTAAAAATGTTAAAACTAAGTCTTTCCTTGCTTCCCCTTTGCTGCATCTTTTCCTTAAGCTAACCTTAGCTAAAAAATTGTTAAAATGAAACTAACCAGGCGTCTCCCTTTTTGGTGATTCAATTGTTTAAATGTTAAATGTTTAATTGAAAAAACTAACTTATGCCAGGTCAAAGTCAAAAGACCTGAAATCCACTTACGATTAAGATCAACAATAATAAAATTTTAGCATTAACCAGGCGTTTGCATCGAATATAAATTAAAGTTACATGTAAAAAAATCCCTCAATTAAAAATAAATTTTTCTTTCCACGCAATTTTCTACGAAATTCGCCAACCAAAAAAATATTATCTTTAATTCCAATGAAATCCCAATTATAAATTTGAACAATTCAACCATTATTAATGCATTTTCTGATTTTACCCATAAAATAAAATATGTATAAATTTTCAACTGCAATCAATCCAAGCAATTAATCAATCCTTGTGTAAACCAGAGAGGCGTGCAATACAAATTATGGGCGTCTTTCTCTTATTACTGCCATTTAAATTTATATATATATTTTTCCATAAAACATTTAACATCCTTTCAATGTAATATGAAAAAATCTCAAACTGCATACTTGAAAAATGAAAATGAATATTTTGTAACAGAAGCGACACATTTTTCGTAGTAATTAAAGAAGGAAGTGGAAACTGCACCATTATGATAAAATTGTAAATTGAATGTCGAGAAATGGAGTTGAACAAAAAAAAAGATAAATTGAATCGGAAAACTACTGTGCAGTGTCATAAAATCACACTTGACATTTAAATTATAAGACAAAAATTACAATTATAAAAATATATCGATCGATTGCATGCAATTATGAGTCTAACATTAGAATTATGATTACAAAATCGCAAAAAATGAACTCTAAACACATATCAGTATGAGAGTAGATTAAAAATACGATCGATATTCCATTTATTCAATATTTTGTATATATATTTCTGTGATATCACAATTTTTCATCCAAAATTTCATACATCCATAGACATACGTATGTGTGTGTGTGTTTGTGTATATGATTCAGGATCAATGGCTTTTGTGTTGAGGTGTGCATATTCTACTATTTATTTACATAATAATATGGATTGGACAATGAAATGTATATAAAATTGTGCAACTAAAATTGGAACACACACACACACACACATTTATAATACAATGGAAGAATCGATGGCGATTTTACAAATTATTAACGTAGAGTATTGTCCCTGCAGGCGTTAAATTACACCATCCCATTATTATGTGCCAAATTGTTATGTGTGCATATAATTTTTTTACGAGTGATAAAATATGAATATGCTCAAAATAAAGAGTGTCAAACAAGTGTGTGTTTAATATAATTTATTTTAATTATTTTCTTTTCATTTCAAGATAAAAATTATCTTATATTCATCGTTTAACACATCATTCAAGCTAATATGCTGGACTAGACTTGTTATTAACTCACAATTCTATAGTGCATTTGTTTAAATATCCTTCTATTCATATGACAATCCAATAGATGAATTGATGCGCTGACTATACACATTCTCATTTTATTATCATCATAAATTCCATTCAACTGCAACCACGTGGAATCGATGTGTGACATGTGGCATGTGTTGAGTATAATTTGTGAGTGTGTGTTTCACTATTTACTGAACTACTATGTGCATTAAAAAAAAAAAGATTGTTCATTGACCTTTTATTTTATATTGTATATAATTTTTTTTTTTGTATTTTGATTGAAAATGAAAGATAATAAATTGTTTTTAATATGAGAATAAAAGAAATTTGATAAGGGTCTTCAGATATAAAATTGAGTGAATATTTTCATAAATTAATTAGGAGTTTTTGGAAATTCAATCTTCTTTTAAGTGGTGAGGCATTTCTGTATAAATAATAAGTTCTTCTAAGATTTTACAATCAAAATATTTTTGTTAAATGAAACCAGATCACAATTATTAGGTAACTTTATCAGAAAATAAGTCGTCTGAATGGCAAAAACATATAGAAGGTTAATTTTTTTTGCTGTACACGATTCTGGACCCATTTTTATTTTCGTCCAAAACAAGAAGATCTCATTTGGATCTCGTGGATCCTAATTTAAAAAGACCAAAAAAAAAATTTTTTTTTATTTTTTTCAATGTTTGAAGTTTTTTTATGAAAAATATCTGAAAAATCAATATTCTTGGTACTCTCGTTCAAATAAATCACTCTTTTTGTTCTACAAAGTTATTGCTCATAATATAGGCTACAATGTTTACTTCGACCACTTTTTGGGTTTTCATACAAAAATATTGAGAAATCATCCAAAAACCATTCAAATTAAGTTCAGCATTTTAAAAATGGTATATACATGGAAAATCGGTGGTTTGTATGGGAACTTCAATATTTTGAATAAAAACATCGAAATAATGTATGGAAAAGTTGCTTAATTTTACAAAATATTTAACTTTTCAGAAGGAACTATATGTCTATTCCTCTTCGAAAACAAATTTCCCATACAAAACAACGATTTTTCATGTATTTACCATTTTCAAAGTGCTCAACTGAATTTGAACCGTTTTTGGATGATTCTTAATAATTTTGTATGAAATCCCAAAAAGTGGTCCAAGTAAACATTGTAGCTCATATTACGAGCAATAACTTTGCAGAACAAAGTGAGTGATTTATTTGAACCAGAGTACCATAAAAATTGATTTTTCAGATATTTTTCATTAAAAAATTTGAAAATGGTCTAAACAATTCAAACATCGAAAACTATAAAAAAAAAATTTTTTTTGGTCTTTTTAATTTAGGATCCTTGAGATCCACTTGTTTTGGACGAAAATAAAATTGCGTCCAGAATCGTGTACACCAATAAAAATTAACCCTATAGGAAAAGTTAAGGGTTTTATACTTTAAAAAATTTTTTTCACACTCAAAGAGAATCAGATTTTCAAAAAAATCAAAAAATTTTAGGAATTTTTAAAAACTCAGATCTGGTCTTCTAACTGTCTAGCAATGAAGTTTATTATGAAAAAACTTATACCACTGGTTTTTAACTGAAATCGTAGAATAAGCTCCAGAGCAAGTAGTTAAAGAGAAAACGTTAAAATTTGGTCTAAGTTTGGTAATAAAAATATTGGGATAGTTCTTGAAATTTCCAAGTTTTTCGAATTTTAAAAATTTTCTTATCTTTTAAGCTATTCATGTCATCTGCCTGTCTATTTTACGCTTGAATAAAAACCATGTTTGAAAAAAATTGAATGGATAAAGAAAATTTCCAAGAATATCTACTTTTTCAAATTTTCCAAAATTATCGAGTATTTGCAAAATCGTTTAATACGATACAATTCGTAAAATTCAAATTATATAAAAAATTATTGCAAGACTTCACTCTTCACTCAAGCAAAGTTGCCATGAGGTTAGAACATTCGCATACTTCCAAAAAGGGGTAAAATGGAAATGCGCTCGAGTATATCGTGTTCTAATGATTCATGTACAAAAAAATTTTCAATGAGCACTGTTTTATCAAAATTCAGTCTTTTGAAATGGTTCGAATTTTTCAATTTCTTAATCAATATATCATTTTAAGTTTTTTCACTTGCAAAAAACACACTATTTAAAATTTAAATGAAAATCCAAAATTTGTAATTTAACTAAACTTCAATTATCAAAACCAATGATTTTCCTCACTCCCTGTTAAAGTTCACACTTAAATTCCTTTGAATATGTATTTAAAATTGCTCATGTCACTTTATACTACATTAACCTCGATAAGATAAGATTAACATTCATAATCAAAATGAAAAATGACTTTCACCTCTTTCACCAAAAATTTAATGTGTGTTCGTTTGTGTGTGTGTGTGTGTGTGTGTGTGTGAAATTAAAATAATTTAAAAACATTTCATTTAACGATTAAACTCTTCTTTATACACTTAAATATTTTAACAAATTTAATTTATTACAACAATTATTTCGACATAAATTCACTTGTCGTCAACGTGTTACGTTATCGTTGTTGTCTTAGGTATTACTTTTATTAATAGGGAAATATATTTACATAGAAAATTTACTTTTTAAGTGATGATGAGATTAAACAAGGCGTGTAAACAACATAACTATTAAAGAAACGTATGTGAGGGTTTTTTGTGTATGTTTTTTTATTAAAAGTAAATAAAATATTTAAGGTCAATTAAAAAGGGATTTTATTGTAATGAAACTGATTACACTTTACTAAATAATTATTTTAAATTTAAAATTTAATCTTAAATTTTTTTATTTTAATTTTTTTTAATTAAAATCACACTTATATTTTTTTTTTTTATTTTTGTAATTAAAAAGCATTCAATTGAATTTAATTACAAGTTCTTCCTTTTTTTATATATAAATTTATACTAAATGCCAACACACCGCAAGGAAAACGTCCGAACGAGTCAACATTCAATCACGAACTGATCTGACGAGTGGAAATTTTCTTATTATCACAATGTTGAGTCTATGAGTGTGTAAGGATACGAAGAATTTGTATGAAGATTCTTTCTGTATGTATTTGAGAGGAAAATCCTCTCGTTTTTTTTCTGTTTTGTGCATGGACACGTAATTTTATATTGAGATGTGAATTAAAATGATAAATCTTAGTTGTACAGGTGTGTGTCAGGGATGGTTAAGCATTTTTATGTTTAGATGCTCTTATTTAAAATTTTTTGTGAATTTTCAAAAAAAATGTTGGTCATTTAATGGAAAATGTTTAAATCCATTTAATTTTCATATAAAATAAAATTAATCCGATTTAAAATGCTCTCAGTAACGATACAATGTGCATTTTACTGTGACACACACACACACATTTAGTAATAAATTCAATTTACACACACAAAACTTTTACTACAAAATGTTAAAATTTTAAATAAAAATGAAAATGAACTGAAAGTGAAGGAAATACATGCAAAATTCCACTACACATACCGGCACATGCATGCGCAAAACCATTATTTTCATTTATATTATCAAATACTAAAAGTTTACACACACCAACCATGTGTTCTTCGAATTGTGTGTATATCGTAAATGAAATGATAATAAAATGCAAATTGTATATATTTTGGATATTTTATCGTAAAAACTATCATAAATTCGGATATCGTACAATTTATTGTTCGGTGTATGAGAATGAAATTCGGTGATGCATTTTCCGAGTGCGGTGTGTGTGTGTGTGTGAATTTAAATGGATAATTTGTTGCGTAAAAGCTCTTTACAATACTTTCTCGTGGATTTGAAAGCTTTGTACGCGTATATGCAAATTTTGAAATTATACACACACACAAACATAAAAACAAATCAATTGAGAAAAGATGTTGTTTTGTATCGATTTGATCCATTTTATCACACTAATATGTGAGGTAACGTGTCCGATTATACGATTTTGATATGAAATGTGATAAAATATAATGTTTCTTGGAAAATTGTGGGTAATGACCATTGGAAATAATATTTATGGTAAAATGATTTTAATTGCTAAAATGAAAATCGCGATTAAAAATTATTTTTATTATAAAATTTTATATGAATGGTTTTATCGATGAGTGATTTTTTAAATGTGTTGATTTTTTTAGAATGAATCGAAATCAAAAATGAGCTCGATAATAAAATTCATTCAATTCGATAATGACCTCTTCCTTGCAAAGTACTAGTATTGGTTCATGACGTTGCATGAAAGCTACTCATTTGATGAAATTTAAAAATAAAATAAAAACACAAAACTCACATGAACAAGAGGACAAATTATTTCAAATTAAAATGATGATAAGATGATTAGGTTAATGTAACCATATTACAAGCAGACGCAAGAGATTTGACGAAAAACATTCACACAAAAACACACATAAAAGTAATAAAACACATTTCACTTTCTATTAAATTGAAACCAGGACCAGCAAAAAAAAAAGGTACATTTAACCCTCAATTATATTTAACTATCATAATAACGACCAAGTTAAATTGTTCTAGAATTTGTGTTTTATGTTGAATCATGGTGTGCTTCAATAAGGTCGATATTGCCGAATTTCTTTTGCATTACTTGTTTTTTTTTTCGTTTAAATCGATGAATGTGTGTGTGATTAATTTTTTTTTTGACGTAATTCTACTTTGATACTTTTATATATAATATTAATGACCAATCTTAGACAAATGTTGCAACAGTTAATTTCTTTTTATAGCCACTATTTATTATTTTTTTTTGCATTGATTCTTGCTGAATTTTACTTGTATGCCTTTTGTAATCCAGGTGATTTATGTTTTGTACGATTTTATCTAGATTTGAAATCAATTTATTTTTCGCTGAAGATTTTTATTCAATTAATGTTTCCCTTTCAAAAAACATTTGGCGCAGAGGGGTCGTTAACAAAGCCTTAAAAAAATAATTCAATATTCATATTTTAAGATTCGAGTCTCCATTCATACAAAATTGGGAAAATCTTGTTAAGCTTAAAATTTTAAATTTTGCCATTATTAGTCTCTAATTATATGAAATATGGGCATAGTCAGTTCAGCAAAGTTACACCTTTAAATATTCTCTAAAACTTTCCTTCAGGTCACTTTTACCTTAAACTTGTAAAAATATGAATATTTTTTTTTTAATGTAAAAATTGCCAATGTGCAACCGTTGCTAAGATTTTCCCATATAATCAGTTGTCAAAGGGCAGGTAAACCAAATCCAAGGATTTTCAACTTTGTATTAAAATAAAAATCATTAAAACAAAAAATAAAAGAACAAAGCAAACAGAAAAAAGAATAAATCGAACAAAATCGATGAAAATAAAAAAAAAACATTAAACAGCAAAAACCATTCAATTTTATCTGCATAATCGCTTTAAATAAGCATGAATTTAAAATCGAACATGTATATAAAACTGTTTCTAAAGAAAAACCGCACACACACACACATAAAATATGAGAAAAAAATGAGCTTATTGATGTGTGGATAAAAAGGGATTTTTCTATGATAATATTGAATGAAAAAGAGTACAAAAAAATTGTTGACATTTCAGTTTTATATGGAAAACAATTTTTATATCTTACTTCCTTGTAATTTGTTTTTGTAGTAACGAAGAAAAAAATACCTTACAAATCGATTTACTATGAATGAATTTACTTTTTTTTGAAATGTAAGTCCCAATGTTGAGTTAATGTATCGAAAACAAAGCTGTTTTGTATTCTAATGATAAAGTAGTCCAAAAAATATAGAACATATTTTTTTGTGAAGACTTCATTATCATAAAAATCAAAAAAAAAAAATATTCTCTTTTCTTTTTTCCTTTTTTTTTAAAAAAATAAAATAAAATGCATATTTTTAACGATTGAATCTATTTTCAGATTATTTTTGCCTTTTCGAGGAAAAAAAATCTTTGTATTCTTTGTAGCAACATTGAAAGCTTACACATAATAAAAATGTTTTAAAAAGAAATCTTTTATATTCCTTACAAAAATAATCTCCCTTTTTAAGAAGACAAAAAGAAAATATGCATATTAGGATAGAACAGAAACATAAGCTATCACAATCACTCTACCTCGTTTATATTCAATGCATAATTTTTGCTATCCCAGCATTTTTCAATATATTTATGAGGATTTTTTTTTTATTTTATATTCTGATTGCATTTGATTCTTAAGTATTTGCCTGCACACGACATATCTCATTTTATCTTGATCAATATTTACTCGCATGCATAGTGTACATTATATGATTAAGTAAGACATCATCCATTTAATACAAGATTATGATCTGGAGTCTCTGAAAAATGTTACGGAAAATAAGTGGAGAAGTTCTTTAATTCAATTATGGGGAGAAAAATTTGGAAAATTGGCTTATGTTTTGAAAAATTTGTATAAATTAAGGCTTTATAGCTTTTAAATGGAAGTTGAGTGAATAAGTATCTAAAAAAAATCGAGATGATTTGAAGCTCTAAACTTCAATAATTTCACACTGATCATCATGAGCTCTTTAATGATGCACCCAAAACCGTCTTCACTTAGACAGACCATTTCGCTGTTTTGAGATCAAATCATTATCATAATGAAGTGGGCCAAGCTTGTAAACAATAGAGAAACTTCTCTGTATATCACAAATTATATCGATTTTTTTATTAAAATCATGAAAATTACATCGGTTACATGAGAAAATGTAAAAAAAAAAATAATAAAAAATGAATCGGGAAACATCGATTTTATCCTTCAATCATTCATCACTATTCATCTGTCTGGCCCATTGAAGGAAGAATCCATTGTTAAAAAAAAATGAAAATAAAAAATCAGTGTCCTTTTTAATTTTTCAAACATTTATCACCGGTCTCTTTCAAAGTACGGGGATAAAAAATGATTTTTTTTTTACAAATAGGTATATGAAAATAATAATAATAATAAATTATCTTCCCTCGTTATTATTAAATTTTTTTCTTGATTTTTAAATTTCTTTCTTTTGTAAGCACACCTCTTTCAAAAGTGTATAAATGAGATTTGACTTAAGAGTGAATTTCTTTTCATGTATTTTTACAAGACAAGACAAAAATTGTAATAGATTTTTTTATTATATTCTGTCGTCATTTCTTATTTCTCTCTTTTTCAATCTTTTAACTTTATTACATTAAATTTTTTTATTTAATTTATTTCATTTTATGTAATTTTTTTGTGCTCAATAGTTATGAGTGATTGAATTCAATATTAAAAGTGAGTGGAAATTATTATTAAATCAGATTTTTGATGTACTCAAAGAAAAGAGTAAGAAGAGAAATGAAAATTTTATTAAAATGGAAATTATTTTGATAGAGTTACACGGTACGTTTGTTGGATTAAATTGAATTTACATTCCTTTTCTTATAAATCAAAAACAATACGAGATGAAATTGTTCATACAAAGTGAGGAGATTACGCCCTAGCGTTTAAGATGGATGGGGTTAGACCTCGAAGCATCCATCCAATCTTTGATAGTAGGAAAATGCAAATATCGAACATCCAAAACGCTTTGTGTCGTTATATTCCGTAAAACGAACCATCAGTGATCCATTTTTTAGAAAGAAAAAAATTTAAAACAACAAAAATAGTTCTTTCATATTTTCAACGCTTCAAGCAAAATACGATTCTTTGTTTTGCCTCCTTATAATGAACTAAATTCACTTCATTTTATGTTTGATAGTTTCAGGCATTTATTTGACTTGTAATCTGAATAATTGCAAGGTAATTATAGTGAATAAAAGGATTTTGAATTTGTTTACATAAGTTACAAGGAAAAGTAGGGAGATAAGCGTAAGCTATTTGAAATTCAAGTGAAAAAATTGTCACAGTAAAATTTCTTTACTTTTCTTCATAAATCACAATTAAATATGAAAGAAATAATTGTTTAGTATCATTAATCATCATTTTAAGTTTTATGCATTGATATCTTAACTGAGTAACGATTTTCTGAGAGAATTTTCCAAAAAAAAATACGAAAATCACACAAAATTCATTATAACACGCATCTTAACAGGCAAACTTAGGAACATAAATAAGTTGAATTTTGTTGAAATATTAAATAAAACACATGTGGCCAAGTAAAATATTATACAGATTTGGGACTCAATGACCTCACTTGACAACTCAATAAAAAAAAATATTCATATCAAGGTGACAGGAAAATAAATTTAAAAAAATTGAATAATACCTTAAAATTCCATGAACAACTGTTAAAATACAAAATATGAGTAGAAACGTGTAAATTTTTCATTTAAAACAAAGTCAAATATTGATTAGCCTATACTTTGTTAAAAAATATTTACACAAGTGGTTATTTTGATTGTGATGACTTATATTTTTGATATAAATTGAAGTACTTTTTTGGTTTTAAATTAGTCTGGTGATATCTTAAAGGTCGTTATCATGAAATTCTGTGAGTATTCACCATTTTTTTTTTAATTTGAATCTTAATTTATCAATAATCAATTTTATTTCCAGTCATTCTATTGATTTTTGTTGCTGGTGCTCTTGCACAAGACGCAAAATATTGTGACCCTTCATTGTGTCAATTTTACACAAGTGCTGGTTATGTGACTCGTCCACATATTGCGTGTCCTGGCAATGCTCCAAGCAGTTGTCCAGCTGGTGCAGCAGCAATTCCAATGGATGCCGCTATGCAATCATTCATCCTCCAAAAACATAATTCTTATCGTAATGCATTGGCTGGTGGATCTGTCAATGGATTTGCTACAGCGGCTCGCATGCCTGAAATGACCTGGGATCCTGAATTGGCCTATATTGCTGCACAAAATGTTATGCGTTGTGTGTATGGTCATGATCAATGTAGAAATACAGCGGCTTTTAAATATGCTGGACAAAATATTGGATATGGAACTGGTTATTCAGATAATAAGAGTTTTATAACAGTCATTATTGATAATTGGTGGAATGAGTATAAAGTGGCAACACAAGCTGTTTTAGATAAATATGTTTCCACGTGAGTAATTTTAAGATGATGATTATTTCTTTTTTTTTATATTAATTTAAAAATTCACTCGGAGATTAGAAGTGGAGTCGTTTACGGACATTTTACCGCCATGGCTGCTGACCGCTCAAACAAAATTGGATGTGCCGGTGTCACTTACAATGGAAGCACTCGTATATTTGCATGCAATTATGCATACACCAACATGATGAATGAACCAATTTATGTAAAGGGAGTCGTAAGAAGCAAATGTACAAGTGGAGCAAGCGCCACATATCCAAATTTGTGCTCTGCAAGTGAACCAGTAAGAGCAGTACCAGTTGGATTTTAGAGAACTAACATTGTTAAATCACTTCAAATTTCAATTTATCAATAAATCAGAGTAAAATGAATGTGCCTAAAATTTGGAAACAATTCCTGAAAATTGTTTTTTTCTGAATCAGACTCAAATGCTCCTTCAATTCCTTAAATTGTCTTTTAAATTTCCCTTTTCATTGGATTCATTGATTTTCAAAAAAATCATCGGAGAAAATTTTTAGAAATATTCATATTTAGCATTAATAGAAATCAATTATCACTTAATCTATCTTACATTTTTTAACTTTTGTAAATATAAAGTTAAACTTTTCCTTTGAATTGATATTTATTTTTGAATGAAAATACTAAACAAAACTTACTTTGATATTAAATTCATATCAAACTTTCAAATTGAATTTATGTGACATTACTGCACTTTTTTTTATAACAAACCAAAACAAATTGAATCAAAATTTATGAGTTCACTTAAAAAGTTTTTGTCTTTTAACTATTTTATGCTACAATTCACTGGTATAAAATTTGTTTTATCCTTATTTTTTCATGAAATATATTCTTCTTTAAAATTATTGCCGGTTCATGCTCCCTTTTTGATATTGTGAGGTTTGATATGCAAAATATTAATTAACGTGTTAAAAATATATTTTTTTTCTTGTTTTTAATTCCTAATTAATTATATAAAAGACCGAGTTTAATTATTTTGAATTTTCTTTTTTTAATTGAAACGATGAATACCGGTCGACTGTTTTTTACTCACTTTAATGCAAAAACCTTTTTGATGCTGTTTGATGGCAAATTTGCATCATTGTTCTCTCACATATATATTTATGTATGTTGAAGTACCCGCTCGATTATTATTACGTTTTTATGTACCATAACGATGAAATTGTATGCACAACACGGAAAACGCACTCGAAATATTGATTGTACATAGAGAAGCCATCGCGCAAGTCATACTACGCTCTAATGAATCAGGTAACGAGGATGCAAAAAATTGAAAACTAATAAATTAAATTTGATGATTCAAATTCATGTCTTCAAGGAATTAATTTTCATTATCAACCAACATTCTTTTAAATAATAACCTTTAAATTATATTAAAATTTGAATCTTTAATCGTAATATCATAAAAAATGCATCGTGTCACGTTAGCACATTCAATCAATTCATTCATGTCCTACTAACTCAACATTTTACAATCACATTAATATCATCATCCCGATGCAACAAAACCACTCGACTCGACAAGTACTATACTATTCTTAACTCGGTTCATAGTACAATGTGTACAAAAAAAAAATACAACAATTTATAGAAGAACCAGCATTTTGTAGTACAAATAATACAATCGAGTGAATTATGTGTTTGTATCGACCCCTTTTTCGTTTCTTGTTTCGGAATATAAATTTCATGTCCTATACTTTACTTTAAAATCACTATGAGGTAATTATAATTTTATGTAATTAAAAAAAATGGAGAAATTATATATGATTTTTTTGATGTAAATATAAAAAAAAAATATTAAATGTAAATTGAATAAATTTTGATCATGTAAATGACCTCTTTGTCCCACTGTGACACGTAGCCTGATGCAGATCTTCATGCCGTATACACATAAATAATAGCTGATGTTTCTGATCTAAATATACATGCACTCGTACAGAAATGGAACACAATACGAAAAGTATTATGATGGAAAATTACTATTTAAAACATGTGATGCTACTACTGCTTATTTCAATGTTATGGATATTCGGTAATAAAATGCAACAACAAAATGAAAAAAAGAAGTGAAATCACAAATAAAACTATCATGCGAAGGGATAGCAAGGATCTTGATTAAAAGGATGATTAAAAAGAGAGACCATTGATCTGCTTCTTCTAAATTAAACAAGATTAAAACGTTTGTGTGTGTGTGTGTGTGTGTGTGTGTGTTTGTATGTATATATGTTTACGGTGAAAAAATAAATATGCAATTCAAAAATTATTTGTAAAATACTTGAGCATGTTAGATAGCACCATCAAATTCAAAAATTTTCAATTCGTAGGAAATCTCAACACGGTTCTTGTTTCTTCTATTTGAATAAACCGTTAAAGACACTCTTCAATATAATATAACCGTTAGTTGAGTTTTTTAAAAGAGTAATAAAAAAAATCATAACCAAAGTCAAAATAAAACATCCGAAAAAGCATTGTTATTGTTAAAAATTGAAAAAAATTTTAATTAAAATACGAATAAAGCAAAAAAATTACCGTATCTACATCAGAGACGTTTACTTAGCGTGGCAATAAATGTATTGATACTAAATGCTTTTTAAAAACTGTTTTAGCACCAAAAAAATCTAATTGCAACTCTGTTTATCAAACATTATCAATGAGACTCACGAATAAAGTAATTTTCTTTTTCTGTTTACTTCCAAGTTTTTCTCATTTATTTTCTGATCGTAAAGTAAAATAATATTCAAACTTAACCTCAAATTTTATCAATAACTTCATAGTCATTAAATGCTTTTGTTTTATTAATTTTTATTTTACTTTCGCTTTTTATTTTCTCTTGAATTATAATTCTATAAAATAATAATACCTTAAATTTCTATTAAAATCTACACGTCTATTGTTTGTCGCTTAAATTATAAAATAATAATTAAAAACATTATTATACGATTTCAAGTGTAGTGAACCAAACAGAATTTTCCTTTTTAATTTATGTTTTTTTTTCATTGAAAAAAATTATAATTAAATTAATATTAAGAAAGAATGGAAGAAGTTTTATATCAATTGAAATAATGAAGAAAAAATAAATAAATATACACAGACTTTCTAAAAAGTGTAATAAAAAAATAATTAATAGTGATATCCTTTGAATGAATCACTCAATTTATCGTTTGTTGTGCGAGTTTGATCTAGTGGACCGACACTATTTAAGGGGACGTCATATGACGATGGTCGTCCTCCTGTAATTTCAAATGGTGTAACTGGAGCTGTTTGTTCAATTCCTGGTTGAACTTGAGCAAAATTAGATGGTAGTTGTTTTGTATTAGACTGATTGGCACCAGTTAATGGTCTTGCACGACCACTGCCGTCATTCACGTATGTGTCTTCAGCTTTTATGATTTGTACAAACACGGGATTTTCAGCTGGTTTAGATAGTACAGGATTATAGTTTAAAAGAAAATTGCTAGCTTTAATGTCTTTTACATTTTGAGGGATTGCAAAAGGCTGGTCATTTGATGAGGCACCTTGATGTGAATTTGAATCGCTTTCTTCAGATACACGTCTCAATGGAACAGGAATAATTTCGACATTCGGACCAGAACGCCTTTGTCCGGGTTTTTGTAAATTAACAAATTGTTGGTTTGATGATGAAGAGAAAGAACCACTATTTTGGGATACTAATCTGGCTTGTGAGATTTCAAATCCATTACCTCGATTTTGACCAAAATTTGATTGACCATTATGCTGTCCATGATAATTTTGTTGGTAGTTTGTTCTAGTAGAACCAGTGTTTCCTCCAGGAAGATTCAATCCTGGTATATTTAGAAATTGGCTCGCTGAATTACTGAGGTCAATTGATGGGACAATCTGATATTGAGGTGTTGAACCAAAGTTATCAGATCGTCGTTGTGCTCCTTGAAAACTATCAAAGCCGCCATGTCGTTCATTCAATACAGATTGAACAATACTAAAGATTTCGTCATGGCTACTTTGTCGAAGACCATTGTTAGAGCTGGTTTTAAAGTTTTGCTGATATTGTTGTTGTTGTTGTTGATTCTGGTATTGTTGATTCTTATTTTGTTTACCATTATTTTGTGGACCATTGCTTTGTCTAACGTTTGAATTGGTTTTTGTTTTTTTAGTTTGTTGTCGTCTTTGAGTTTGTTTGCTTTTAGTTGTTTTTGTTTTTTTAGAATTGTTTACATTAAAAGTTTCTTCATCACCGTCTTCAACATCTTCATCTCCATCTTCATTACTTTCTTTGTTTTCATAGTCTTCAATTTCTTCTTCTGAATCAACAGACGTAGTATCTATACTCGTTTTTTTGTTTCCTACTTTTTTCGTTCCTTTTGGTTTAGGTAAGGCGGGTCTACTATTTGGCTCTTCGTAATCATCCACATCTTCATCAGAAGTAATTTTAGTTGGCTTTCTTGCAGGTTTTTCCTCACTTGCATCATCAATATCATATTCATCCACTTCTTCGTCTTTATCGTCAGGAGAAGGTTTCTTTCTATTTCCAGTGTTTCTGTTTGGTAAAGTTGGTTTTCTAGTAGCTTTTCCACCTCCAATATTGACCGTCTTGTCAGTAACACCAAAACCTTCAGCAAAACTATTTGGATTCAAACCAACTTTCGGAGTAACTCTTTCATATCCATTTCCTCGTTTTCTTCCAGTACGAGAACCACCTCGTCCATCTCCCTGTAAAGATATTCAAACAAAATTTTACAATTACTCACATTAATTAAAAATCCTTTCAATCATTACATTGTTTGGATAGGTGAATACCTGGGTGCCAGCTTCAGCTTTTGTTGGATCTTCCGAATCCGAACTAACTCGAATAACATTTGACTTTTGTGGGTTAAATGATGAGTTTGGATCTGTTGACAATTCACCCAAATTTGACACATAAACTGGTCCATTACCGCCTCTTGATGGTGGAAGTGTACCAGAACGTGATGGAACTCCACTAACAAAACCTTGTGTTGGCCCATTACCAGTGAAACTTGGAATTGCAGGATTGAAACCATTTGTTCCAGGGACATTACGACTACCACTACCAGGATTACGAATATCAATAGAACCAGGTCCTCCAAAGAATGGTGGTTGATACGGATTTATTTCAGGCTGGAATGTGGATTTTCCATTTCTATCTTTAAATGGAAACATCATCATCTCCTTAACTTCTTGCATGATTTTGGCCATTGGACCAGGAGTTTTTCCCAATACTTTATTCATTCCAAAGTACTTTTCACTGTCTTGACAATTAACATTGTAATACCAGTCACAAACCATGTATTGTTGATTGAACAATGTTCCATTTGGACAAAGGAAAGTGAAACCCATGCCACTTGTATCAGTATTGGCACATACCCGAAATACTTGACATCTTGCTTCAATGTCCACATAATAACCTTGAAAATGTACAAATAAAAATTAATTTGATGACATTTGATTAAAGCAAAAAGTAACTCACCAAAATCTTTTTTAGCACAGGAGAAACTTGTCTGTGGTGGTTTACTATAAATCGGATAATCTGAATTCGGTGTTCCTCTTATGGCCTGTTCTAGTGTGTATTGTCTGCAAAAAGGACCAAAAAAAGCTAGTATCAAGTTCATATGAGAAATCGAATTTTCTTACTGATTTGCACCACTGCCAACTAATTCACTAACATCAGCTAATGCATAACTTATTACAATTACAACTAAAAACTGCCTTATTAGTAAATTTACTGAAATTAAAGAGAAATAAAAGAAAAAATAAATCAAAAAATTACGATAAAATTCGGTTTTATAGGAAAAAAAACCTGTTAAAGCAAATCTATTGTTAACGATTCCTCATTACCATTTCTTGAATTACAATAATAAATAAATAAAACAATATATTTTAAGCTCATAAAATAAAAAAAAAATATATTTTGAAAAACCAGAGGTCACAGTATCAATGACCATTGTATTAAATGACCAGAAAAAACCCTTTTCATTGCATTTAACGATAATTTTTTATAATTCACATCCACAGAACCCGGATATGTGATATATGCTTCTAAATGAAACAGATTCTGATATCATCGTAAAATGAGCATCATAAAATAAGACAAAAAAAATTCATTAATATACTTCATTTCTGGTTTTTACTTCATTTACTTCTTTCGCATTTTTTTAAATGAATGAAATATGCCAGTAGCTAAAATTCTGATATCAAGACAACTTTATTTCTTTTCATCATTCATGTTTTTTTTCAAACTTTTTTTCGTCACATGTGTTATCATATGTTTAATATAAAAAAAAAAATCTGGAATCAAAATTTAAAAAAAAAATTAAAAATCGGCGTGTGTGAGCGATATAATTTTAACGAACGTTCAAATTATTTTATGAGATTTAGCTCATTTACATCAAAAATTTTATCACAAACTTGAAGAAATTTACTTTTTTTTTTAATTTAAAACCAGATTTTTATTACCAGACATTGGAAAAATTTTAACGTGTTTTACTGATTTTCACTGGGTCAATTTAGAGTCTCTCTTATTTAATATAAAATGTTTTAAAAAAAAAATTATTATCTTTCCTGTTTTTTTAGGAATAATACGCATTTTTTTTTTGATTAGTTTTTATGTTATTGACACTTTTTTAATGATTTAGTCCGTTGTATATTTTATTGTTAGATCTTAAAACTATGTCGGTTTCTTTCAGTTTTCTTATCGATATGTATTCAAATTTGAATACACGTGCTGCAAAATTTTTATTTGCAAGAGGACATTGGACTTTAAGAATATTCGTCTTCAAACCGGATACCGAAATTAAATTGATTTAATGTTCAAAATGAATCATTTTGTATTGATTTCAATTTTTTTTCTTTTTTTGAAAAATTTAGATTGGTTCTTCAAGTGTTGGATAAGTTGGATAAGTATTGGCTTCGTGGGTATTCCAGCAGGGTCAAAAATAAATCTCAATCCATATTAGACAAGGTACATAGATGCGGAAGAAATTTTTCGTCAAATTCATGGACGTGCTCTTTTGCTTGGCGCTTAGAGAAAACTTTTATGACCAAGCATATCGCATTTCTTGTCCATTGTGATCTCTTGAGCCTTTTTGAAAAATACGATGAAGCCAAGAAATGTAATTGACTTACAATCTTAAGCATCAAAGCATCTAAAAAGAGCTCATCGAAGAATTTGACATCTAATATTTCAGATCATCTAATAACTTTCCTTATGTATTTCAAATTTAATACTTTCGGTTACATAACAACTTCATTAATCTGATTATTAGTCTTTTTTTTGATCTAATTCCAATTATGGTCGGAATATCCACTTGTGGCGCGTGTTTATTATCGACTACCTCACAGAAATAAAAATTTTAATAAAAAAACGAGAATAATTTGAATCTATTATAGATAATGTCAGTTTGTGGTGTTATAAAATAAATTTTATTAAGAGATATTGGAAAGAAACAAACGATAAATAAAGTAGTTAAAAAATAATCTTATTTAAAAAGCTCTCATGAATGAAATCTGTTTAATGATACCGTGATTATGATGACGCAAAATTTCATTGTACAATAAAATTGTTTTTATTATTATTTTTTTTTTAATCCTAATGTTAATCAGATATCGCTCTATTTCATGTGCTATCTTAAAATATGTAAATACTTTTATATATGAGATGACTTATGTCAAATTAACATCGATATTATTATTCTAAACTGGAACAGATGGTTAATAGCTGGTATCGTTCTGATTTTATTTTTTATTAAGTAATTTATTATTTATTTATCTCTTTTTTTTCTCCTTAAGGTGATACGACGTTTATTTTTTACGATTTTATTATTGATATCACATGTTTGATTCCCATTTTATCCTTTGAAAGTTATTGAAAAAGTAAAAATTAGAAACAAAAGCTTCAGTTAATAAATTATTCACAAAACACGGATATTCTAAAAATAAATAATTTACATAAATTAACAATCGACCAAAGTTAACAAAAAAAAACTGTTAATACATAATTGATTTCTAGTTTTCCTATAATTATGATGATACGCAGTTGGTGGTTAAATTCTTGTTTTATTTGTATTTCACTCTGAGGCTTATGAATATTCAAAATTAAAAAACAAAACACATTGATTGTATCCGGTGATAAGCTCAACTAATTTGTACCAGTTCTAATGAATTTTTTGGTTTTTATAGGATATGGTTTAAATGGATAGGATTTTAATCGAGCTAAAAAAGGAAAAAATTAAAGAATAAAACTATTTCTACAACAAAAAAACTCGTGATGGACTTGAAATTAGTAAAAACAAAGGAAATCATTGGATATCCAATATATTGGAAAAAAGGATCAGTCTTCAATAAGTAGAGAGAATTTTTCAATTAAATAGTTATTTCTTCAAATAGAGAAGGTAACCGATGGGGAAAAGGTATAATTTCAAGCTAGAGCCATTTTATGCAAAATCAAACAGAGTAGCAGAATGGACCCCGACTGAGCCCCAGCTGCTACTGCGGTGTTTTGCACCCAAAAAGAAGATGAAACTAAAAACCATTTCGCAAAGGTATTTGAGTAAAATAAAGCTTCAGTTAGCAAATGAGATGATTCAGCCATGGAAGTGTTTAAAAGTTCTTAATAATTTGGGTAAACCAGTAGACCGGATTTTAAGGGCGTCCCACACTCAAATAATCAGTCGGACCCATTGTTGTTATCATCATTCAAGAGCTTTGATTTTTACCCTGTCGCCTTAAGATCGAAACATCTGATAAACTTTTATAGCAATATTTCGCTTCTTGTATTTTGAAGCTATGAGTGAACTTGTACTTTTAAAATTTTACATTTAATTCTACTATAATTCTGGTATTTAGAGGTTGAAAAATCACTTTCAATTTCATTTGTATTCTCTTTGTTATAAATTTTTATGAACTTTTTAAACTTAGACAAAAGTTTACGTCATTTAAAAATTCCGGTTTTATTAATAATTCTATTTTTTTATTACTAAATAAAACACATTAAAGATAATTTGATGATGGTCATTAAAATAATATAAATATTAAAAAATACTAATCTGTTTATATTTTGAATACAAAAATAATAATGCAAAAAAAACAGTGTTTGTTTATATTAAAGTTCTTATCAATTTGCACAACATTCAAATGGGGCTTATCAGGGAGTGCCAAACAACCATGACCTAATTTTGAAAAATTATTACCGGTACTTTTCGTAGAAATTTAACCTAAAAAAAACTGTAAACAAATATGAATAATAAAAATTATGTTGCCATAGATTACTTGACCAAAAAAAAACATAAAATGAATGAAATTAAATACTAATTCGCCCTTTTTACAAGTTGTTATATTATTTTGATAGTATTTGGTTCGTAATAATCATAAAAATCTGAGTGAGTGGGAGTGCCTTGTTGCTTGTGATGATTTCTTTTTTTTAGCTCAATTTCTGATGGTTTAAATGAAATAAATGGGTAGGAATACTAAATAAAACAAAAAATGATGTGTTATGAGAGGTCGTTTAATTTAATTTTAAGCTTAACATCACATTCAATGCTGATTTATGGCTCTTATTCATTATTATTAAAAAATTTCTTTGGCAATTTACATTCATAAAATAAAAATTCTTCAATTTATGTAATAGTGGAACAATAAAATCACATGATATTTTTTATTTATTTTTTTTTGAAAATATGACTCGTAATTCAATTAAAAAATGAATTATTTGAAGATGATATTTCAATTATGATTAAATGATCCCTTGAGAAAATTTTGCCTGTCCGTATATGGGACGATGATCCAAACATTGAAGTTCCAGAAATTTCTTTCAGTAAACGAAATTTTTGAATAAAAATTGAAGGAAAAGAACAAGATCCTGTTTAGCCAGGTTGCTTTTCTCGTCATCTTACATTCAAGCTATAAAATTAACATATTTTCGCATATTAATAACACGATTCAGCTGTTAAAATGTAAAATTTCTGTTTTTTTTTTTTAATTTTATTAATTTATTAACCTGAACAGTGTGTGGCATTTTAAATATCATGATAACACATAAAATTTAAAGGTAGAAGGAAGAATTCTAAACTAATATTAATATTAATTTGCTGATACAATATGACTAATTTTAATTGATGCACGTTAACGGAACTAATTTGGTTCTCTTTTTCTCTTTTTATTCTTTTTACATCAATGAATTTTAAAACAAAGATATGAACATCAAAAAAAATTGGAATCAATCTGTCTGGTTTTTCAGCCAATACAACTTTTTTTCTCATCTTCAAAGCGGATTTCAATTTTCAATAAATTTAGTTGTAGAACTAGTTGTATGTGAAAATTGCTCAATGTTAAGGTTACAAAATTTACAAAAAAAAAATATTCAAATTAATTTAACCGTTGAACTTTGTAATAAATCAATTCTTTGTTCAAATTCAATTTTGAATGATAACAATAAAGTTCAAAAATAAATAAGTATAAGCTTTTATTAGGCGGCTGTTTGTTTATTTGTTATCTTTTTTTTTATAAATTTTCTGTTTGTCGGTTTTTTAATCCATCTTTTTATTATTAATTTTTTTTTTCTAATAAAATAGTATAAAGTCGGTTTTTTGATTCGTTTTAATTTTTTTTCTATATTTATCATAACACTTATTAGGATTATTCAAATAGAGGAAGTGAAAGAAAATCATGGCAATAAACACCTTATTAGAGTAAACATTTCTTTTGATATTTGCCAAAAAAGAATTATATAATAATAAATAAAAATGTCTGGAAGTGTGACGCCTGTCTACTTTAAAGCACCACCCTCATATTTGTAACACACGATAACGATGAAGAAAAAAAAAGTAGAAATAAAAATTGATTGAGTTATTGTAACTGTTATAACATGATACCCAAGTAGATATCGATGATATTGAGTTACATTGTTTGCAGGTATTCGTGGTATTTTAATGAGTAAATTTTATTGAAAATAAATGACATAGACCTTCAATCATCGAATTGGCTATTTATTTATCTGACAACACTCTTTTTTCTTTATCATGTATCAATTATTTTTAAATCAAAACTCTTCTTTTTTGGCTTTAATTGATTTGAAGGTATAATTTATTCAAATATGTTAACATATGCAGCCCTTTTGAAATTGATGATAGTGTTATTCACACAACGATTAAATGGTGGTTAAACATAACAGATTTTGATGAACCGGCTGAGAAGGCATTGAAACATTAGTATAAACTCTATACACTCTCAACCCAAAACTAGTGG
This sequence comes from Culicoides sonorensis, assembly GCA_900002565.1. Taxonomy (NCBI): domain Eukaryota; kingdom Metazoa; phylum Arthropoda; class Insecta; order Diptera; family Ceratopogonidae; genus Culicoides; species Culicoides sonorensis. Next base: position 555,570 of record LN483430.1, read on the forward strand.
GATACCAGTGGGAACACGGTGCCACACTGGTTTTGGGTTGAGAGTGTCGTAAGCAATTGCAGCGCCCCCTGAGCATATTTTGAGATTATGTGGAATTATTCAATCCTAGGCTTCATTTTCAGATTTTCAATTCTATTAAAATTACTCTAGGGTGCGCAATTAGTACGTACAGTACGTACTGGTACGGTACATGTACCGGTACGTACTTTACCTATTTTAGCAGTACGTACAGTACCTATTCAAATTTGTTCATAAAATATTATGAAAATTTTTTAACCTACTTTTAAATCGGAAAAACAAACCTCAAACGAAAGCTCTCTCTTAATCAATGAGATCAAACTCGTGTCAAATAGCAATTCCGGAAGTTTTTCAATAGGTATTGATAGATGAAAAAGTTGAAGTTTTTTAGAATATCTGTATACAAGTGTTTTTTTTAAGTATAATGACCAACATGTCTATTGAGTGGGCCTGAATTAGTTGAAATGGTAAAAAAAATACACTACTGTCTCTGATATATCTTTGATTTTTCAGTTTTGCCAAACTCCCGTTTATCTTAAATTAAGATATATGAGAGGTTGTCATTAGATTTTCAGAATTTATTTAGTGAGTATTTTCGTTTGGATTTGTACTTTATATTGAATTCTATCTTATATTTCACATTTAAACTTTAAAATCTACTTACAAGATCAAAGATGTCAGTTTAAGTGGCAAGATACCGTTAAGAAGAAATTTGATCTCAGAAATAGAGCAGTATTGAGTTGGAACCATTCGATTTTTTTTTATTTTCAATTAAAAGATTTAAGGAATCCTAAAAATTCTAAATATCGATTAAAATAAACTTAAATCTCATCTGAAGCTGATTAATCGAATTACAAAGACTAAATCAACAAGCCTTTATTTTGATATACGGCCTTTTTTCATTTAAAATCACTTAATCAGTATTGTCTCTCATATATCATAGTTTTCTGTTATATCTAAACTGCGATCACTAGTGTCTGGCCAATAAATCTCAATTTCATAGAGTTTTCACAGAGGTGAGAAGCTGAAGATAAACAAACACGGAGGGATATTTAGGTCTTATCATGAATTGAACTCTTGGAATTTCTCAATCATAATGAAGTGTTCCAAATATAATACAATCTGAAAGTTTATTTTTGGGCCGAAACTGATTTCTACTGAAAAAACTGTTTTTTTCACATTTTTGAATAGGTACCGAAGGTACCGTACATGTACCAGTACGTACGGTACATCTCGGTACGTACTGTACGTAAAATTTTAAGTACCGTACATTGCGCACCCTAAATTACTCTCAGAACTCAATTGATCCTACTTTTGATCACTCACTATTGCAGTTCAGAACTTAAACTAGTTCGTTTTCTGATTATTTTTCATTTAATTAATATGATAAATTTTTATTTAAAAATATTTTTTTTGTTTGATTAGGCCAAAATGAAATTTTATGTGTTGTGGATCCTTTTTTTTAAATAATTCGTCATAAATATTTTCTTGTATCTGAAGATAGTATAAATTTTTGCTTGATCGATTTGGATTGAAATCCGTTTAAAATCATACTTTTGATAAAAAAAAAAACAAAATATTTTTTAATGAATACACACAAAAATTTGTGAAAAATATTATTTAATATATCAAAAATTAAATTTTTCATAATGGATACCAAAAAATTTCGTCTTATCTGGGTTAAGAAAAATAATGTTTCAAAATTTTAACATTTATTAATTTTAAGAATTAAAAACCGTTTGACCATCATTTTCATGTCCCAACACTTTGTATAACTCATTAATATGAAAATTACCCAAAATTTAATTTAAGACCAAAATGCAATAATAATGCAAATCGCACGTGTTCGCCAGTTGAAGGTTTCAATAATTTATGCCATTTGAACAATTATAAGTATTACAAAACTAACTTACCATGCATATTTTTAAGTAAATTCATCCTTGATTATTATTATTATTTTTTTTTGTAATTCAAAAAATTATTTTTTTAATAAAATTTAGACTACTTAATAGAAAAAATTTATGATTTTCAAAAAGTATTTCCACTTATAAACTGTTTCTTGATTTTTTTTTTTCGTTTATTTGACAATTTTTTCAATTAAATTAATTATGATTCGCAGTTCTGAGATTCTGATACTGTCATCGGAGCCTCATTTTTCTAATAATTTTTTAATATTTTCTGATAAACTCAATTTATTGTATTCAATTTTTCAACAGATTTTAATTCAAAGTCCAGTTAAAAAAATTAAGAAAAAATTTAAAGATTTTTTCTTCTATTTTTTTTATTTAAATATTTTTATTTTAATTAAAATTTTAAATTATCAGGACCATCTAAATTTTAAATGTTCACCTGTTGACAATCAAACCGAAACTGAATTTTCTTGAAATGAAACACAAAATATTTAAAATAATAAAAATAAAAACAGAAGAAGAAGATGCTGTTTTTTGTGTGTTTGTGTATTAATGATGATGATGGTGTTGATAATTTCGTACACATATGAGATCCATATGAAATGTTATGAGAAGTTAAACAAGATTTTTGCTTGAGATAAATGTGAAAAAAAAATAATGTTAGAACATTTATTTTTATTTTTCAATATATATTTTTAACTGTCGACCTTTTTTTAACACTTTTATTATAAAACTCATTGATCACATTCATCGATTCATCATCAATAAAATTTTATGATATTGCTTGATATTTGATAGTTCACACGGTATTTCTAAAATTTAAGGTTCCAAAAAATAAACATTCTTGTAGCTTCCGTGAAGTGCTTCTTAAAAGTCATAACATATCATTATTTATTGTTTTGATGTAAAAACTTGACATTTTCGTTTCGCAACATGAAACATTAGTAACATTATAGTATTAAAAGTTAATGTTTGAAGAAGATACGAAAAAAACACAACAAAACCAGAATAAAGACAAATCAATTTTCAATAAATTATCCATCGAACATCCTGATTGTCAAGTTTCGTTTTTCTGTTGTTTTTTTTTATTTAATGGTGAGTTAATGTCCAGATAAACGCTCAGATAATAAGTTAACAGTTTTAAGTGTGAGTTACATTTATTTAATTATTTTAAAAGTTTTATTGAAACTCTTAAGCAATTTCTGATTTTAGACAAAATTGTTTTTAAAATTGTTGAACTCCTCAAAATTTTTATTAATTGAAAAATTTTTTTGTATCAGCGTAAAAAGACAAAATAAAAATAATAATAAAATACTTGTCTGACCATTTATGACAAAAAAAATACGATGCATAATTTATGCAAAAATCATGCTGTTTATTACAAGTTTTTTGGGTTTAAATCATCGTATAAGAAAAAATATTCAATTCATAAAAAAATATCTCACAGTGAATTTATTTTATTTAATATTTTGAGAAAATGATAAATTAATTTTTTATTGTGATGATTAAAATTATAAAAAAAAAACAAAATAATTATCACGTTGTTACCTTTATTTAAGCAAAAAAAAAAAAAATTTAAGTGATAATGTGAGATAATTTGTTTTTATTTAAATATCATGCAAGTTTTTTCAAATTAATGCATCAAATTCAAAATTTGCATTAAGATTTTCAAATAAAACTTATATTTGCGTTCCTCAATAACATTAAAAGCTGTTGAATTAAATAATAAAAGTTTCAACAGTTGAAACAACTGTCAAAATTTATGTAGGCGTATACGTGGTTTAATTTAATTAATTTTTAAACGATTAAGCTACGTTTTCGCCGTTGAAACTATTGAATTCTCGTTGAAAGTCAATTTAAAGTATTTTATACATCAAAATTAAATTTGTTTGACAACTTAATTCAAAATAAATAGATAGTTTTATTTATATTTCATAAATAATACATATTTTTTTTCGAATTGAAAAAATTTAAAAAAAAATCTAAATAGCTATTTTACAAGAATTAAATGACGCACTCATTAAATAAAAATTTAAGCAGTTTTAATTCAACAACTTTTACCTATTATTGAGGAACACAATTAAAAAAACATCTTAAATTAAAATCAATCAACGAACGGTAACATATGAAAATCCTTTAATTAAAATTAAAAAAAAAAATCATAAGCGGATATTGTTTAATTTTAAAAATAGATAAATACACCTGTTCTAAAATGAGTAATTTCAAAACATTTACAAAAGGGTTTTTCGAAATCACGTTTTATGAATATTTTATTTTGTTGATGAATCTTTTTGATAATGAAGAGGGCGAAGAATAAAAAATTGAATGTTAATAGCATGTTAATTTAAAATAAAATAAAATGTAAATGAACTACAATTTTATTATTTTTTGATAACATATTTATTTTAATTTGATCAATTTTTTGTCTTCTAAGATTATAGAAGATATTGAGTATGTAACCGTGGTGTGAGATATGTTTTTTTTTAAATTTACATTCATGACCTGAATCGATTCGAGGCATTCGATCATCTTTAAATAGTATCTTTTCAAAAAGCTTCGGCGTCCGCACTAAATTTTAATGCGCTTGCTAAAGCTTCGTTTTCTTGGATTAGTGAATTCATTTTTTGTGTGACCTATTGATCGACAATAAGCGGCATTAACCCATTTCCGTTCAGACTATGAAGGAGCAGACCTAGGGATCTGATTTTTGGTATAGTGGTTTCAATTGCGACAAAAATGATTTTTAGAAAATAAGATATTTTTAATTTTGACCTAAAAAGCCTGCAGGCTACGTGGCGAAAACCCAACGCTATACGGAAGTGTTTTGAAATTGAAAAGAGGACCGCAGAAAAAAATTAGCTTCAATTATTGAACATACTTAACGAGCAAAAAAATCAATGACAATTATGAGAATCAATTAAAAAAGACTTAAAACATTATTCGAAAATGATTTTTTTTTTCATTTAAAACACATATTAATTATCAGCCAAACAAACAAAAAACTCAGAAGCTAAAACAACTTTTAATAACAATATCATCAATATTGGTTCACCTTCACACATAAAATTTTAAATATTAACAGGATACAAAAAAAAAATCATTCTTAAATCACCAGACATATTGATTGTATCTAAAACAACTTCAACTCATATTAACCTCTCATTATCTGTTTATATGTAAAAACAAAACAAAAAAAAAATCAAATAGAATCGTATTGCAACTTTATTAGAAAAACATAAAACATCTTACTTTTCTGGTTTTAACTCTAAAAATGTTTTTTTTCTAATTTTTTATCTAATTTTTATTTAAATTGAAAAAAATATTTGAATTTAACTGCGAAACAAACTTTAAAACAAAGAAACAGTTTTTTTTTACATAAATTACTTGTTTATTAATTCAAAATATTATTGAATATTAAAATTTTGGCGCCTTCAATAAACTTTGTTACATTATGAGACTGTTGATTGATTTTATTTTAAATATGAATAAAAAACAAATTTTTCAATAATGTTTTATTTTTTTTTTAAAGTGTGCAAAAATATTAATAAATGTGACAATTCATTTTGAAAAGCTCATTTATCAGGCATTTGCAAAAACGAAAAAAAAATAAGGTGAAAAAAATCTCTTAACGTCACATATTAAAATCATGTTTTTTTCTGATATTATTTGGTATGAAATTCAGACCGTGTGAATTTTTGACATTTGACATCATCATCAGAATCGAAGCGGATTCTGGATTAAAAATAGAATGGAAATTCAATGAAATAAGAATAATGATAAATGTCATGTAATATATTTTAATCAAACTGGTTTAATTTTATGAGAGTAAAAGGCAGTAAAATTTAGGAGTTAATAAAATAATGTTTTAGATTTAAGCTTTTGTTTGGAGAACCAACTGTCAGTTGGGTCAAATGGGTCAAGTCTTGGCCAAGATCCAAGAGCAATTAAGAACTTCTGTGTTTGTTTAACAGTTTTTATGTGGTGAAAAGCAGGAAAACGGCACTTTGCAATTGAAACCACGACCAAAGTGGGGTATACAAACAAATCTCTTCTAGACAAGTAAAAATTAATTGCGAAGAATCAATTTCAACCAAAATCGTTAACATAATAGAAAAAAAACGTGATTTCGTATTTCAAAAATTGCAAGGTATCAGAGTCATAAACCATAAATATTTAAGCTTGTACAATTTACTTGTACAAAAATATAATTATAAGTAACGGTTATTTTTTTTTAAACAGAACCATGTGAGGCAAGTAACCAAAAGAAAAATCTTGGAACAATGCAAATTTTCCTCAAGAACATACTTCAGTTTAAAAATTTTGAATTTTTTTGTTGTATGTTTGAATAAAACATAAATCAAAGTCAATCTAATATAAAACCCAAATAGTATAGATCAAATACGTAACAGAGCAATACACGATTTCAGTATAAATACAAAATCTTACTTTTATTTATATCAGTTCCTTCTCAAACGCTCTCAATTAAAGATCTGGTTTAAATTAAACCGAATTTTCATTACTACAAAAATAAAACAAAAATTCATTCAAAATGTTAAGAAACGCTGCAAAAACAATTTTTGTGAATAAAAATCTTCCATCCATTGTACTTCGTCAAACAGAATGTTTGTCAACATTTGCTAAAGTACCGGCTAATTCTCGTGACACTTGTAAATATGCCGGTTTTGCCGGTAACAAGTCGTTGGTCAACAATAAAATTTCTGGTAAGTTAAATACAGAAAGTAAAAGTGAAATATTAAAATTGAATATAAAAAATAGAAAATTCAAGAAATTAAAAATTAAATTGTTATTAATTTTAAGAACAATTTTAGTGGCTTTTTTAAATTCTTTAATATTCAAAAAAACATCCTGAAGGTCATTGATTTGAAATAAGTACTTCTTTGCAAAAAAAATTTGTCTATTTCGAATGTTCTATAATGTTCCATTTCTTTTATCAGAGACCAAAATCTTTCGATAACATATCATATCGTATTAAAAATTTTATTTTATTTTTGCTAGATTATCTAAAAATGCATGAAAGTTCAATTAAAAATCAATATTTTTCTATTAAACTGTAATCAAATTAAAAAAAAGTTATTTTAATTTAACTTTTAAATTTAAACAAAAACAAAAAAAGCATCAGTATGCTCTCAGTTCGTTTTCTAATCATTAAATTTATAGAATTGCCTTGTATTTATTATTTTATTGCATCATTCCTGGTTAATATGAAGAAAATACTCTTTCATGTCCGGTTTGAAGGCATTACATTCATGTTTCTGATTCAGAAAATCCGACAGTAAACAATGGAGCCTCAACGATCTCGTACAAGCGTCAATCTAAAACCTATCATCGGAAAGATTTTTGAGAAGATTTTTACGAAAATATGAATGCACTATCAAAATTTTTTTAAATTTCCTCATATGATTTTTTTTTTGGCAATAAAATTATGTCATACCTGATTCGATATATGAATGGTCAACAAAAAATTCGCATGTATATAAAAACATATATCGCGAAAGATTAAGTTAAAAAATAAAAATTAATTGTATACAATGGAAAATTTTTAAGTAACCATATGAAGAAACAATTTTTTATATTTGAGTATTAGATTTTATATCATTTATCTTTTAAAAGTATGTTCTTAAGTTTAAAATTTTTTTATCTTCTTTGGCTTTTTCGCATCTTTCAAGGTCGTTTAAGTTTCTTGTAGGTTGTCATTCTAAATGTTTTTGTTTATTTTTAATTTTTATTAAATAAAAACTTGATTTTTCAATTAATGTTTTTTCAAATTTCTTTTAAAGGTGCCTTGGGATACTGCACAAATGCTGATCGACTTGCCACTTATGATGAAATTAAAAATTTACCAAATACCCCTGAGAAGTATTTGATTGATGTTCGTACCCCATTTGAAATTAAACGAACTGGAAGGATCCCGACTTCCATTAATATTCCATGTAAGTGAAATTTTTTTGATTTGAATTTTTATTTAAATTTATTTTCAATTAAAATATTTTTTAGTGGGTGATGTTGAGCGTGCCCTCTCCGATAAAATGTCATCCAGTGAATTCGAGAAATTGTATGGACGTCCAAAGCCTAAGACAAGTGATTGCTTAATCTTCAGTTGCTGTACTGGACGTCGAGCTCAAATGGCTTTAGATATTGTTGGAAAATTGGGATATCAAAGGTAATTTTGTTTAATCTTAATTAAAATTTTATCACTTATTACTCTGAATTTTCTTTTAAAATTCCACAGATATCGCAACTACAAGGGTAGCTGGATGGAATGGGCTGAAAAATTACCAGTCGCAACATATGAGGATGTAAAAGACCTTCCAAATCACCCAGAGAAATACTTGATTGATGTTCGTCACCCATATGAAATTCAACGGACTGGAAAAATTCCAACTTCAATTAATGTCCCAAGTATGGAATTTCATAAAATAAAAATTTTCATTTTAATTTCAATGTAAATTAATTTCAGTTGCTCAACTCGCTCAAGCATTTTCTGATAAAATGTCTTCAAGTGAATTCGAGAAATTGTATGGACGACCAAAGCCTACAGTTGACGATTGTGTCATGTTTACATGCTGCACTGGACGTCGCAGCACCATTGCGCAAGATATGCTCTTGAATTTGGGTTATAAACGGTAATTTATCGGTCATTACTTTGGAAAATTTTACATAAATTTGATTTTACTGGTTTTTCAGAGTTCGCAATTACAAAGGAAGCTGGATGGAATGGGTTGATAGGATGCCTGTAGCTACATACTCTGACATTAAAGATTTGCCAAATCAACCAGACAGATATTTGATTGATGTACGTTCACCTTATGAGATTTCCCAAACTGGAAAGATTCCTACATCGATTAATATTCCCTGTAAGTTTTTTTTAATTTTATCTTATGTTTAATTGATAATTAAAATTTATCATTAACTTAGTGTGTGAGGTTCCAAATGCCTTATCTGATAAAGTATCTCCTAGTGAATTCGAAAAATTGTATGGACGTAAGAAGCCAACTGTCGATGATTGTTTGATTTTCAGTTGCTGTACTGGACGCAGAAGCCAAATCGCTCAAGAACTGATGCTTGGTTTGGGATTCAAACGGTAATTTTTTGGTTTATGTTTGAAATTAGTTGCATAAAACCATGAGATTTTCTTTTAATTAGTGTTCGCAACTATAAAGGCAGCTGGATGGAATGGGCTGAAAAAGAAGGATTGCGCAAGTAAACGCACTTCACAAGGAAGCAAAGCAATAACGACTTCACGATTTGTGTTCTGTTTTGTCATTCAACATTTTGAATTAGATATTTAGATTTTATGCATTTATATACATAAAATATAACGTTTTGAGATTGGAAAATACTTTTTTATGCTTATATTACTCAATAAAGGATCATTATAACCCTTTTAAAGAAAATTGTTTTTGTTACATAAAAAATTGATAGAAATAACGAATTCTTTCAAATTAATTCTCAAACAGTCACGAAATTTAAATTTTATACTCAAATGTGGAACGAAATTCTCGAAACATATGTATTGGAATAATATTGGAAACCAGTTTTATTATCATTTTAGTTCTAATTGTAGAAAATTAAATTGTGTTTCTAAAAGTGACAAGAGCAAAAAATAATTTCTTTTAAATATTATTCGCAGTTTCATTTCAAACCTTATCAAATAAACATCTTAAAGTACCTGATTATCATCTCAACTAAAAATATTTGAATAAAATTGATAATAAATAACATAAATTAATAAAAAATGTTAAAAAACACCGGATTATTACATAAAATCTTCGTCAATAGAAATCTTCCATCGCTCTTACTTCGTCAACAAACTGGAAGTTTATCCACATTCACGAATACTAATTCCATCAAATTGAATACTTACAATGTCGGTATTCAAACACAAAATTGTAAAGTATTAGTCAGTAGTAAATCGCAGGTCATTCACAGAGTTTCTGGTAAGTAAATTTCTGCGTAAATATTTACTATTATTAGATTTTAATGTTACTATTGTTGTTTTTTTTTTACTATAAATTATTAGTGTGATTATGATAAAATAAATTTTTGTGTTACAAATGAGATAAGATAATGAAATTTTCTTATCATTTATTATCTTCCTGAATTGCAAAATTAATCGAAATTTAATAAAAAAAAAATATATTTAAGAATAAACCGGTTTAAATACAATACAAAAGTTAGGATTGTTTTGTGAAGTTTAAGTTTCTGTCAATTCAGTTATAAAGTGAAATTTGTGGGTTTTTTTTGTATAAATTTATTAAAAAAAAAAAGTATGCCTTTAAGTCGGTGTTTCAAATGTAAGTGTAACGAACTTTTATTTTTTTTGTTGATTAATTATTATATTAAGATGGAATACAAGAAAAATGCGCTTTTAAACACGATGTGATGACAAATTGCTGCCTATTAAAAATAAAGTGATGTTTTATGTGGAAATGAAAACTAAATTTTGAGATCAGATTTGTTAGATGAAACAATTTTTGTGAAGATTTGAAGTAAAATGAGTTGCTTGAAGTTTGAATGCCTCACTTCTGATTTTTGACCACATTTAAGTTTTTGTTTAAGTTGCATTGAGTCCTTCTCAGGTCCAGTTTCCAATTCAAGACTTCTTAAAAGCATGTATGTAGAATGAAAATGCGCTTAATGAATTAATGTAACGAAACTTTTCAAATTTTTATGTGATGCGTTTGAACTCATCAGTGCGTGGTCAAATTTTTCTTTATTGTTCGAGTTTAATAACTTTTTTGCATGTTGTAAATGTTTATTACACATTTAAAACTATGGTAACAGCTACAAGAGGTCAATATTTTATATCCAATGTGACAATTTTCCCACTACAATCGATTTTAATTTATTGCTTAAGAAAAGTATGCTCTAAAGATCAATTTTATATCATAGTATTTTTCCATTCAACACCCCGTGGTTATATTTTATGCTATTTTTAACAATTTAAGGTAATTTTTCTTTTGTTTCCAAAATGTACCAAACGATTTAAGAAAATTTTTCATGCAGGAAGCCTAGAAATTAAATTTCAATTTATTAAAGGACCTACAGTTTCGATAAATCACTCAAAATACATTAAAATTACACTAAAAATTTCAACAAGGTCCAAATTTGTCAGAGTATTACGATTTTTTTATTTAACTTTTAAATAACTGGTAATCGGTATTTTTAAATAATGTTTTAATTGACATGATTAATCATGGGTTCCGGTGTAGATCAAAATAATTACTCATATTTGGTTCAGATGATTTCAAATCAAGGTAAAAAAATTTTAGATGATTTGCGGAATTGAATTCACCTTCTTAGAAGTGTTAAGGCTCACTGATCACTTAATTCTGAAACGTAGTATTATGTAATCGTTCCATGACTTTCAAAGGTGAATATCCACTGTATCATCTTACTACTACTTTAATTTATAACAGAGAACCAGTTTTTGCGACTTTTTACTATAACCGTGTGATGAATAAACAAAATGTTAATGCAAATTTTTTAACTTCAGTTATAATTCAGCTATTTATTTGTAAACATGTCTAAAATAATGATCATCTTTGTCCTCTTAGGTTGTTTGTGTTCCCAATTTTGCACGAATATGGCTGCCAATCCAATTGCAACCTATGAAGAGGTTAAGGACTTACCAAATCACCCTGAAAAACTCTTAATTGATGTTCGTGAACCACACGAACTTCAAGAAACTGGAAAAATTCCTACCTCAATTAATATTCCTTGTAAGTAAAAACTTTGATGTTTGTTTTGTCTTGTTTAAATGTTTACACAAAATATAATTTTTTTTGTATAGTGGGAGATGTTGAACGTGCATTTTCTGACAACACATCCTCGAGTGAATTTGAACGGTTGTACGGTGTACCAAAGCCTAAAGTCGATGATTACTTGATTTTAAGCTGTCGTACTGGACGCAGAAGTCAAACGGCAATCGATATTATTGAAAAATTGGGATACACAAAGTAAATATTTTTATCATATTTTTTTTTTAAATTAAAAATTGGTTTAAGATTAGTTTAGTAAATACTAACAACGGAAGTAAATATTCGATAACATTGAAATGAAATGTCAGAAAATGTGTTGAAATTTCCCACTTAATTTAAATGATTTTGAATTGAATAAAATTGTATCTCGACCATATTTTATTAGTGGCAAATGTTGAAGAAGAATTAAAGTTACCTTCGGATGCCTTTAAACAAAAGTACAAACGAGAAAAACCAAATGAAACAACTGAAGTCATTTTTCATTGTTTGAAAGGTGGTCGTGCCCAAAGAGCATGTGACACCGCAACAGGTCTTGGCTATAAAAAGTATGTTTAAACAAAAAAATTAAATAAGCTTCCGTAATGATTATTAATTAGATAAAAAAAAACTATTCATTCATTCATTAATTAACATTTTTTTCTCATTTTAACAGTGCCAGAAACTTCAAGGGAAGCTGGACCGAATGGGCTGAGAAGGAAGGTTTACCAAAATGAGCAGTTACCATGATGAAATTTCAAAGTAAATTTTGAGTATTGAATACCTCAAGATATTTTTTTAAAAAATTGGATTAAGTCGTCCAATTATTGAAATATGTGTTGGAATTAAATAATAATAAAAATCAGTTTTGTACTCAAAATTTTATTGTGTTTTTTGGGGCGCGTATGTAAAATGACGTGAACTTTTAATGATAAGCGATTATCAAAAGATAGATTTTTTTTTATCTTTGAGTGATAAAAATAATTTTACGATTCCAAATTCAGTCCAGTAGGTAAAATTCACTTATGATAATAACACGACTTTATTCCATTCACAAAAATGGCTCCCAATCCAATTGCAACATATGAAGAGGTAAAAGATCTTTCGAATCACCCTGAAAAATATTTGGTAGATGTCCGTGGACCACATGAGCTAGAAAAAACAGGAAAAATTCCTATTTCAATTAATATTCCTAGTGAGTAGTTTTGTTTGAATTTCGTGTGAATTTCCAGGTGAACTATGAGCTCACATTTTTACAGTTGCTGACCTTGAAACAGAGCTCAATTTAAGTTCTGACAACTTCCGCGAAAAGTATGGAAGGGAAAAACCGAGTAAAACAAGTGAAATAATGTTTCATTGCTCAAAAGGTGGGCGAGGTCAAAAGGCATGTGATGCTGCGATTGCAATGGGCTTTGTTAAGTAAGATTCAAATTTTTTCTAATTGTCTTAGATTGATTCATATTTTTTCTTTATTTGGATCAGTGCTCGTAACTATAAAGGTGGATGGAATGAATGGGCCGAAAAAGAAGGTTTATTAAATGAATGAAAAAATAATATCAATATTTATCAGTTTCTATCGTTTACTTAGCAATGGAAAATAAATGCCCTGATTGACCTGCTTTTGTTTTTCATAAAAATCATAAAAATTTTGAATAACACTTGAATAAACTTCCTCATGAACTTCCTGTAAAATTGATATAAATAAAGAAAATTTGCTCACACAAATCAGAAAGTATTAATATTCAATTAATCAAACATCAACCAAAACAAAATGAGCTCAATCGCTCTTATTTTACTTATTTCATCTACAATAAATTTAATTTCTGCTCAATTTGATCCGCATTTCCATCCAAATCGTTCTGGAATTGTCCACCTATTTGAATGGCGTTGGAATGACATTGCTCGTGAGTGTGAAGAAGTTTTAGCTCCCAATGGATATGGTGGTGTTCAACTATCACCTGTAAATGAAAACGCTATTGTCGACGGTCGCCCTTGGTTTGAACGCTATCAGCCGTTATCTTTCAAGTTACAAACCCGTTCTGGAAATAAGAAAGAATTACAAGACATGATAAATCGCTGTAACAAAGTTGGTATTCGCATTTATGTCGATGTTGTTTTTAATCATATGGCAGCTGGTCGTGGAGCCGTACGAGGAACTGCTGGAACGCGAGCTGCTCCTGATAAACGTTCATATTCAAAATTATTTGATGCGAGTGATTTTCATCAATCATGTGCAATAAATAATTATAACGATCCGAATGAAGTGCGAGTTTGTGAATTGAGTGGCTTACCTGATTTAAATCAATCCAAAAAAAGTGTTCGTGATAAAATTACAAATTTTTTAAATGAATTAGTTGATATGGGAGTTGCTGGTTTCAGAGTTGATGCATGCAAACATATGTTTACTGATGATTTAAAAAAAATCTATGATGGAGTAAAAAATTTGAGACAAAATTATGGATTTCCAGAGAATGCTCGTCCGTTTATCTTTCAAGAAGTGATTGATGTTGGTGGTGAAGGCGTATCAAAAACGGAATACATTCACTTAGGAACAGTAACGGAATTCATATTTTCATCTGAAATCGGAATGGTGTTTCAAGGTAAACATGCAGTGAATCAATTGGAAGGCTTAGGACCACAACGTACATTTTTACCAAGTGACAAAGCGTTAGTTTTCGTTGATAATCATGACAATCAAAGAGGGCATGGCGGAGGTGGCATTGTCTTGACCCATCAAAAACCAAAAGAATATACAAGTGCTGTGGCGTTCATGCTTGCAAACGATTATGGAATTCCACGTGTCATGTCATCTTATTACTTTGGCGATCCATCACAAGGCCCACCTCATGATAGCAAAAATAATATCGTAGGGCCAGGTACAAATCGTGCTGATGGCACTTGTACTGGTGGTTGGGTTTGTGAGCACCGATGGAATGCAATCCGAAATATGATCAAATTCAGGAATGCCGCAAAAGATGCTCCTGTTACAAATTGGAACACATATGGTGATAATGCATTTTCATTTTGTCGTGGAAATGTCGGATGTGTGGCTTTCAATACAGGTTCCAATGATTTTAATCAAAAAGTTAAAACTGATTTGACTGCTGGCATTTATTGCGATATCATTAGCGGGGAGAAACTTCAGAATAAATGTACTGGAAAGGAGATTGTAGTTGGAAGTGATGGCACTGCTCAAGTTCAACTCAAAGGTGATGAAAAGTATGGAGTTGTTGCGTTTTATTTAAATTCAAAATTATAAAATCCATTTACTTTGATCAAATGACCGCCAAAATTAACCCAAATTTTGTTTCCTAATGCACATACTTAATTAAAAAAATTAAATTCAAATCATATTCCTTCAAATTTGATAAAAACACGTATTATGAAATTTAACTTTATCAAACTACCAAAATTACTTGTATTAAAAATACTTTCACATATTTCTGAATAAAGCGCCATTGGAATATTAATCTAAAGTTTGTTTACTTACTTACTAGGTCATTATTAATATCGTTCATTTATTATCTAATATAAATCAATAAAAAATTATTAAAAGTTATTACATTAATCATATGAAAAAAAGTACGGAATAACATGTGTCTTAATGGCAATTTCAATATCCATTGTTTAAAAAAAAATGTAAAATTATTAAATTTTCATGTCGTCTTCGCTTTGACTTTAAATCAATAACATTTTGTTTTGATTTTTACAAGTATTCTATAGTAGTTGCTCCTTTTTCTTTGAGATCGCCTAGGGCCTAAACGGTTCATCTGAGACCCATATAATATTCTAGACTTATGTTCGTATTCAGCGTGGGAGTGTTTATGGATCAAAAAATTATAGGGTGTCCATACAAAAAAATAGGGTGACCAGGTGGAAATTTCCGAAATTTTCCGGAAAAATTGAAAATTTTCATGCCAAAATTTTCTTCTCATAATTCTGAACAACTTTGCCTAAGACACCCCATATCTAAATTGTACAGGAAAAAATTTTTTCATACAACATAAAATTTTCATTCACATCACATTCATCTCTTATTACAAGTATTCTATAGTGGTTGCTCCTTTTTCTTTGAGATCGCCTAGGGCCTAAACGGTTCATCTGAGACCCATATAATATTCTAGACTTATGTTCGTATTCAGCGTGGGAGTGTTTATGGATCAAAAAATTATAGGGTGTCCATACAAAAAAATAGGGTGACCAGGTGGAAATTTCCCAAATTTTCCGGAAAAACGGAAAATTTTCATGCCAAAATTTTCTTCTCATAATTCTGAACAACTTTGCCTAAGACACCCCATATCTAAATTGTACAGGAAAAAAATTTTTCATACAACATAAAATTTTCATTCACATCACATTCATCTCTTAAAGGAATGTGCTTTATGTATTGCTTGATTTTGAGTGTTAGGAATCTTAATCAACACTCAAAAACAATAAATAAAAATCACAGTCCAAAATCTAATGAGCTGAAGTTAGTGTAGTTTATCAACTTCAAAAATACAAGTTTTCGAAATGTGAACACAAAAACATAAAACAAGCGAAAAAATTAGAATCTGAAACTTGTACAATTTTTGTTCTAATCAATAGCAAACATTTTCCTTTATTTTTAACAAGACACTCATTATTACAAATTGTACAAGTTTCAGATTCTAATTTTTTCGCTTGTTTTATGTTTTTGTGTTCACATTTCGAAAACTTGTATTTTTGAAGTTGATAAACTACACTAACTTCAGCTCATTAGATTTTGGACTGTGATTTTTTATAAGGTGAATTGGAATTTTATTTTAACAAATTGAAGTCATAATAATTTATGATTTCGTGATTTTTAAACTTCGATTATGTAACATTAAAGAAAAATTAAGAAAATATGAAATGTCCATATGAGGCCTGGATTTATTTTGGAATCTTACCTTACATCGCAGTTCTTTTCTCTTTAATCCATTAATCGCCACTGGTTGATTTTTCGACCAGAAAATTTTGAGCCGAAAAGTCATCAAATTTTTTCCTCTTCGTACAAAAATTTTGTACGTATTTCTGTGATATTATACGACAATTTACACCGGCTCTGCCAAAAATTTTTGTATGAAACTCAATCGAATAGAAAAGTGTTTACTTTTACGCAAAGAACAAATCCTAGAAGAAAGCTTTTCTCTAAACTTCAATATTTCTAGGAGAGGCGGATAATGGGTTAAGCACATTAAGAGAATCCTGAGGGACACTAAGCTTGATTTTAACATATCTAGCCTTTATATCATAATTCCTAAAAACCTTGTTTAAACTTAGCAAAGCTGATAAAATTGCGAAAGTCTCGAAAGCAAAACTGGTCCTAAAAGAAAAATTAACGAACCAAGACACCACTAAACAAAAACTTTACTTATTGAGTGATCTTGGATCAACACGTTGATGAAGTCTTCAAAAGTATGTTTCCGTTCGACCCAAGAAGACTATTGATCAAAATATTCAAAAATTATCTTAATAATTGAAAAGTAACTCTCTAATCGTTTGGTGAAAATCCATAAAAATGAGTTAATCATCGTGTAACTCTTATCAAACACTCTCTTTTTTATATTTTCCTTCTTTTTATTCATTTAAATTTAGAGCTTTTTTACACCTTACAGTTAGTTGTGTATTTTCATATGCTACTGTTTAACCTAAAACTCTCCAGAGTAGTAGCAACAAAAACAAACACCAATAAAAACGATCGCAACTTTTAAGTTCTTTTACCATAAGTGTGAGTTACACTCATTCAATTGCTCATTTTTTTCCTTATTATTCTTCTTCATAACACTCTCTTTTCATTCACTTTAAGTTTAAATTTCATTCTTTTACACTTCATAAAAACGTCGTGTTAGCGTTTTACGTGATCAGTCTGTTACGAGAGCTTACAGTGAAAACATCCAATAAAAGCAAAAAAAAAAATATTTAATGTGATTTAATATTAAAATTAATTATTTTTTAACAAAATTAGAACAAATTGAATAACAAAAAATATATTAAAAAAAAAATTAAAATTGATAATAAAATAAAAATGAACACAATTGCGTTAGTGGTAAGTGTATAAAAAATAATAAATTTAAATTAAAAATAAATTTAAAAAAATATTTACAAAGTTGAGAAGAAGAAGAAAAATGGTTTAAAGTTCTTCAATTGTTGACAGTTGTATAGAATTTGTGCCGGATAGAAAGTAATCATGCACCGTTAACAGAATTACTGTACAATTGAATTGTTTATACATTAAAATGACTTTTTTTTCTTACTATACTTAACACTTAGATTTTTGTGAGATAATAATGACAATTAGTATTCTATCACATTAAAAGACAAAAGAATTTTTTCGAAAATTTTGTCATTTCTTTAATTGTTAATTTTTTTTATTTCTGTGAAAAAGTCATTGTATGAAGTTTTTTTCACATCACACGCAAATTCATCATGTTAAATCAAAGTGTGTCATTTGAAGATTATGCTGCTTAGTTACAAGAACAAAAGATAAAAAAAAAATCCCTTTCAGTCAGAACCAGATCACTATAAATGGTTATCGTTGTTTTTTTTTAAACAATAATTGCAGTGATTTACAAGAACCTGCTCACCATATGATTATTATAATAAATGATGATGAACCACATTTTTCCATCTTTTATATTCAATGTCACCAGCGCAAAACAGTATGTATTTAAAAATAAATAAAAATAAATCTAAAAAGAATAAGAGAAAAAAAAATGTAAAGTACTAGGATTTTATAACAAATAGTACTTTAAAAATGGTCTGAGATGGCGATGACTTGATAGCATCGCATGGTAAAAAACTCAGGTTCACTCAAAAAATACAAGGAATAATCACAATTTTCTTCACATTCGGTTTTTTTTTTTTAATCACACAGTCTCAATTCTCAATCATTTTTTCCTGATTTTTCTCTAGAACGCCTAGCGATTTACTAAGAAATCCACTTTCAGCTAGTTTAACTCCAATTATTTTCCCATTGGTCCTGTTTCGGCCAATAATTTAGAGCTATTTTAATTTTTGTTCTTGAAAATAATTTAAGTGAAAACAATATATCATAAATTCTCAAGAGCAACACCAACAAAAAAAAGACAAAAGTAATAATAATAATAATCAGGTACAATCTTAAAATAAAACGGTTCAAAATAAAAAGCTGAAATAAATTATAAAATAGCATGATTGTTAATAATGGGTAATAAATGCATATAGATATTTTATAAAAAAAAATTCTTGTAAATGTACAAAACAGACAGGTTGTTGATCTTTCAATCTCGTCAAATATAATCAAACATAATCACGATAACTAATTATTATGAATATATTTACAAGTTAAACAACAAAAACAGAAAAAAGTGACATGATGATGATGAAAGACCAGAAGAAATGTAATTTGAGATGAAATATGATGGATTACAAACAGTATTCTAATGATCAGTAGCGACTTTTTACAAGAAATTAGAAAGAAAATTATAGAGAAACAAAAATATTTATGATATTTGATTGTAAACCTTTTAACATCATAATTTTTGAAACACGATTTGAGTGATGAATTGATTTATAATTAGTGTGTTGATGGTCCAATGAGATTAAAGATAAAATTTATGATTACACAGTGCATTTGTAATGTTAATCCATCAAATTTAGAGAATTTTTAAGTGATTTTTACAGATTAAATGGATTGAAAGGTGTTGATATTACTTTTTAAAAGATTTGATGATATTTTGTATCATTAAACTAGAATATCACAACTTTTCTTCAATAACTGACTCAAATGATCACAAAATAATGAAAACATGTCTCAATATTTTCTCAAAGTTCAATGTAAATTGCATACATTTAGGCGAAAAATTCTATTTTAATGAATCATTCTTATGAGAGGTAAAAAAAAAATATTTATTATTCAAGAACTTCATTAAAATAAAAAAAATATTATTCATAACGGCCTCATGTCTCAAGTAGAAAATAAACACAATTTGATTAAAATTACTCCCACACACAAAAAAAAATTTGCATCGGTCAAACAAAAGAATCGAGTTAATTGAACTAATTTTTTATGAGAATTCTTCTTTCTCTTCATTATAAATTCAAGTCACATGGAATTGGATTAAGAAGCAATGTTAAACAAAAAATATTGATAACATTACTTTTATGGTTAAATAGAATA
The DNA here is from genome assembly GCA_900002565.1 of Culicoides sonorensis. Classification (NCBI taxonomy): domain Eukaryota; kingdom Metazoa; phylum Arthropoda; class Insecta; order Diptera; family Ceratopogonidae; genus Culicoides; species Culicoides sonorensis. Next base: position 575,417 of record LN483430.1, read on the forward strand.
AAATTAAAATTTAAATTTTTAATTGAAAGTTTTTCATTTCTTTTTGAATTTAGATCACCGTTTTTCTTTGTTTCGGGACAAATTCCTTAGAAGGAAGGCCATTTGATGATCAAATTAAGTAAGTTTTTTTTTTTTAATTATTTCTGATTTTATTTTATTTGGTGGAAGTTTGACTAATATTTATTTCATTTCATTTCAATGAACTAATACACGATTTTTAAAGTAATCATTAGTTGTTGTTTTGCTAGTACTAACATAGTTTTTATCAAATGGGGTGATTTTAATCAGTTTTATCAATAGAATATTTTTTTATGATTTCAAATTCATGTAATCTAATGTGATTTTTTTTGTTTTCCCTGGTATTTTAGATAATTTTGAAATCATCGGGTCGTGATAAATTTAAATTATTTTAAATATATTAAAAAAAATTAGAGTGAATTAGTGAAAAAAATGAAAGTGATAAAAAAGCGCCCCATTTCACAGTAAAAACAAAATGCACAAAACTTTTCTGTAAATTCTTGTAAATTTCCATTTGTGTGTCATTTGCACCTGTTTTGTATATCCACTGTTATTTCACAGACAATGGCCAGCCAGAATATTGAGGACAATCCGTGAATTAGTTGAACCAATTACGGCAGAGCAGTCTGGACCACCTCCGGTACCTCAACGAGGTTCACCTGAAGAAACTCGTCGTATATTACAGGAAATCAACAAAATCAACCAAGCATTTGGATATACAAGAAAATCACCTGATATTGCATTGCCGAGACAAGGTCCTGGAAATACAAACTATTTCTATCCACGACCTGTGTACCAACCGGCATTCATTCAAAATAGTAAACGACCTCCTTATAACCGAGAACAACCACGTGACACACGAGCAATTGATCCTTTTAGAGCTGATACATTTTATTATCCGACACCATACATTCAGTTACCATTAGAATACCATCATCCAATTAATTTTAATCATATTAAAAAAGGAGACAAATTTGTTGTGCCTTACAGTGGCTTTAAGAGACCAATAGTTGTTGTCAATGAAGAAATTAAACATAAAAAACAATTTCGCGTCCCTAAAACCATGGAAGAATTTAAAGATGAGATGAAAAGTGTTGGCACTACAACAGAAAAAGTCACTGAATTACGACAAGAAGGTTATGAATATGAGGATGCAGATGCTGCTGATATAATTGAGAGCATCGTAAAAGTGATTGCAAAAGGTGAGGAAGAAGAGCTTGATAATTATGAGAATTATGATTCGAATGAAGCATCTAATGAAGTTGATGACGAAGAAGAAGAGGACGATGAACTTCCAAATACTCCCACACTCAATCCACCACTATTGAATGACAAATTTATTCATAATAACGGTCCATATAAAGATCAAGGTCAATTGCATGGAGATACCCAAAAAAATAATCTTGCACCATCATCACGAAGTTTCAATTTTACAACACCAGATTTCATTAAAAACTTAACCGAAAAATTTGCAAATAAACAAAATGCTGTTGCAACTCCAAGCCCAATCGCAAAAGAAGAAGCGGCAAAAATTGAATTTGAAGCTTCATTGAAAGAAAAATCACAAGAAGACTATGATAGTGAAGAAATTTCAGTAGAGGGATTACGAGCACCATGGAGTGGAGTCTTCCCAGGTGGACCACAATCACAGAGAGACGTTCTCAAACAAGGGGGATTGATAATTCAAAGACTCAGAGTTAAAAATGGGAGTATAGCAGTAGCAGGTATTTCATTATTTTCTTTCATAATTTTTGAACTGATTAATTTAATTTGATATTTCCAGGGCCTGGTGGTGTAGCAACAGCTGGCAGTGGAGGAACTGCAATAGTAGGACCAGAAGGTAAGAAAATGTCTCATATCATGAAAATACATCACATTTTTTCGTTTAATCAATTTCAGGTCTCGCTATCACTCATCCTCGTTCATTGACAATCGCAGGCCCAGGCGCACGCGTGTATGAAGTACCTGAAAGTACAAATCTAGAAAGACAGCTTAGGCTACTAAATGCTGATGGTACTCCAGAAAATGGGGTTTTAGTAGCTGTAGGACCAACAGTTCATTATAATAGTGCTTAGTTTTAATATTCAAACGGTTTCTTGCCATTTTCCTAATTTTTCTATTATTTTATATTAAATTTACTTCTAATATTGATCATGACAAAATAAATTTATTAATTTTAAATCAAATTTTAAATTATTTCAAGAATTTTTCATTGTTATTAATTTTATTTTATTTCATGTGCTAGTAACTAACTTTGATGTTATTATAACAAATTTGGTGTTTGAATTGTCAATATTTGATAAATTCGAAATAATACAAACATTTTTTTAGCATCGGCCGTTCCATCAGCAGTTACACAGCATGGCCACCACAACCAGTCGCGTTAAATCAATTCAACACACTCACAAAAAAATTGGCCTTTGATCGACCGATTGTGGTGAATCCTGTTACCATTCATCCGTCTCCTTATTTTGCACTTGGCGAGGAATGGCCAGCAGTATCCGATGAAAATGACGATGAGTCAGTTCAAACAACTCCGAAAATACCTGATTTCAAACAGCCTGAAGATGTCACTGTCACTCCAAATGCTGATCGTGATCCAATACCAGAGAAACTCACTTTGGCATCCCCTCGACCTGTGAAATTGACACAAACAATGAGGCCTTTGATGAAAAAACCCTCAATACCACCAAAAAATGCATTTGACATTAAGTTAATTAAAGTCCAAGAATTGTCACAAAAATTACATGACAAAGCCCGTTACATCATTGAGCAAATTATGTTTGTTCCTGGCAAGCATTTGACTAGTTTTGGTTCAATCTTGAATCAGAAACCGATTCAAACAAAATCTGCAATCAAATTAAAATCAGGGTGGGTTACAAATCAAAAAATTTCTGGGGTGAGAGTTCCAATAAGCATAACATCGGAGGCTCCGATTAGAACTGTGACACCATCACCCGTTAAAATTGGACAGCAAATTAAGCAAAAAGACCCGGAATCAAGTAAATTGGTTAAAGTTGATTCAGTTGGCATGGTTTCAGCGGATCAGCCAATTACAGGATATGAAGCATACTTTCCAGACTCAAATGGGAAGACGGATGATGAAGCAACTCTTATATTGGAGCCACAATCAAGGGCTATTGCAGGGAATGGTGGAACAGCGATATCAGCTCCTGTGAGTTATTTCAAAAAAATTTTATGAGAAAAAAATAAAATAATTTGTTTTTAGGTATCAAGAGCCATTTTAAAAAGAGGAAGTCGAACAAAGGTCCTTTTTAAGCCTCAAAGCGTTGCAATTGCAGGTGCTCGAGGGAAAGCTCATGCTTCAGCTGATCTAATTCTTGATTATGTTGAATAAAAATATAATATTAGAAAAAAATTTGTAACTTATTTGCAATTTGTGTTTAATTTTCTGTATATTTTTTATGTAAGGTAAGTTAGCTAATTGCTTTTATTAGATTAGATTTCTCTTAGAATTGTAAAAATCCTTCTCTAGGTTGTAAAATGGTGACTTTAAATCTGATTCTTACTCTTTTACTGATATTCTTAAAAAAAAAATCTCAATTATCACATATGAGCAACTCTTGGATTAATTTTCATGACACATCTTTACAAAAAATTCCAGTACCCGCGAGTCATTTGGCCAACATTTAAAAACAATTCAGAGTGCAGCGTCTCAGTTAGTCCAGTTACAGGAGATTCTGAAAAAAGACCAAACATTATCGGCACGGGATCGTAAAATTTATACCGAAAATTTGGAGAAAATTAGTTTGGCTGCCCAGAAATTAGCTCAAATTGAAGAAGAAGCTGCTGATATGTCTTCATTGTATTCTGGTAATATTTCGAAACTCGCTTTTGGAGATTCTTAATTATTTTTAAATTTTACATTAAGATTCGGATCCATTAGAAATGAATGATCATATTAAAGGTATTCGTTCAAAGATTCAAGAGTTTGGTGGATTCAGACTTTCCGATGGAAGTACAATGAAACCGATTGACCTTGAAAAAGTGGCTCAAATAACTACAAGGAAGCCGAGTGTAACGTCCAAGGCTCCAAATAACAATAACAAAAATAAACCAGGAAAACCTGTTGAAAGTGTTGAAGTTAATCCTAATTCAAATGGAGCTCATGGACAACCACCGACTGTTAACGATGCGGAACATGAGACTGTTGAAGTGAATGCACCTCCAGCTGAAGCTTCAATTGCTGAAGCAAAACCTATTGGTAAGATTTCCTTTTAATTCAATCTTCTAAAATATTAACTGATTTTACTTTTATCTCTTAAATTTTCAGCATTATCTATTGCTGGAGAAGGGTAAGTAAGAATTTTTGATCTTTTTAAATTTAAATTCCTAAAAAATTTTCTATTAATAGTGGTGTTGCCAGTGCTAAACCAGTCGCAACCGCTGTAGTTGGTCCCGGTGGATTAGCCGTTAGTCGTCCAGTTGCCACTGCCATTGCTGGTATTGACCCTTACGAAGTTGCTGAACTTGGAATTCCAATCAAAAAATCACAAAAAGTAAAATCACAAGCCCTAACCAACTACGAATTAGCCAACAAAATTAAAAAAACTTATGGCTTAACAAGTGATGGCAGTAATCGTCTTCCATCCCGTATCGACCCTCACCAATTTGAAGTCGAAGCAGAAATTGATGACATTGATACGACAAATGAAAGTGATGAAAGTTCAATTAAATCTCAACCAATGGCTCAACCACCACCTTCAGCCGTTGCCCAAGTTGGAATGATGCTTCAACCGGATTTGGACCCTTATTCCTTAATTCCACAACAATATCATAATACATTCAACATAAAACCACCACATCACATGATAATATCACGACAAAATCCAACTGAAATTCAAGCTGAAAACAGGAGCATGGATGATGAGGAAGAAATAGATCAAGACGTTGATTACTCGGATAATGCTCCACAACAATTCAAATATGGACCACAAATTTCGGGATATCAGATGCCACAATTGCCTTTTTATTACAATAATTTCATGCCATATGCTCAACCTTATCATTATTACTATTATCGATATTAATTTGATGAGAAAATAGTGGAAAAATAAAATTTAAACAATTTTAGTGATTTTTTTTTAGTTAAATAAAGGACAATAAAAAGTAATGAAATTCTTAAAAAATTATTATTTTCTTAATTTTAGTCTTAAAGACGGAAAATTACACTAACAAATAAAAAACAAAGTTACAGTATTAATAGAACGAGATCTGATTACATAAAACGTTTATTGAACTTACTTTATAAATAAATGAAAAAAATACTAACAAGTTAAGCGAGAAGAAAAGAAAAATTGTAGAAAACAAGAGATGGAGACGAAAAACTGGATTTAACTTACAATTAAATTCTTTTTCTAAGGGAATGAGATACTGAAGTTGTTTCACTTCACTTCTGTTTTGATAATTTTTATCTTTCCATGCCGCAGTCTTTGTTAATGTTCAATTTTTTTCTGCATTACATTGCTAATTGAATTAAATTACTTGTTTAGAACAACATAATCTTTATTGTCATGTCTTTTTATTTTATCATCATTTTTACATGAAATATTAAAAAAATTATAATTGATTTTTATGTGATGCCATAAAAAAATAATGAAAAAACTTTAAATCAATATAAGTTACATATCAAAAGAAATTAAGTCATTCTATAAGTTAAAGGAAAACGAATGGGCTTTTAAACGGTAATAAAAAAATTGAAATTGAACAAATAGCTGTTTATGGTTCAATTATGAGTTTATTAAAAGAATAGGATGATGATCATTATCGATCTTTAAACTTGATGTTAAGTTCTATGAAGCTTACATTAAAAATTATTTCCTATGAAATGGTGATCAAAGCTTGGCCTCTTGTTCTTCTAATATTTAATGATATCTAATTTCCCTATTCATTGTATTTTAATGATCATTTTAATGCTTGCTTATTCTTATTGTGAAAGGAAATACATTAATTTTAACTTTTTTTTGCTATTATTTTACAATAAAAGTGCATCGTCTTTTTTAACCTTTCGCTTATCAGTGGGACATCGATGGGGCCTGTCTAGATGCTAGAATTTCATTTTACATTATTTTTGCACTGAAGTCTTCTGGAATGTCATATTTATTTTTATTCAATTTGAATTAACTTCACTCAATTTTATATCTAAGAAGCCACAAAGCCAAATATTAATTTGAGATTTGAAATAAATTGAACCGCAGAAAGAATTGAAATGTTGTTTCATTTCTACATTTCGAAACAAAGGGTTATTAGAACCTTTCACAATAGAATATGTGATCATATATCAAACGATCTCTACAACGTGTATTAACAGTACAATGAAATGGTCAAGAAATAAGAATAAAAAAAAGAAAAATTTAATACAAGAAGAAGAAGAAACAAGAAAACAAGTCTTGCAAAAGAAAAATGTTATAAAGGATAGAAGATGATCTCCTAGCCGTTCAGTTTACAATTAACCTTTGATCAGTAAAGACACTTCTGATTATAATAAAGAATAGAAAATTTGCCTGGAATTCAAAAGGTAAGTGAAATTATTATTTAGTGAGTGAAAAATTAATTTAAATTAAATTAAACTAGAATCATAGAATAATTGAAAAGCAATTATTTTCAGTTTTTGATGAGCAATGAACCGTTATAAAGTGATTTTTTTATAACTAGAATATGATTTTAGAATAAGCTCACCTTTTCAATGAGATAAAAGTTTGAAATCGTTATAATAATTACTTCTTTCTTCGTCATGTCCATGACCTTTCTCAATCTCATCCATGTTTGGTCAGGACAGGCAAAACAAAACCAGTTTCTTTTCTATCAAAATCAGTTCAAATTACATGAAAATCATGTAGTTTTGTGAGAACAAAATGCAGAAGATGCATACATGTTTTTTTTGTTCTTTTACAACATTGGCAACTTAATCAATGGATTTTTTTTTGCATTGAATCTTTTCTAAATTTGCTTTGAAACCGAAAAGAAAAAACTCACAAACTAAAACTTTATTACATTCGATTGGATTATGAATCAAAAAATTTATAAACTCAATATTTAAGTGCCCTTTGTTGATTCGATTAAAACTCTGTTTGTTCTTTCTTTTTTTGTATTTATATTTTTATATAATAGCAAAAAAAGAAACATGCAAACTTGGTTGGATCTCCATTTTAGAATCAGCAACATTTATAATGATTTTCCATTACAATTATTCTGGACTAGACAAGACTAGTTTATGGCAATATAATAAATTGTGTGTAAAAATACATTAGCAGGCAATAATAAATGCGTTGTATCTGCTTGTAATCCGTTTATGGTACAATGATCCCTTTAATTATTTTTATTATTATTATGAATACACGCAACTTAATTTTAAATCTTGTTCTTTTACATTACAGATGAAGTTATTTTTAGCTGCAATTGTTGTTCTCATTCCATTTGTGTATTCAGCGCCTGCAAGTCAATATTTTATTTATTCACCAGCACAAATCGCAACTGCACAAGCACCAAGTGTATATAAATTGCCCACAACAATTGTCCAATCAACCACACCATTGAAGTTGTCCGATAATGGGAAACAAATTCTCTACTATTATCCACCAGCAGCACCAGCATTAGCTCCCTCATACCCATACCAAATTATTGCTGTGCGTGATGAAGGAGCCAGTCCAGGTGGCGGTTTTGACTTTTGGCAAGCAATTCAAAATTGGTTCGGTCAAGCCGGAGGTGGTCAAGGTGAGAGTGGTGCTGCTGGAGGTGAAGCCGGAGCTGCTCCCGAATCATCAGCTGAAGCAATGAAATTCGTTCAACGTTTTGAATTGTTGGATAAAGATGGAAAGAAGATGCCTGAAGAGATGAAAAAAGAGGAAATGAAAAAATATTTTATTTTAGCTGCACAACCACAATACTATGGAAGTTATGCGACATTTAGTCCATTTGCACCATTGTACACATATGGACCTGCAATTACAACCATTACTGGACGGTCAAAGGGACTTGAAGCTGTTCCTGTAGAACAACCTGTTGTTGCTGTTGAACAACCACAACCAGTTGTGCCTGAAGTTGTTCCAGTTGTCAAAGCTGTCGAACCCCTTGTTGAACCTCTTGTCTTAGTTGATCCTGTCCCAGCTGCCAGCAATGTCCAAGAACAAGTTGTACTTGCTGAAGCTCCAGTTGTGCCAGTTGCACCAATCCAAGCTAGATCAGCCTTGGAAGCAGAAAAAGAATTCATCCAAGAAAAAGAAATGGAAGCTATCATCGAGAAAAAAGCTGAAGAAGAGATGATCAAAGAAGAAATTATGAAGGACGAAATTAAAGAGGAAATCAAATTGGAAGAAAAGAAACTTGAAGGTAAAAATTAATATTAACCTCAAAGTCATTCAAAATAACAGTTGAAATTTTCTAGTAAAAGAAGCTGATGATCCAAGTGTTGCTCAAGCACAACCAGCAGCTATTGCTCTCTCAGGTAAGGGAGGACTTTCAGCTGCTAGTCCAATTGCCACATCAGTAACAGGTGATGGTGGTATTGCCGTTTCAGCTCCACAAGCAACATCAATTGCCGGAGAATTCCCCGAAGAAGCTGAAAAGAAACAATAGACTGCATTTCATAATTTTTTTTTAATTAATTAATTTTAATCATATTTTGAATCCTTATCATCAAATCATTGCATTTAAATTTACTAACAAACATAAGCCATGTGTGTGATTGAATTCATATTTAAAAAAAAAATCATTCATTGTGTGACTGTGATTTCATTCAAATAAAATGCTTTTAATACATCATTTTTGACAAAGGGATTTAAATTTGAAGCTTTTTCATGTCATATCTGAAAATGCACAAAATTTATCAAAAACAATTCGCTGCTTTGGTGTTGGAAATGCTTTTACATAAAAAAAATCACATTAATTTAGAGTAGTCAGGGTGCGAATGTATACGAAAAAAATCATACAAAAACAATATTTAGAGGATTAGTGCAATCATTCATCAAAGTTCACTTCATTACAAAAAAAACAATAGACAGATTATAAAAAAATGCAAAAAAAAAATATAAATAAAATAAGAAATTAAATGAAAAATAAATTTCTAGTAATCATTTCAAAAAGTAAAGAAGATTTTCAAGGCAAATTTTCTTTTAGAAGGTAAGTTTTTTTTATATTTCATATGAAACAAATGCAATTTAATTCTTCTAAATCTGCAAAGCCTGTGCGAGAGATAAACCATCTTTTATCGTCCCTTTTTACAAAATGTCCTTTCAAATTGAATCAAACACCAACAAGAGAATTCATTGTGCTAGAAACTTCATCTAAGTTGAATATCAACCAAAAACTTGTACGAAAAACTTGTGTGCAAAACTTGTATGCAAAACCTATTTGTTTTTCTTAATGGCATATGATTTTTATCATACGAACATGTATTTAAAGTAATTAAAAAGGCAAAGTGAGATAAATTTTTATTTCTTCTGTTAAAGTTCTTTCTGATTTTTAAATTCATCAAAATCAATAGAATCCTCAGAAATTTGAAATTCGTTCAATGAAAAAGTTCAATCTCCAGTTATTAAATATTTAAATGCGAATCCTCTTCATTAAACTTCACATTTGACAAATAACCTTGACCCTTTGCAAAAAATTAATATGAATATCAAAATTCGTCTAAAATGACGTCACGATTGAAAAGAAATTAAATTCACCAACAGTTAACCGTTATACAATAAAAACTTTATTACTCATCTTTCTTCTTAATTCCACTCATACTGTTTATTTTATTTTTTATTTATTCAAATACCTGAATGAATGCAAATATTATGTTAAAAAAAGTAAATTAAGACGAAAATAAACCCAAGATTATCACACTCTCTCCTCGTATTTCTTTGAATTTTAAAGTTAATTATTTTCCCTCTTCTTCTTCTTCACAAAAACTCTCTTCGTTTTAATACAAAAATTTATGATATTGCATAGCTGATGTGTGTCTGCATTCATTTTTATTTTGTTTATCGCATTTCTTTTACCAACATTCAAGAGAAATGTGTTACACAGGCCGACTATTATTATTTTAATCAGTGAATACTTAAAAATAAAAAAAAAATAAATAAAACATACGAAGAAAGAAAGAGAACTTTCATCGTTTAGTTGTAAGTTGACCATAGACAAGATCAGATATATTTGACCATAATTTCAAACATAATCATAAAATTTAAAGATATTAAATTTTCATATGAATTTTTTTAATGAAGCCAAATAAAATTAATTAAATTTAAAATTGAGACACAAGGAACAGGAGCGAATTTTATAGTTTTACATTAAATTCAATTTAAAACAAAACCTGGTAAGTTTCCATGTAAATGATCAAAACTGGGTGACCCATATTTTGTTTGTTAGTAAAAATGAATGAAATCCGTATTAAAATTCAATAAAAGTAATACAAAAATAGAGGTTTTTTTTTGAATGAGTGTGCAATTCATTACAAATATGTAAAATTGATTTGGCACGATACAGTCTGAAAATTAATATGTCAAGTAAAAAATAACGGAAATTTTTTCAATTTTAATGTGAATTCAATGTTTGTAGAAATTTAGTCATTCAATAACAAACAAAAATGGAGTGGACACTCGAATTTCAATGCAAATTTAAATTTTGAACTTAATGATGATTTTTTTAATTATTTTTTCTAGATTTCAAACGTTGTTCATGCATTTGGTCACATTCATTGCGTTGTAAAAGAAAAAGAACCGGATCAGTAAAATGCACCAATTAAAGATAGCAATTATTTTCCTACTCATAACATTAACTGGATTTAACGCCATTCCATTAGAAGAAAATCGTGATCAAATTAAGAATGATAACAGTAATAATGATAATAATAAGAACAGTAGCGAAAGCGTTCGATTGGAAAAACCAGTTATCATAGACAAAGAAAATAAAGTAGAAGGTGATACGACAACAACAACAAAAGCACCAACTGTATCTACTGAGAAAACTGCTGAAGTTACTTCAACTGAAAAGTTTGTTGAAATTAAAATTCGTGAAACTAGCAGTACAAGTAGCACTTCCATTAAAAAAGAACCAACTAGAACGACAAAGGCTCCAACGCGGACTCGAACTACTCGCACCACAAAACCTTCAAGACCCAGAAAAACAACACCCAAACCATCAAATGAGACACTTCCAGGTGCAAAACAACCACTAACTCGACAAGATTGGCTCAAATTAATTGAAAATGAAATGGCTACTTATGAAAAAAAATCTGGAAGCTCACCAATTTCAAATAAAAATCTAACTATCATCAGTGAAAGAATCTTAAAGTATCTCGTTGAAAATGGCACCCAAGTTGGAATCAGTCTCCGAGAACAAAAGGATGGGACAATTAAGTTCATGAAATCAAATGTCACGTTAAATGATAAAATTTATGGAGAAGGCACTGAATCAAAATTCCCTCCAATCCTCGAATTTGTAGTACAGAGAATTCAAGCATATTTCTCAGTGTATGCCCACGAAGATCACAGTCGACCTGCTAATACACAAAAAAATGATGATGATTTGAGTGCAACTGTGAGAGAAGAACCAGATGACGATGACGATGATGATACAGAAACAAGTACATTATCAAATGATGAAGTAATTGATCAGCTTGAAGATGAATTGACGGAATTCATTGGATCAGATGTTGTGAAAAATGTAACACAAATTAAATTACCATCCCTGATTAAGACAGCTTATGAGAAAATTCAATCGTGGTTTGTGCCAACTGAACCGGCAGCTAAAGAAGAGCCAGTCCAGGAATCAGAGGAAGAAGATGCAACATCAACGGAAAGTGGAATTGATGGTGATAAAAAGCCATCGAAAAAACCATCAATAATCAAAGGAGCTTATGATGCACTTGAAGCAATTTTGTCGGTATTTGAAGATATTGATGTTTCAGACGAGGAAGAAAAGGTTGAAACTTCACAAAGTAAAGATCCTGAGTTGAAGGAAGCACAAGACGATTTAGAAGAAGCTGAAATTAAGGAGACTGTTGGAGAGAATTTGTATGATTTTCTTAAATTAGCATACACTTTATATGATGAAGATGAGGCTTAACCGTAAAAAAATAACATATCAAAGTTAATGAATTGAATCTCTTTAATTATTTAATGCCATTTCCTTGTATTTATTAACTTGTAATGTAAAACTTTAGAATATCCAATAAAATTGACAATTAAAATAAAAAATGGTCTTTAAATGTTGCTTCAAAACATTTTCAGTAAATTTAAGCTGTATAAATGCCGAAGTTTCAAAAAATAGTATTTTCACATTTTTAATGTTTAAGTCAGAGGTGTCACCTAGATATTTAATAACCGGTTCATTGAGTTTTTGACAGTTGATTAAATTTAATAGCTTAGGAAAACTTCAATGGAAAGCTAAGATATTGTCATTCCGATTTTGATTCCAATGTTAAACCGATCATACAAAATCGGAAGAATCACAAATTTAACATCACTGCTTCAAAATGACCATGCTGCTACATAAAACGAGTTCACACATTAAAGCAAACAGCCAATGAAGCGTGATAACGGTAATCAAAAAAAATCTTCTAATGAAATTGTTGTTGTTCTGGTCTTTTGTGCTGTTTTTTTTTTGTTTTAAGTAACTTATTATTGTGAACATTCTTTTTCTCCTTTCTTTTTCTCATTTATTTATTACCAATCATTTAGTCTTTAAATTGTATGCATTCACATATATGGGCTATCATAGGTTTTCCACTGGTTACACATCATTATCCAAAAACATTTGTTACAGTTATCCACAAATACTGGAAACCCTAATATTTTACACATATGTGAATAAACATTCTCACATATCGGATATTATCGTAACCAATTTGGTACATAATTTAAAGAGAAAAATAAAAAATAAATAATAACCATTTAAACTTCTTAATGATATGAGCCATGTTAGTAAGTGCCAGGTAGTAGAAGTGTTCGGATGTTCTTTTTCTTATTAATGTAACGGTACAAAAATGAAAGCAAAAAATAATATTCTGCTTTCATATCACATTATTTTAGTAATATTTGGGATTTTTATAACAAGTTCATTGGGAAATGAAACAAATATTGAAAAACTTCCTGAAAATAAAACCTCGACAACATCGATCGAAGAAAGTGAGCAACCAGAACTTGTTGCAAATGATACATCAACAGCAGAACAGATACTTGATTACTTAATTGAGAATAATTCTGCTGTCAATTTTGCATTGAAACGTGGCAACAATAAACGGAAGCAACAAAATGATGCTAAAAAAGATGCTCCTTTAACTTTAGATCAACAAATTAACAATCGTATAACAAGCTATCTCAGTAAAAAACAAGATAAATTAAATAATGTAACTACTTTGGAGACAAAAATCAATGAAACACTCGAAACTCTCCTTGAAAAGAAAGAATCAAAAGAAGATCCTGTAGAATTGACAACTGAGAAAGTTAAGGTACCACCTTCACTGCCTCCCTTCTTTTCAAATGCCTACAACAGAGTTGTTCATTTACTGGGAAATAATAAAACTGAAAATGGTCCCGTGCAATATTATATGCCCCCAAAACCACCGAAGAAGCCATCTGAGGCTGAGATTTTAGCTATGGCTCAAACAGAGAGACCTAAAGAAGTTATTACTTCAAAGCCATTAGTACTTGAAGATACAATCAATGAAATTGGGTCACAGTTAATTGGGTCACTTACAACCAAAATACAAGAAATTCAAGAAACAAGCACTCAAAGTACAACAACAACAACATCGACACCAGAGGCAGAAACACCAGCAATTGTAGAAACAACAAAAAGTGAGCCAAGTACAACAAAAGCCCCAATTAAAGTAAAAAAAACTACAGTTAAGCTCACAACAACAACAACACAACGTAATACAATTCAAAAACTAGGTGATCGTGTTGGCGGGTTATTAGAACGGTTAGGTATTAATAAAGGCAAAACCGATAAACCCCCAACTGTGCTCAACAACAAAAATAATAAAGATCGCGTGACGTACTCATATGAAACACCATCATCAACAATGACATCTGATTTAGGTAAAATTAGTGATGAACCACCAACTCAAAAACCTGAATCAAATATTATTGTTCAAAGCGGGAATATAATTAAAGAAGAAACCGTTGAGTCAATTAATAATGTACAAACATTTTTGAATCAATTTGGAGTGACACTCAATAATTTTGCTGTCACAACAACGCAAAAAACTGTTCCAACAACTACGAAAATCGTTGAGGAAATGAGTGATGAAAGTATCAGAATGCCAACTACGATGAGAACTAGAAGACCGTATCCATGGACAACGACACGATATAAGCCATACAATGATGCTCAAACAATTCCAAGTGATTTTGAAGAAATGGAGACAACGACAAAAAGATTCTTTCCTACTAGTTTTTGGAGAAAAACAACAACGACAATGGTAAATTATTGAAATTATAATTTTAAATTTTTACTTAATTTTGTTTTGCTATTTGACAGAAACCAACAATTCGGTATCCAACAAGAATGCCTTCAAATAATAAAATTTCATCAGAACTCTCAGATGCCAATTTAATTGACACTGATAACAAAAATATTACAATGGTAAAAATTTCAGTTGTAAATGCTGGATGTCAATCGGAAAAATCCGTTTTAATGCTATTCAATAAAAACCAAAAAGTTTTAATTTCCGTTGATACCTCAGACGGTTCCGATCAAAAGGCTGTTGAAGTGGAAAATAATGAAGTGAAACCAAAACCACAAGTTAACAAAAAACCACCAAATGGTGTTGAGCTGATAATTGATGAAGATGTGACGGAATCTGAAACAGAAACAAATTCAGATGATACACGCTTGGAACAAGATGAGGCTGACCTAAGCGAGCCAAGTACTAAAGGTACACAGTGCTATAATGAGATTTTGTATTTTAATTATAAATTTATTTTGTTTAAGCTCCAACAACGACGGTAACAAAGCCATCCAAGGCTCCAGTGACAACAACCACAAAAAGCACGAGAGCAACTCGAACAACACGTGGCTCACGAACAACCACAAAACGAGTCAGAAACACGAGAACAACCAGAGCTAGAACAACGCGACGACCAGCAGGACAGGTTGAATATGATGAAAATGAGGTTCCAACCACAAAAACAAAGAAAAAGCGTCGTCGTACTAAGGGAAACAAAAGAAAATCAAACAGAAATGTAACATAAACTATTTTTCCTATTTAAACTATAATAAATTTTGAATCATTTTTTTACAGAAAAATCGTAAGGGAGCTGCAACTGCCATCCCAATTACAAATAGTACCGTCTTGCCAGATGTTGTGCCATTAAAAACTAATTCAACAAAATAATTTTTAATTAAGGGTGCTATAATTAGCAACAGGTCAGAGAAATGGGTAACAGGTTAAAGGATGCATTTATTATAATTTATTTATTTATTATTATTTATATGAATAGATTAAGTTTTTTTCTCTAAACTACAAGTAAAATTTTTAACACTTGTCATTATCTCATTAAAAATCATTAAAGATTTGAAAAAAAATTCAACGGAAATTTGTTATTTACTTTAGCATAAAATATCAGCAAATGAAAGGTAAAATTAGGTGAAAGACGTGTAAAAATTGGCTGTTTCCGTGTTTTATTTGTGTCGCGTGTAATATTTATCTCTTTTTCTTAGAAGAAAAAAAGTAATTAACAATTTGAATTAGCTTCCATGGAAACGTTATTAGAAACTTTTTTATAATGAAATTATTTTATTCGAAATTTTCTTACATCAGTATTTAACTTACGTTTTTGAACTATTTAATGAATGGAATTTTATGATGAGTTCAAAATATGGTAAAAAGATGGTACGTTACTCTTATTAAAATATCACGAAGTACGGCTAATGATCAAAACGTAAAACAATAATAACTCAATGTATGACACACATTTTTTATGTAAATCGCAAAAATTACAATAAATACAGAAAATGGGAAATTCTAACCACTGGGCGGTTTAGAAAAGTGCATTTCGATGGGACTCGTTTCATTGAATGAATTAAGTTTTAATTTTAATAATGTTAAATTAAGAAATGGCTGTATGTTTCAAAAATATTTTAAAATGGCTTCTTTTTTTTAATGGCGGTTTTAAAAAATATTAAAATGGCAGTTTGTTTTTTAAATTATGGAAAAAACCACCATTTTGATATTAGCCGTAATTTTGAAAATAACGGTCATTTTGAAAATTTTCCGTCATATTGAAAATTTTTCGCCATTTTGAAAAACTTTCACCATTTTGAATATTTGAAAAAATCGGATATTTTGGGCTTACAACCATTTTCAGGCTCTGGAGCCTAATTTTTGAGCCCAATTCCTGAGCCTAATCTCAGAGCCATTAAGTTAAAATTCATTTTAGTAAACTTCTCCACCCAACAAAACAAATTATAAATATCTTTAAAATTTTAACCGTTTTTAACGGTTTTTCAGTCTTAGGAGGCTCTGAAGCCCAATCCATGAGTTTAAAATCATCCTTAAAACCTCCTCTGTCTAATTAAAAAAACCCGACCTCGCTCCGATAGACCATTCCGGAGTTAAGGCCGGAACGGACAAGCAGACAAACAGAGTGACGGCGGACAAACCGTCTGTAACAGTGCATTTTTTCTTACGAAATGCACTAAAAAGACATTAATAGACAAATTGTTACTGAAAATTCTGACGATCTTATCAACAGCTTTATTTATTTAACTTGAAGCCCTAACTGAAAGACAAACTTGTAATCAAGCAAAAAAGAAAAATATTATGTTTCTAAAAAAGAATGAACAGCTACCAAATTTGAAATTCGTGCAGGTCGACGCTTACTGCAAAAAAAAACATGAAAGTACTGGAAAATCGAGTAATTTAATAGAAAAAATGGTATGTTCAAGAAAATATTTTTTTTGCAATAAATAACAGATTTTATAAGTCTCGACGCACAGCCAACCCAAAAATTATGCATAAATCATAAAAAATTATGATTTTAACATTAATACCGTTGACAACTTCAGTGAACTTACTTCCTTTAAATGTTTTTGTATACATTTCTCGCATCATCATAATTGATCATCTTTTTCAAGAGATATATGAGTCAAGAAGTCAATAAACTCTTTTGTTTCGTTTTTTATTTGACTTAGATTTTTTTTTGGTATTTATTTGTGTGTATGTGCACTGCAATTAGAGAAGTAAACAAAACAAGAAAAATGAAAATAAAAGTTAATCTTTTCTTTTTTTGTCTAATTTTTTTTTGAATGTCATGCTTAACTTATAGCAATAATAACAATAATTACTGTTCAAAGCAATATACCAATAATTTTGTTTTGATTTTACGAAAACTTTGGTTAAATTTGATTAAATGTTGAATTAAATGTTTTGACTCACGCAAATTTAAACTTATTTGGATAATGACTCTAAGTTTGAAAATTAAAATGATGAATTATCTCGAGAAATTCAGTTTCAGGTATTAAATTTCAAGAAAAATTTCTTTTTTTTTGCATATTCATAAATCATTTAGGATTAACAGCGGTAAAATCTTTCTTTGTGATTGATGAGTTACTTTTTCGATGTCCAAGAGTGGGAATATTCTGTCAAGTTGCCTTGAAATCTCATTGTGATTGAATTTCTAAAACAGATTTTGAAGGTAAATCAACCATCTAGACACAAAAATAGATAACGGTAATTATCGAGCTAAACAGACATTATTTTGATTTTTGAGAACCGCCTTGAAATTTCATAATGACTTGCGATTGAATTTTAAATTACAGATGTTGAAAGCTTCGACGCAGATACATATCATTATTTATCACTTAAAAGTACCAAAAATTCAAAATTTTTCTTTTGTAAAATTTAAATATTTAATGATAAGTATTCTGATTAAAAATTATGACTAAATATAGAATCATCTCCGGTCTGTTAATCGTCGCCTTCGTATTTCAGCACGACATTGTATATAAAATATGTAACTTTTTTATCCATAATATCTCATTATAATGCTTATTTATATATCTGCAATATGTTTATACTAAAGAAAGTGTGTGTTTGTGTGTATACAAAAAGAAATTTGATCAGTGGTTCAAGCAATTTCTTTACGGAACACATTGATTTAGTCGCTAGTTGATTGTCCAACGTTTAAGATGTTGTCTGATACAAATAACGGAATTAGTATTATTTAAATTTTAAATTATTTATTTATTTAATTTATTTATGAATCAAATCAAACACAAGCATTTAGTTCAAATTAAATGAGATTCAAGACTTTTTTGTAATATAAAATAGAAAAACAAAATGTTTAAATTAATTCACGTCCTAGTTTATTCGATTTTGATAACGATAATATTGCATATGAGCAATGACGTGTGTAATGCAGCACCTACGAATAATAATAGTACGATCAAAAAGTCAACGACCTCTAATGTTATTGCAATAGAACCGGAAAGTACAAGTTCAAGTAAACCGTTGTTTGAAATGCCAAGGAAACAAAAAGCAACTACAACAACAACAACTGCAAGTTCAAGTACATTAGGTGATAGTGCGGAGAAAAGAGATGATGATTATTATGATTCACAGGAATCAAGTGAAATTTATGAACTGCAATTATTACCAACGAAAAATAAGAAAAAGCCACAAACAGATAATAAAAGTAAAGCAAATGTTAAAAAAAATAATAAAAAACCACCCAAGAAAAAAGATGCTGAATCAGAAAATCTCCTCTCCGAATTTTCTCAAGGATATAAGAAAGTTTATTCAAAAATTTCGCATTGGTGGCGAGATTTGGAATCATCCTTCGCCGTCACACCAATTGCATATGAAGGTCCCTCGAAAAAGGTGAAAAAGGAGAGTGGAAGTGGACTTGTTGCCGAACAGAAAGCTAAACCGAAACCAACGACAACAAAAAAGCCTCCAGCAAAAAAGAAACCACCTCCAAAGAAAAAGGATCAAAAACAACGACAACCGGAATCGAGTTGGTTCGATTGGAATAAAGTCATATTAGTTTTGGGCTCAATTGTAACAGTGCTTGATCTATTTGGAATAAGATAAAATGAATGAAAAACATGTTAAGTTAATGTGCAAAAGAAGAAGAAAAAATGAAATAAAGTGACAAATGATTTCTCTTTAGCTATTTTGTTTTAAATAGTTTCTATTTTTTTCTAAAACAAATGACTGAATTTAAAATGAAACTTAAATTAGTGTTATTAAAAATATTAGCATGAGATACTTTTTTAGTGAAAAAGAAATAAATAAAGAAAGAAAATGAAATTCTTCACATTAAATCTACTAAATGATGATAAAATCACCTCTCTGATTATTGTCTTAAGGTCACGTAATGAAAATGTCAAGGATCAATAAGTTTGAACAGAAAATCGCTTAGAAGTATCATGACAAAAAATTTTAAATAATAATATTTGAATTGTATTCACTTGGAAGTTCTGACCTCAGGGTGGTATGTAGGGCATTTTCAATTCACAGTGTAATTTTCTCTAAGCTTTTCATGAAAATTGAATCATTCTTTGTTGATATTCAAATTAAAATCAATGCCATATCAGCATTCAATAAATTTTTCGGTGAAAGTAAGTTTACATCCTTTAAAATGATGTTCAATTGTCATCATAATCCGCATTCCATAATTTTAAATGTAATTATTTTTATTCAATAAAAGGCAATGACACTTTTAAGAGAATTTATCACCTACGTGATATAAAAACAAAAATTTATGGCATTCAATTTAAACAGAAAAAATCTTGTGGGTTAATGCATGTTTTTGAACAGCTGGAATATCGAAAATGTCGAAAAAAATCGGAATCGCCTTTAAATGACCTTTGATGATATTGAGAGCTCAAAATCTAACTGAGAAAGTCAAGGAGAACAAGAAAATTTGAGTTCATTTGAAACTTTTTACATCAAAATCTAATAAACCCGTTTAATTGTGTAAAAATTACCAAAAAAAACTCACAATACCAATATCTTGCTTTAGGACAATCACGAAGAAATCTTATAAGTGAATCTTCATTCTTTTATTTCCATACTCTCACACATAGTTTTCAATTAAATGCCTCTATTTACTTTACTTGCATATCATACCTGTTTGTTTGCTCATTTATTGCAATAACATGAACATGTTTTGCTGTTTTAAACAAATTTTAACATACATATTACAAGCATGTATGCTAAATAAATAACAACCAACGAAATATAATAAAAGAAATACTTTTATCAAAAAAAAAATTATTTTCAAATCATGAAAATGCAGTTAGTTTCTCACATTACGTGCAATAAACCAGACGTTTTTGTGCATTATTATTTATTTTTCACTTATGTTGTACAAATTAAGCATCAATTTAACACACAAATCAAGTGAAAATGTATGAAATATTAAAGAAATTATTTTTCACTCTAATTTTTATTCAAAATTCAAATTTTGGATCAAGTTATCAGACACCTTCGTCCGCATTTGAACAACAAAAGCGAGATGTAAGGTTTCTGTGGTCACAATTAGAAAGTTCAGGATTGGTCCCTGTAGAAGTAAATGTCCAAGATACGGTTACCGAATTAGCAGGTGGCATGATGCAAATGTGGAGTAATGCACAGGAATGGTGGCAAGAAATGCAGGCGAATAATCCGAGACCTAATAAAAAACCAACAACAGTGACGAATTCAAGACCGCCAATTCCTGAATATTTATATGAGGAGGAAATTCCAATTGTCACAACAAAACTCAAGAAAAAACGAGGACAAAGTAAAATGAATTTGAAGAAAAAGAATCCAATTTTATCAGAACTACCTGAAGAAAAAGAAGCACAAAATAAAAAGAAGAAGAAAAATGAAAAAGTACCATCAATTAGTATGAAAGATGATAAAAATAAAGATAAAAATAAAACTAAGAAGAAGAAAACACCCAAGAAAAAAACGAAGAAAATACCAAAAAAGGAAGAACCTGTAACAAAAGTCATTGACTACCACAATTTTTACTACTTTTTAATGGGATTTTTCGGTGTATGGCCCACATTTTGAAAAATCAACACGCTTTACGTGAATAAATCAATCAAATAAATTTTCTTACAATAAAATTTATTGAATTATGAAGATAATTTATTTTTTTTAAGTGAATAAGTTAAACAAAAATAATAATAAGTAGCAATTTATAGCTCAATAAAACAATAAAATAAAAAATTATTATTACATTGAATTCAAATAAAAAGGAAAAAAAGTGAAATTTTATTCACTAGAAATTGGTCAGAAATTATTTGAAAATGAGTATTGTTCATTAAAATGTTTAAATCAAATAACCACAAATTATTTGAATGGATTTCAGTGTAAAAATTTAATCTCATGTTTTGTGTTGATATAAGATTACATTCACTTTTTTTGGAAGAGAATTCATAAAAAAATAAAACAAACGATAATTCACATCAAATAATTCAGATGTATCATTTTTTTGTAGAATTTTACTACCTTAATTATACGCACGTATAGTTTTAATAAAAAAATGTGAGAAGAATTTGAGATTCTGTGAATTTGAATGAAAAATGTACTGATGTTTTCAAAAGCCTTATTAACAGATTAGATTTCTATTATTGACATTTTTGGATTTGGAAAATTAGGACTAGTGGAAAAAAAATTCGCAATTTGAAAGCAAAAAGCGGGACAGTTAAATATTTAAAAAAAAAATAGAAAAAATCAACAACAACCAGAAAGAGAACGATGCATCAGACGTGGACCCATTCGATGGTTTGAATGATGTTTTTTTTACTGACATCAATTTTACTCAGTTGTTAGGTGTGGATGTGGTAGTAAGTGGTGATGGTGTTTATGCTGCTGCTGCACCTGTTTCAGTGCCAGCATCTGCAGTGGTGACAATTCCGGAAATGTCAACGAGCAAGCTCCATTATCGAAATTCAAATGTAGATAATGTCGTAGAAAATGGTGATAATTAAATTGAGGATCCATTTGATGGAATATCATTTGATCTTGAAGAATTGTCCGTACAGGCACGTTCGAATCGGGCTTCAAGCAATCGCAGCGGTTGTGCAAAATTGGTGTCGGCTACTAGTGGATTGAGTCTCCTACACGGATTCTTTGTATTTTTCTATTATTATTTTAAACATTCTTTCTCCTCCCCGAGAAATAATAAGCTTCTTTAACTTCAGCTCCTACTGCTGTTGTCGCAGTAGAAGCTCCCTCAGCTGTTGAGAATATTCCAGCGCCAGCTGTTCTAAGTGCTCCTTTGGACGAGGATGTTATGCCAAAATAGAGTACTTGTAAAAACTGGTCAAATTTAAATTGAACAATTTCCATCCGAATCAATGGACAGTCATTAAAACATTGATGATTAAAAAGTTGGATTGTCTTGCGGTAATGCCAACTGGAAGTGGAAAGAGTCTCATTTACCAGTTTATCGCAGTTATGCGCGATGCACCAGTTTGGTTTTCCTGATGTAGGACCAGGTGGCAGCATTTTCGCCACATATTTGAGTTCAGATCACAAGAACAAAACGTTGCTTGAGAAAGTCAAGAACTCGTTTAATCGCCTGGTGTACATGTCGCCAGAATTATTTGCCGGTAAAAAGGGCAATGAAATTATTAGAGTTCTTGGTAACAAGTTTGCCATGATGGTAATTAACGAGGGTCACTTAATCTTTTTGTGCGGTATTGAGTTCCGCCATTCTTATTGGCATATTGCCAAATAAATGCAGATTTCCGGATTCTCGCTGTGACTGGTCCCGCGACGCGCGAAGTTCTTACTGAGATTGTTACACAACTCTGTATTATCAATCCCGTTATCGAACAGAATAATATCGATCGGCACAACTTGGAGTTTGAAGTTCTGGTAAAGGACACGAAAAATCCCATGGCGCAGTTAATCCATTGTCAGGATTTGCATTGCCACGCGTGTCGAGTGGACAAGACAATTATTTATTATTCCAGGCAAGCCGAAACAAACAATTGAGCTCCTATTTGATTGATCACGGTTTAAGGAATGTCGGCACATATCATGCCAAGTTAACGGTTGGCCGTGAACCACAATACCTTACCGACTTTCGTGCTGGAAAGTTGGATTATGTTATAGCAACTGTTGCATTCGGACTAGGTATTGGTAAGCCTGACTACACCTTCAACTTCAAATGCTCCGTTACTAATGCTCCTGCAAGGACGAGAATTGTTAATCTTCGGTTTACGCCACCTTCAGCGATGCCAGGTCGTTGTCCTCGTGACTTCTCCTAAACCCATAAATGAGCTTAAAATTATGGGAGAATGCCCCATTCTGGATATTCATCCAGCTGAATATTTCTGAATGATCAAAAGATTTTTGCAAGATTTCAATATAATCAAACAGTGAAACATACAAAGTAAAATTTGGATATTTTCCATAAAAATTTTACGAAATTGAATTCCTGATGATTATGTTAGCATATAATCATCGAAGTCTTGTTTTACTAGAAATAAAATAATTTATTTTTCAATATTAAAAACCGGGGCAAATGAAGGACAAATCGGGACATTACAAAAAAAAATCGGGATTGTCCCACCCAAAAGTGCGCAAATGGTATGCCTAATCAAAGTCGTCTATGAAGATACTAAAATTAGGTCTTAGGACTTCCATGCTAGTCAATGTTGTTGATAAGGTCGTTATCAATTTATGACTGATTTAAACAGAAGTGTATTATTTTTGATTTCAAAAAATTTACGCATCAAAAATTAACATCATGAATGAGATGCTTGAGAAAACTTCAGACGTTTTAATTTTGTTTAATTTCAATTTGTTTTTGATCAATATTTGCTCTGTAAATTAATTTATTCGAATAATTTAATCAATTCAATTATGTTTTTTTGTACTATTTTTATTGATTCAAAAATATTTTTTTTTCTGTTTAATATCATGGCATCTTTTGACTTGTAAGGTATCATTTAAAGGAAATACATTTCTTATACTCTTTGTTTAGGATGTACTTGAGTATCGTGAACTGCAGAAACACGAATTGTATCGTCATTTTCACCAATTACAGGAGCACGAACATCAGGCTTAACAGTTACAGCTTCAATACTTGATGCAGCACCTTTGAGGGATCGTTGTTCACTACGTGGAATAATTAGATTGACTGGATAATCAAAATTGTAGAAAAATCCACGTGGTGGTCCTTGAAGTTCTTGTTCTTCGGGCTCATATGTACTACGACCATTTATACGTGGATCGGCAAGACGGGCTTCTTCACGAGCTGCACGCATTAATTCGGCTTCTTGTTCACGTCTAGAGATTTCTTCATCACGAGCAATTGCATTGCGGTTATAGATGTCACTTTAAATAAAATTAAAATTAAGTTCATTATTTGATATTAATTAATCATGACATACCTTTGTGGATCGGGACTAATACCAGCTTGGGCAGCTGCTTCTTCCCACGCTTTCAAGTGTGCTTCACGAGCTGCCCGTACTTCGGGTGTTTCGGTAACTGGAGTTAACTCAACAACTGGTCGATTATCAGTTTGATGGAATCCAAGTGAATCAGCCCAATATTTAACTTCAATTTCCTCACCAAATGGATCAATGTATTTATATGAGCCACGTACATCACCCATTCCATTGATAGCTTCAACACGAGCTTGATTGTGATCGGTATAGCCGAATAATGCACGACCCTCACCATCTTGTCCATGGAATTGATTTGCCTCATAGACTTCTTCAATGTAATCATCAGGGTTGTCAATCATTCGACCTTGATACCAATATTGACGTGGACCTTCTTCACTTCGGGCAAATGGAAGTGGATGTTCTTCTAACAATTTTGCATATTTCAAATCTAATGATTGTTTTTCCAAATAACTACGTGCTTCCTCGGGACTAAGGATATTTTCATGGACATGAGCAGTGAAAACTGCAGGTGCCTATAAATTAAAAAAAAGTATATTAAAATAAAATCATACTAAAGACTTATTCAAAAAAATATTCCGTTAAATTAAGCGACGAACCTATTTTTCATTATTTTATCCACATTTATCTTGAAATTGAATTAATGTTCTCTGTTTCTGACCATAAAAAACATTTAAAACCGTTACAATGACTTTTGTAAAATGCAATTTTATGAATAGGAAAACACATAATTTATGTTTTAATGCAATCAAATTAAGTACTTCTACTATCCCAGTACGATTTTTTTCAATATGAATTGAAATCATCAACCAATATTAGACTGTTGCGCATTTATTTGAAGAAGACTTATGTCAGTATGAATTTACACAAATTGAGTCGTAATACAAATGTAAACAAGATAAATACAAGATGAGTTCATAATTCATCAGAATAAAAAACCCTTGTTAAAGTTGAAACTAATAACAACTTTAAGTCGCTACTTAACAATATATTTTATCGACTTAAATGGAAATATGACGATGATTAATCAAAAATTAAGTATCGCACATGATAAAAAAAGAAGATAAAATACGCATATCACTTCAAAAAAGTGTGAGAAAACATGTGGCTTGTTATTAAATTTAATCAATAAATAGAAAAATATTAAATAGAATCTCGAATTGCGGATTCTAATAGTGATATCATCTTAATATAGTTTGTCTTGAAAAAAAGTAATCAATAGAGAATAGATGAGCATGTGTAATAAATTACAATAGGGAATGAATCTGAATGTAAGAAAAAAAATAGACAGATGTATTCATGAAATGGGTTGAGCCAGCAGTCTGACCTTTTAAGGATCTTATAATAGCTTTTGTTTGAAGCTTTCTTAATGGTCGTCATCAATGATAGAATTAATTTTGAATGTCTTAAACTGTTCATTTCTTTCTCGACCAATTTTTTTTTTTAATTTTTAATAAAACTCTTATCCACGAATAAGAAGAGACAATATCAAATTTTCATGGGAATTCAAATAAGGTAATAAAAAACCAGACATCAGATGTTTTGATTGCATAACTTATGAACTGAAAATAGTCCATTCAAAGTAAATTTTATCACATTTTAATATACAAGTTTCGAAAGTATTCTTATTTAACAGTCACTACTTGCTTATCAGACCAATCCGATAATTTATGTACGAATATTTTCTTAACTGTCAAAGATCCTTCCCAAACCTTGCTTTGTTTAAAACAATAAAAACAATAACCATAAATAACACAATTGACACATATTTTAATTCAACAAATAATCTCTAGAATCTTACTCAATTTTCAAGAGAGATTAAAAAATTGCTTTTTAAATCCATTTTTTTTTACAAACTCATTGAATTTCAATTTAAGTCAAACTGTCTGACATTGAAAGAAAAAATACATGAAATATGTTTAAATTTAACAAAAATAATAAGGAAATGCTACAAATCAATAAATAAAAAGTACGAGGATGATACTTTTAATTCTTTTCTCACGATTATCTGACTCGTGACTTGTTTGAACATGAGTCAAAAACCCCCAAAAAATGTAAATTTTCTTTTCTTTTTTTATAATCAAACATATTTTTGTAGACTCAATGAAACGTTAAATAAACATAAAAAATTTGATTTAGACGGGAATTTGTTTATTTAACGCCTTAATTTTGTAGGTAAATAAAAATACCAAAAAATAATATGAAATTTTTTTCTATCACTTTCAATTTTTTTGATTCATATCTCACAAGTGTTATGTGTGATTCAATTAAATTCAGAAGAAAAATTTCATAAATAAAAAATCTTTTTTTAATTGTAATTTGAAGGTCATCATCACATATTATTTGGGTTTTCTATTCAAATTTTATTACATTGATGAAATTTCCTGAGAAATATGATAAATTGATTTCAAATATTCATAGATTTTTTTTTATTTCAATTGAATTTTGTATGTTAATCCAAAAATAATTTGAATATTAGCCTTGTTTTGGGCAGCTTGAAATCAGTTATTGTGTGATGAATTATTTTACTGTTCACTTTTTTTGCAATTATCCAAAAAATGTGAATAAAAAAATATTTTTTTTAAGTTTAATGATGATTTTTTAAGGATAATGCACGTGCTCAAGTACATTTTTTGTTTTGGTTTCAAAAGAACGGTTGTTTTTACAATTTATTATCTTCTGCTTAAACAAAGTCTAGCTCTATTTAATATGAAAAATGTCTGGATACCAGTATTTTTAATAAATAAAGTAATAATAAACGAAACATTATTACTTTTTAATATTATTATTAAATACTTTAGGTGTGTATTGTTAATCGCACCCAATTTATCATCTTTTTTCATCTTCTTCTTCATAGCAAAATATTTTTTTCCCCTTACATTTTAATACAAAAAAATCGTCATCAATACAAGTGTATTGTAAGGTATTTGCTCGTAATTTACATAAACTTTAATGATAAACTGTCTTTAAGTCATTTCATGACATGTTATTAAAGAGACTTGTCAAGTGTCTGATGATACACGTCAATGTACTTGATCTGATCATGATCAACTCATATAATAATGTTATTTAATAATGTATTACACTTAAGACAAGTATCATCTTTTTTATGTCTCTCTCTTTAACAAGGTGTTTTACCTTTTTATATTTAGTAGTTTAATGGGTTAGTGAAGTGATTTATCAAACAAAATTAAGGAAATTTATGTGGAAATCTTAGTAAGATGAAATTTTGACTTAATTTTATTTTTAAATAATGATGAAATACCGTGAATCGGGGTCATTCTAAATTCATAGAATGAGTAGGGCCGTAATTTAACGAACAAAATGTAAAAGTCAAATACTTTTCGGTTGATTTTAAAATATCGTAAAAATTGGATGCAGAATTGAGCACTGCGAGACGTTTCAATTAAGAATGTACGGAGCTAAAAATGTACTTTAAAAAAAATGAAACGTTTTTTTAAGTACTTCAAAATATATAATTCAGAAAACAATTTTTGTTTAAGTTGAGCCAAATTGAAGTGGCAAATCAAGAAACTGTCTCCGTATAGCTCTCCACGTTCAAGTCAGCTCCAAATCTTGGAAGGCCAAAATAGATAAAACAAAATAATATCTGACTCAGAAGCGAATTAAGATTGATAAATTTTGGTACTTTAGGTAATCAAAATCATCACATAGATCAGATTTCTAGGGCAGACTCAGAAGAGAACCAGCACTCAGACCTACAGACGGGTCCATTGTGCATACCCATTATCATCATATCTGATGAGGAAGGAACCAAGTTTAGAGAAACAACTAAAGAAAGAAGTCCACTAGACCTGGTTCAGTTCAGGAAAGTGACCACACCTTCTCAGAAAGCTAAGCAGGGCAGACACCTTCACTTTTGTGATGGAATCAATACTGGGGAAGTACTCACCCAACGTGATTCCACGCAGTCTGGCATGCTTGGGACATGCACAAAGCAGATGTGCAGCAGTCTCCTCTTGTTCAGAGCAGCATTTGCACATCGGCCAAAGTAATTCCAACTAGCCTACTTTAAATGCAAATAAGGTGACCAATTTCACCCCAACTAACTGAATTCTTGTTAGAACACAATCCATTAATATTGAAAGTTATGAATAAATCAAATGATAATTAAATTTAATTAAATCAAACAAGATAACCCGCAAAAAATATGCACTCATATCTTCGTCTTCTACGTAAATTACATTTTTTGTAATAAAAAATATAAATAACTAAATATGATGAATATTTATTAAAGATACGCATGAAATATAACTCGTCGCTGTCTTCCTTTTTAATATTAAAATACAATTAAGTCATCGATTGATATTTAATATTTTTTTCTCCTCCAAAATCTTATTAAAATTGAATTGATTGAATTTTCGATAATAAAAAAAAAACAAGTAATCAATAATAAGGTGTACAATGAAACATAAATTTATAAATTTAATTGTGTTTGGCGTTATGTAAACACTCTTGATGATGTTGTCATTTGTAACGATTTTTTTTTTTGTTAATATAATAAGTTTTTGATTGAAGTGTTTTTTCTTTGATTGATCACGAAGAAAGAATGTTCAATTGTGTCAAAATTTCATCAAGGATAAATTGTTTTTGTAAAATTGTATGGATGATGATGATGATTTATTTGGAATTTGATGATGTTTGATTAATTTAAAAGTTCCGTTTGAATTGAATTCTCAAGGAATATAAAAATAAATGTATTTGAACTCAAATAAGAAGATCAAGTTCATTGATTTTTTAAGAAATGTGGATTGTAAAGAATTTCATGAACGATTTTCTTAAAGGTGAGCGAATCACCTTGACATGGTGGGGCGATTTGAACTTTAAATGTATAGAAGTTTTCGATTTTTTATAGTTTAACGATCATTTTAAAATCTAGAAGCACTTAGACTTTAAATCTTTTTTTACTTTAATTAAAAGAATCTTAGTTCCAATCCATAATTAAAATAATTTTGGAGGATTTTTTCTTCGATTCGCCATATGGTGTTTTAAGAAGTAATTTTAAAAATTCTAATTTTTCATTTTATTCTTAAAATTCACGAATTTTTAAAAATCTGTCTTTCATTTAGTATTTTTTTTCACGATTGAATTATCCATTATCAATTGATTTTAGGACGTGAGTTCATTTTGAACTTGCCCTTCAATTTTTTTTGTATAATACTTGACTTGAAAAGCTCTCTCAAAGGAAAATCTTCTTATTCTCGAAATTTCACTAATTTAGTATCAATAAAACATCTCACTATTTTTTCCTACTATTCATATTTTTTGGGATATGGCGACAATTTTTCACATATTTTTATGTTAATTGATTTCTTTTAACAAATATTAGAATATTTTATTAAAATAATAAGTTTATTTACCAAAAATAGAATTAATATCACTGTCGATTTCATTTCACTTGTTTTGCGTTCACAATTTTTCTATGTGACTTTTCAATTAATATCTTTTTTTATTTTAAATTCCTTCTTTTCGATTGATTTTAAATTGTCTGTATATTTTTTTTAAATTTTTTTTATATTGTCATGCAAATTTTTCAACGTTTTTTTTCCTTTTATTTTATTTTATTTTGACTTAGAAAAAATATTCGGGAAGACGAGCACCAAATTGAAAAAAAAATCAGAACGATCTGAATCAAACCACTGACTGCAATATAATACAATTTGAAAATAATCTGTTAAGCTTCTTATATATATCCTCAAATATACACATTACACAAATCACACTACATACGAATATTTTATATTATTATTAAACGATGAGCAATTTGTTGTTGTAGAGTCTTTTTTTCTGCTTTAAAATTGATCGTCTCTCTGGATATTGTGTCGTTAAAAAGTTAAAATGTGTTAATGTCTATAGAAGACTAGAATTTTTGTTTAATATAATAAGGCTTGAGGTATGTGTGTGATGATGATGTCGATGATATGACTGTTTTTTTTACATGTTTAATTTTATATTTCATTTGAACTTCTTTCTTAATTTTATTTCTTTTTAAATAGATTTTATGTGGTAAATTCTAATGAATACTAAACACACACATGTGTGTGTGTGTGTGTGTGTATGTTGCGAGCAGTGTAATGTTTTGTTTTGCTTTAAATGACTTGAATTCCTTAAAAAGAACTATTTTTAGTTAGAAATAGAGCATTTTTTATAACTTTTTATCATCTCGCGTGTATTTTGCTTGTCTTTGCCATAAATAAATCATTTTAACACACCTTGTCTTCAAATAAAAGGAAGAAGACATAATTTGTGTGATTTATGTCTCATCTCATCCCAATTTGGATCTTATTCATATCTTGAAAATCTGATACAAATTTAAAGTATTCTAATTTCTTAGAAATATTCTGTAAAATTTTGTTATTATTATCAACTTATTTTGAATGAATTGAGATTCAAGGACAATTCTTGTGAAAAAATATTTTAATCGTCATTCAATGTGAATCATTTGTTTTTCAATGATAACGTCAAAATTTTACCATAAAAATGTGCCCTTGTGTATTCATGTTTTGAATATACTATCTCCCTTCATCCATTAATTGTAATTCAAAACTTTCTGTATCAACTTTGTGTAATAATTAATTCAGAATATTTAAAATGTAATGTAAAAACATAGTCTTAGTTTTCTTATGTTTACTATTTTGTTATTTTTTTCTTTTTCTTTTTAAAAGGTAATTGACTGTAATTGATCTTTACTTACAATCTTACATGAATGCTAATATGCTTTAAAATAATTGAGTAAAAATGTATTTTAAATGTAAGAATAAAATTAACGTATGTAAATCACGTAGCCTTTTAAAACTGAAGTTAATTAAATTAAAGTAAATCGTTTACATACATCATAAAATTCATCGACGAGGCCCTTTAAATATTTTTTGAAGTAACTTCACACAATTTTCTTTCAATAAATTTTTAATAAAATAGAAAGAAATAATTGATTCTCTTCGATTTTAACGTGATGTCACCCTTTTATTCATCGCTGTTTTCTATTATTATTTTTATAGCATTTCAATGGCCTTGACTTTGCCGGTGTTCATACAAAGTCAAGGTAAGTAAGAGTCACGCTATTAAACTTTGCAGAAAGATTGTCAAAGAATACGAACACTTACGTAAGATTTAGTTATAAATGGTATTAATAATTTAAATCAATTTTATATAAAATCCAGAAAGAATCCAGAAAACGAACCAGAATCAAAAATATAATAAATAAAAATACGCAAAAACTGACCAAAAACATTCGAAAAAGAAGACGATCTTGAACTTGAACTTTTTTTTCGATTTTTTTTTTGTTTTATTCTAATATTTCTCTTCTCATTTTATTATGATATCTTCTTTTGTCGTTGATTTTCTTTTGAATAAACCAAAAACCTGATATTCGCTCAGCCATTCCAACATAAATGATAATAGAAGATGGTGATAAAGACAAATATTACATCAAACAAGGTAGGTATAAATAGATAAGAGTTCAGTCAACTTTACCTATGAATAAAGTGATAAAAGAATTTAATTAAAAAAAATACAGAAAATAATTCGGAAATTTCTGCTGAATTTATAAAAAAAAACCTGATTTTGAACCACATTATTCTACATGGTCTATTAGTAAAGGTTAAGCCTCGTGATACAAAGGAGCTAAACGACAAATTACAGACAGCAATTTTAACAGTTTTTACCATTTTGGAGTAATCTTCGTATCGTTGGTCCTCGGATCCTACTTAAGCATTAATGTCTCCAATTAGAATATTAACGTCTTGAGAGCTTCAAAAAATCCCTCTTTGACGACATCGCTTGTACCATTCGTTGTTGCGTATGCATTCAGGAGTAAGTAGTTAAGAAACCTCATGATGCCCGTTGCTCTTTTGATCTTTCGTCATAATCATTAAGCACCACCATTGTTTTATGAGCCTCACGCACAGCATTTCCTCGCCCCTCTTTTTTTGTGAATTCAGTGGTCTACCGGAGAAGCTAACTCAATCTTTTTTATAAAAATGCATCGCAATAGGACTACCATGAGAAGGCAGAGATGGCACACACAGGCGATTGTACGTAGTGAATACTCAAGTTTTGCATATTAAATCCCGCATAAAAACCTGATACCATTATTTTCATATATTACTAATATATTTTTCTCAAAATTCATATCAGATGTCATACCAGAATTATCATAACAAGTTTTTTTCTATGTTAATTGATCATCAAAATATTGATACGATTTTTATTTTAAGCTTCTTACATAGATATTTTATCCTTTAAATTATCACGAATTTTAACCTTTTTCAATCATATGAGTCACACATCATCTCATTTAACTGTTCTAGTTAATAAAGAATATCAACAAACTATCATCATACTAATAAATTGTAATTAATGACTGCCTTCAGTCTTCATCAGTAAAATCATCGTTGGTGATATTTGAGCCAGAAAAAATAATATAAATTAATAGCTTCAAAAGTATTGCAAAAATGAACTCTACTTACCTTGACCTTACTTTGAACTTCATTACTATCAATTTTTTTTACCATACTCTTTTTAAATTAAAATTTGTATCGAAATTAAATTTATTTACACTTTACTGCACTGTTTGGAAGTGTCATCACATTTAAATTTAAAAAAAATGTAATTAGTTTGTGAACAATAAAATTTATTACTGTACTAGGTGTATGATGATTAAATGTGTAATAAGATGATGGTATTTTGACACGTATGGTCACTTATTTGTCACATACAATTGTATAGTAGTTTGTTGCAAGATATAAAGTTTGATTAAATGGTTAAATACAATTAACAGAAGAAGATGATCAGGGTAAGATAATACATGAATAAATAGTGCAATTATTGAAAAGACTTATCCAGAATATGAAATTTAATGGTCGGTTTTAACTTTACAGGTTGATTTAAATAAAAAAAAGCGTTGCCTTATTTTGTTGAACATGCAAGGGGCTTGTACAATGAAAAATGTTATCAATCTTATGATATTTTTTAGTATTCAAGTTGATGAAATAATATGAGTTTTAATAAAATTGAAAATTACAAACTTGACTCAAAGGTATCCCGCAGAAGTAGGCCATTCATTGAAACCGAGGTAATTTATTTATAATAGGCGTTTTTTGGGCTAGCCTTTTAACGCCTGTAGTATTGAGAGACGATTTACGGGTCGCTATCCAGTAACTGTGTATGATTTTATCAAACATGTGAACAATTCACTTTCCTGAGCACAAAGGGTCTAGTGGGCTTCTTGTACGCTATTTTGGTAAATTTGCTCAACTCAATATGATTTCATATTTTATGAGAATTGCTGGCTCTCATAGTTTCAAAATTGATACAAAATGTTCTACAAGAAAAATTTAATAATATCATTTTAATCTTGATCACAAAAACACAACTTGATCACGTTCCTTTCATATTGATGCCATTTTAGAGATGACAGTTGGTAAACAGAAAGAGATAATGAAACATCAATTCTTTTACTCTATAAAAGTGTATAATAATTCTATTTATTTATTTACTTTAATTAATTTTTACTTTATCATACTTAATTTTTTTTACTTAATTTCATCTTTTCATTCAATGTGTAATTTTTTACATAATTCTTCTTCCTTTTATAAATTTTAGCACTAAATATTCCGTTATTTTAACACACTTTCTGTATAATTTATCATAATTATTCTTGCTAATATGTTTTGTTTTTTTATTATCCATTATTGTTTTTTGCTCTACTGATTCATAATTTTATAATAATTTTACTAATATTGAGAACATAAGACCATATGAAATAGTTATAGAATTTTTATAAATTCATTCGATATTAAGATCAATAATTTTTGTTAGGGCCATTCTTTTGTTCCTTCATTTATGAGAGGAAAGTTTAAATTTTTTAGAGATCAAATTGATTTTTATTTATAATTTTAAATTCGAAAAATCCAGAATAAAATTTAATGTTAGAGAATCTTTGGATTTAATTATTGTTATGATTATTTTTTTTGTTTCCTTATTTTTTTATCAAAATATGAGATATTTATAAGGCCCTTTCAATTGTTAAAATGCATTATTTTTGTTTTTTTAATTATCATTCTGTTAGTCAACTTTGGTACAAAGATAAAAAAATTTATATGAAAATTTAAAAAAAAAATCACAAAACATTTTATTACACAACATTAATTATATGAAAATAACAAAAACATACAATTGGGACATCAAACTTTAATTTTAACATAAAATATTTAAAAAAAAAACTATATTAGAAGAGACTTTTCAAGTAATTTTTTGAACATTCTGAGTCAGCTTGCCTCAAAAAAGAATTATTTGAAAAGATCTTATCAGTGTAATTTGTATTTCGATTTGAAATCTAATACTGTATAAAATTTGTAATAAAAAATACCTCATGGTTGCTCTGCCCTGTGGGAGAAAAATCCTTCATTTCAGGAGCAAACTGATTAAATTAAAAATTGCAAAGTAACGAATTTTACTGTTGAAACATAAAATTTCTTTTCAATGAATATTTGAAAAATTAATTATCTTGAATTAAACGGTTATTTCAAAGAAATTTGAAAAAAATATCAAGCTTTATAAAAATTTTATATATCAGTGTAGTCAATGAAACAATGAGTCGTAAATGCAAAAATATCACTTGCTCCGTGCACACTTGGTCTATGATTATACACAAGAAAAATGTATTTCATGCACGAAGCGAGCGATAAATATTTGTTTTCAATTCTATAGGAGTAGGTTATATACAGAAATTAACTCTTGAAATCAGGAGTTTTCTTCCAACAGGGTGTTTTTTTCATTAGGGCCAGAAATTGGCTTCACTTAAGATTTTTTTTTTTTAATAAAAAAAAGTCTTAGTTGCCTAAATTGACTAAATTTTCATCTTCACTATAAATTTTTAATAAAATACTAAGCCCATCATATTATTTTTTTTTTTGCTCTTATGAAATAATTAGATTTTATATTTGCTTTAATATTAAAGGCCAATTTATGTGTGCATTCTCTTTAGAAAAGCTGTTCAATTTCAATTATAAATAAATGCGATAAAAAGCACCAAAAAAGTACGTAAAAAATTATTGTTGACTGCTTAGAATAATTCCATTCTTTATCGAAAAGTGTGCAATGGTTTGCTTTGCTTATTGTGCATTTTGTTCAATTATTATTACTATTATTACTTACTGAATACTACTTAGTGACTACCATTTATATTAATTTAATTTTTTTTAAATGTATAGTTTTAAATAAAAAAAAATGAATATTTCTAGTATTTTTTTGTTTTAAATATGGCAGCATTATTAAATTAATATGTGTTTGTGTCTCATTTTTTTTAGTCATGATTGCTGCTTAGAAAATTTTGTGCATTTTCTTAATTGTTTTTGTTTCAGTTCAAAATTATTTTTTTACTTTAAATTTAGTTGAAAGCACAGCTTTGACACGAACAAAGTAATTGTTTTTTTTTTTAAATAGATCAATAGTTTTTGTCACATTTCTTACATGAAATCTTGTTATTTGGCATCAATGATGGGCGTTTCCATCATTTCCTGTTTAGCAATTTCACCAGTATTACCGGTATTGTCTTCATTATTACCATTGTGACTATTATTTGTTGTAACTTGTGTATTTGTGTGATTATCACCATTTGTCACTACACCTTTTCTACTATAGTTATTATCATTTTTTGTACCTGTTTTTCTCCGAATGTAGCTTAAGAATTTTTTATGTTTACTTTGTTGGTGCTGTTGTTGCTGCTGCTGCTGTGGCTCTTGTGAGTGATCTGTGTCTTTTTTATTGTTTGTGTCATGTTGTACAGTATTTGTTGTGCCATCAACTTGATCTTGATGATGATTGTGGTGATTTTGGGACGTTTTGGAAGATATAAATTTTGTTAGGAAGGATGTTGATGAGGAATGATGTTGTCCTGAAATTGTTGATTCCTTTTTTGAGTTGTGAGTTGGTGATCGTTGACCACCATTTATATTACCTGTTGATACAATTACACTTGTCGCACTACTAGATATATTAGGATTATTAGATAATGGCAGTATTTTGTCATCTTTCATATTTGAGTCATTGCTCGCACCATTGTTTGTTGGTTCTGTTGGTGATATTCTCATGTTCTCCGTTTCAGAACTAATTTTTTCCATGTGATCTTTCAAAGATGTGACATCATCCGTTGATGTTTGCATATTGTTATGCATATTATTTGTATTAATTGCACTTTGACCACTGTATTGAATTACAGATTCACGTTGTTGTTGTTGCTGCTGTTGCTGTTGTTGATACATTGGTGGCGCAGTTTCAGGACCAAATTCTGTATATAGGACTAGATTTTCTTGTGTTGCATAGTGATTTTCAGCTCTTTGTTTGTCTCGCAAAGTTTGAACTGCATTCCATACATCTTTCAATTCTCCCGACAAATCTCTATCTTTCAATATTTCAGGATGTCTAATTAATGAAAAAGATTTAAGTATAAAAATATGAATGTAAATAAAATAAATTACCTTGATAATACCAATCCCGGATTCATTTCTTCCACAAACTCACACATCAAATCAACTAAATTCATGCGTTCCGGCGAATCGGGACACTTACGCCCAGCTTGTTTTAATACTTCTGGACTTGCCATCACAGCATACACTAATGGAGGTGATCTTGAACTTCCTGGTATGACTTTCATACCACCAAACAATGGTATCGGACTATTTTTATCTGAGGGATCGGCAATTCGATTCCATGACAGCACATTAATAAACAACTCTTGTCCATCTATTGTCTTTTCCCTGATGCACATATGCGGTTGAGGTGGATTCTTAAAATTACGTGATGCCCTAAATCGTCTGTGGTATTGATTATTTGACATATTCGGATAATTTGCATCAATAGGTAAATCATTTTGTGGTTGTTGTTGTTGCTGGTGATGTAATTGTTGTTGTTGTTGCGGTTGATAGTGCTGTTGTTGATGCAATTGACCACTGTTATCATTCATCATTTGTTGTTTCTTTGTTTGTTGTTGTTGCTGATAATGCTCAGACATTTGTTCAAATTTATCTTGTCCATCACCATTTTGATGCTCTATCGATTGATTTGTGTCCTGATTAGACATTTTCTTTTAATATCTCCTTGAAATTCGGTTTAAATGTGAAACAAACAATTTTTTTTACATACAAAAAAAGTTGTACTACACTTTTAAATGACAGACATGTTAGTATAGAGAGAGAAAAAAAAATATTTTTTTAAGCTTTTCTGTTTTTAAGACTTTTTTCACTTTTTATTGACTCAAATGGCACATTTTTAATATCTATTTGTACATCATTGTGTAAGAAAGAAGACTAGAACATAAATTTTTATATTTTTTACAGAGAAAATACATAATTTTTTTATGAAAATACAAAACAAGTTAAAATTACAAGAATAACTTTTGCCAATACAGTATTCTTTAATAATGTAACAATGTCGTACATTCAATAGTTTTTACCAACCCTCAAATGGGGTGAATCGGACATGATTTATCTCACAGATTTCATCAGAATTTCATTGATTCACAAACAAATCGCAATTCAAAGAAAATTTATTAAAATTAATTAAAACATGAACAATTTTTATTTTAGATTAAAATTGATACCCCAATTGACGGCGAATCATGATTATAATTTGACATATAAAGATGTCGATAAAGTAGAAATTAATGTCTGTTTTGGTTATTTTACATCTTGTTTATTTTCAAATTAAATAACTGTTATGTAAACAATCAATTCTATTACTGTTTTTGTAATAGATCAAAGTTAAATTCAATTCATAAAAGAACTTAAAATTAAATTAGATACAATTACAGAAATATAAACAAAAATTGTTGAAATTGCATTCAGTTAACATTCAAAACATTACATTTCATATTTTTTTTGGAAAATTATACAAAATATGGAAAATACGGATTTTTAAATTAAACGTCATGATGAAACTATTCACACTCACTTCCTAACTGGTTCCTAAATGAATTTTACACGATAAATTGATATTTCATTTAGTCACGATGTTATGACTAGACTATCTAGTTAATAGTAAAAGAAAAAATTACAGTTAAAAACATAATATTCAATTAACACATCGAAGTAAAAGCAATTGAATGAGAGATTGCTGAGACCAAAGTAAGGTTTATTCAGGCCATCAGTTGAACCCATGGAAGCACGTAATCATCATTTGTGATTTTGAAAGGATAAAACTTTATCAACAGTCAGTCAGTCAAGTTTTAATTGAAACGATCACATTTTGACTTCTTATAAACACAATTAAACACTGCATTTTAAGTGAAAGTAAATATGTTTATATAAAAAAAAGTACACATTTATGCATGATATGCAATTAAAAGTATTTTAACACCTCTTCCACAATATCATACTAGATCAATTTCAAGCATGCACAACAAACGACCATACGAATATTTTATGAATGAAATTTATACGTTCGGATTTCAGCCAAAAAAACGAATGTAACTGGAATATGAAACAAAACACTTTACAACGAAATCTGACTTAGCTTTAAAAAAATTAACGACGATCATATGTAAGTAATATGTTTTTTTTTTTGATTTTTGCATATCATACACAGTTGCACGTAAGTAGTAAACTGATCACTCAACATTCAATTAAAAGCGGTAACGTCGGCATTTTCCATACAGAAAAATTCATCAATGATGTTAGTTCTTCGTTAGCATTCAATGAGCAAACACCTTTATTTTCCGTTTTCCTTCAAATAATAAAAATATATTAAAGTTTCTTTTATTATTATAATTTTATTTAAAAAGACGTTGCTCGCGTGTGTATTTTTTTGATTTATTTATTTATTGTCTTCAAAAAAAAAAATTAATCGAAACGTGAATAAATTGCAAAATTATTTTTTATTGTTTATTTCATTTTCGGAAAAATAATACACCTAGCATTGGCACACAAATATAAATTGTTACAAAATCAAGACCCTTACTACCAATATCAACCGAATAATGTGATCGAAAATGATAATATTAAAATGTATTGGGATCGTGGCATTTTAACAGATAGAACCGTGCAACATGATAGACCAGATATCACAATTTTATTCAAGAAAGAAAAAAAAGTTTTGTTTGTTGATTTTACGATTGTCTTACCGAATAACATCCAATCATCATTTGAAAATAAAATTCAAAAATATCGCGAACTGTCACAAATAATAAAAGAACAGTGGCATGTCACTGATGTTAAAACAATCCCAATAGTCATGTCAGCCACCGGAATTGTTCCAAAAAATTTGAAAGTAGCCATCAAAGATCTGGGCTTAAATCAAGGAATAATAATACAAATTCAGAAGGCAGTGCTTTTATCAACAACAACAATTGTTCGCAAGTTTCTTGGTGAGATGTGACAACGGAAAAATGAAATTTTAATTTAACACAACCTATCCTTTTGGTTTTAAACCTGGGAAGGTTGTTGAATTTATATGTAAATGTAAATAAAAGAGAATAAATAAAATAATAATATTTTTAATATAAATATTAATGAATATTATAAAATATACTTACTTAATTAATAGTGCAACAAAATAAAATTTAAATTCTAAACACATCAATTACAATTATTTCGAACAAATGATATCAGTTGGATTATAAAATTTTAATAAAATTATTAATAAAAAAAAAATCTAAATAAAATTAAATTAAAGTTTCTTAAAAAAATTGTTAAACCATGAAAATTAAAACAAAAAAGTAAAATTTTATAAAATTATTAAAAAAAAAAAACTAGTAAAATAATAACATCATTTAAGTAAAAGAAGAAAACCAAAAAAAATAATAATAATAACTCGTTAAACATGCTACAATAACTTGTAACAGTGGAGCATTTCAATAAAAAAAAATAATAATAACATATAAACATAAATAAAAAAAAAACATATAATCAAGTTTTTTTTTGTAATTTTGTGAAAAGGTGAAATTTTTTATTCATTTCTCTTTGTATTGTAAATTAAAAATTTTAAAAGTGTGTCTGCCTTCTGTTTATGTTAAAGAGACGTTTAAAGATCAATTTGTGTTATTAACAGATATTTTGATGAACTTTTAAGAAATATGTGATCCTCTCTAATGAAATAAATAATAATGATCATATATCTCAAATAACATGTGAATCCAAAGGAAAAAAGAAAACACAATAATGATTTAATCACATAATGCTTTTCAGTAGCCTGTGTAAATGAATGAAGAAAGCTGTGTTAAATTGAAAAAAAAAACTATGAATAATAAACATTTTGTGAATTATAATAAAAATATTTATAATAATAAAGAGATTTCCATGGGTAAAAGTCGTGCAAAATAATATTATTATTGTATGTTTTTAAATGTCTGATATATATTTTTTTTGTGTTTTGTTTTGTTTATTTATTTAAATTTAACCCTTCATTGCATCAATGGGTCAAAAAAATTATCTATTTTTAAGAATGAGGTTGTAATTTTTTATATTTAAGAAATGTAAATTGAGGAAAAATGTTTTATTCTGGTGCCCCACTGGTTTTGGGTCGAGAGTGTATCAAACATTTTGTAATCGTCAATCAAAGATATCTGTCTACGGACCTAATCAATTTATACTGCGGGGCGTTTTTAACTTACAAAAAATTAAAAACTTGATTTCTTATAAAATTAAAAATCACCAGAAATCACTTTTACCCTGTCGGAAGTAAACTTCTGAATTTCAGAAGCTTAACTCCTGATGA
This sequence comes from Culicoides sonorensis, assembly GCA_900002565.1. Taxonomy (NCBI): domain Eukaryota; kingdom Metazoa; phylum Arthropoda; class Insecta; order Diptera; family Ceratopogonidae; genus Culicoides; species Culicoides sonorensis. The sequence continues at coordinate 616,535 of LN483430.1, forward strand.
TTAGGAGGTAACTCCTATTCTTCAAGAGTTAACTCCTACTTTTCAGGAGTTTTGCTCCTGAAATTCAGGATTAATAGAAAAATAGTATTATAAAATTGTAAAATGTAAATCAATTCATTAGTTTAAAAAAATTTAAAAATTTCAAAATATTTAAAAAATTTAAAAAAATCAGAAATACTCAAAATTTTTGAAGAAAAACAAAGTTTTTAAAAATTAAAAGAATTTAAAAAATATCAGCTCTTTGAAAATTTTGAGTTTTTTCCTGATTTTTTTAAACCTTTTAATTTTGTGAAATTTTATGTTTTTTGACTTTTTTGAAAATTTTGACTTTTTTAAAAATATTAACTTTTATGAAAAGTTTAAGTATTTAGATTTTTTATTTCCACAAATTAATTAATTGTTTTATATTTCTACTTTTCAAATTTTATAAAACCATTTTTTATAACTCCTGAATTTCAGGAGCTCAACTCCTGAATATTAGGAGTTAACTCCTGAAAAGTAGGAGTTAAGCTCATGAAATTCAGGAGTTTACTTCCAACGAAGAATAATCATAACTTTTTAGCATTTTCAGAAACGTCTGTTGCCTTTGCCAATTAAAATGATTTTAAAGAAGTGCGTTTTTTATTCACACCTGAACCGTGCGTCAAGTCATACGTTGAAGGGTTAAAACACGGTATAGTGTTGTAAAAGAATGTAAAAATGTATTTCAAGAGTGAAATACTTTTACTTTTTCTTTATTACATTCAACATTGTGTTATGATAATATCAAATTACTTTTTTATGACCTAGACAAAGTTCATTTTGAATGTGCCTTGAAAACAACAGACTTTTATTTATTTTTTTTTTTGTATTTGAACAGCATTGATTCCGATCTGAATTGGCCATTCTCCTCATGAACGTACAAATTCCTAGTTTTTTCATTGATAAAAGAAAATAAATTTCACTTCTCATTTTACAAATCATTAAATAGATCATAAAGTTACTTAACGACATTTTAGGCATAATAAAACAAGGAATCTCTCTGACACATCATAAATCAATGTCAAAATTTGACGATTTTTTAATTTGTATTTAAATATAAATTGCATCACTTCTCATATTTTTGTTTTAATTTTTGGCAATCACTCTTAACACATTGGAATATATTTTTTTACTTCAATTTAAAAGTTGTTGAGTCCAGTTTCAAATTAGCATATTCAATTTTTTTATGTTATTTTTATTAATAAAATGCATTTCACACAAATGTTTTATTAATTTTTTGTGTTTATGTTTTTAAATTGTGACGAGTTGTTCAAAATTCATCAATATTTGATTACATAATTTGAAATGAGTGTGTGTGAAATACGTGCAAAAAATCCATTTTATTTATATTTTTTTCTAAATATAAATTTAATTTTTTTTTCAGAATTATCAAGCACGTGTTTTGTTTGAAATAATTTAAAAGACACGAATCCTTTGATTAAGATTTAAAAATATTTTCCGTATCATTTTTCAAAAGAGATAAAAGATGTTTTGTTTTTGTCATAACAAACTTTAGTTCATCAACCTGCCTCATGTTTCGTCTAATGCTCTTTATACACTTCAATATTTTCGTAAAATAACACGTTTCATTAAAAAAAAAAAAAAAAAATTATTTGTATGTACCAACCTAAGTCAACATATAACAAGTGAATTTTGTCTGCCAGCTCTATTTATCGTTAAATTTAATAATAATAATACATAATCATGAATTGCTAAAGTCCAAAATAATTAGCATATAATTTGAATGTTTAACGTTTATTTATTTTTATTTCATTTTTTTTCTTAAATATTATCAAGTATCGCACTCAATTCAATTTGTTTGCTTGCCAAATGTCTGTCTAATCAAAGTCTGGTAAATTCTTTGAAGAAAAAAAAATAAAAATAACGAAACTTGATGTATACTGACAAAAAATGTGCCGAAATCGACGTTTTTTAGATTGACGTGACACCTTTCGATAAAGATTTTGCTTAATTTTTTATGTACTTTAAATGTATTTAGGAAATTTTTTGATTTAAAATTTATTTAAAACATGATTGAACCCTTATAAAGCCCTTATAGAGCCTTATAAATGGGTTTTGTGCTGTTTTAGGATTTTGACTGGGCCATTTTCAGCTTCACGCGACATTTCGTTTATTTTTATCAACTGTTTTCCTTTAAAAGGCTCAAGCAGTGTCGGATTGGCTATACGAGCGATCTGGCAAATGCCAGAGAGGCCGCAGTCGATCGTCTTGTAAAAGTTAAATTAAAAAAAAACATACGGAATGCCAGGGCCGTTCCAGAGTTTCGAATTTTTGGGCTGTCTCCTTTTTGAGCATGAT